>OX463847.1:4912548-5435036 GCA_949825065.1 Odontocerum albicorne | reverse complement strand
ATATATATATATATATATATATATATATATATATATATAATATATATATATATATATATATATATATATATATATATATATATATATATATATATATATATATATAATATATATATATATATATATATATATATATAATATATATATTTCAGTTTTGCTTATTTGAATCCTTAGTTTGTGAACTTAGCTACTTAAATTATGAAATTTAATTTGAATTAATCAAAACACTCATCTTGTCTTACCCCAACATGTATTAATCGACAACACTCATCGTGTCTTACCCCAACATGTATTAATCGAGACACTCATCTTGTCTCGCCCCAACATGTATTAATCGAGACACTCATCTTGTCTTACCCCAACATGTATTAATCGAGACACTCATCTTGTCTCACCCCAACATGTATTAATCGAGACACTCATCTTGTCTTACCCCAGCATGTATTAATCGAGACAGTCATCTTGTCTTACCCCAACATTCATTAATCGAGACACTCATCTTGTCTTACCCCAATATGTATTAATCGAGACACTTATCTTGTCTTACCCCAACATGTATTAATCGAGACACTCATCTTGTCTTACCCCAACATGTATTAATCTAGACACTCATCTTGTCTTACCCCAACATGTATTAATCGAGACACTCATCTTGTCTTACCCCAACATGTATTAATCGAGACAATTATCTTGTCTTATCCCAACATGTATTTTTATAGTACTGTTTATCCATCTTCTCTATTTTTTTTTGAATTTACAATATTTACAAAATTAACAAATTACCTGAACAAAACCCTACTCAAGTAGGTTTCTCAAAATAAAAAAATAAGAAATATATAAAAAGCATTCGTCAGTATAAAAAAATCGTCACATTATCACTCAATACTCAAAAAGGTTAATTAAATCAGACACATTTATGTCACAGAGGATCGTGCACTGATTTGTAGAAACAAAATAGTACTCGTATACACGAGTATATTCACAAAATCAAGGAAAAGGAAAGAACACATCAAACGCTTATCCGTTGCATGATTCATGCTATTAAGGAATTGTTCATATTTAAGTTCTCTATTAAGTTGAAGATTGTTTTCAGAGCACCTGTTTCAATTAGTATGTTTATTTTAGTATTGACATAAATTTGTCTTAGAGTTTTCTTTGTGTAACACATAATACAAAACTTGAATTGTATATTTCACCGGATACAGTGGAGGCATTATATTTCCTTGTGCAATGCAATACTTTTCTTCTTCCCAGTGTCATGTCAGGTCCCCCCAACGTTGAGTATAACCTGAGAGTAGACATCTTTGTCCCCGGCAGCCCGAAAAAGATCCCAACGCTCCTTATACCAGTCCAATCACGTATATTGCGGAGTCAGGAGATTTGTCAGAGAACACCTCTTCGACCTTCTATTTTGCCTTGGATGATCAGGTGCAGTAATTTGTACTTTGCTCATCTAAGTACATAACCCAAATAGGACACCTTTCGGATTTTAATATTAGTCTGTCTATCAACTTTGACTCTTTGAAGAACCCTTGTGCTGCTGACCATATCCGTCCAGGGTATCCGTAGCATTCTCCGGTGTATCCACATTTCGAATGTTTCACGTAATGCAATACTCTACTTTGTTAAATTAACGAGAGTTCATTTAGAGGTGCGGGTTCCGTGCTTTTCGCACTTGCATACTAAATTACCACTGGTTGCGATCTAATTAGGCCAAACGTTTCATTATTTATTTTTAGATTGGGTTATGTTAGCAAATAACGTGTATACAATCGACCTAACTCAGTGTTAACCAATGTTTTCAAACAGAGGCCTTTAATTGTTTTTTTAATACTTATTTCACTGTTTATTTAATTTATTTACCATACTTTAATTGCACTAGATTCAATCGATGGGTTAATTCTAAAGGTATAATGTATCGTAAATGCCTCTTTGTGTTTCAAAGGGGTAAAATTATGTAAAATGCCTTTTTGTTATTCAAAGGGCTTTAAGTGTCAAAAATGCAAAATCATTATTCATAAATGCAAAGCTATAAAAAATAATTATTTATTATTCAAAGGCAAAAATTACATTTTGTTATTCAAAGGGCAAAATGTGTTCAAAACGCCTATTTGGTGTTCAAAGGGCTAAAACTATCTAAAATACCTATTTATTGTTCAAAGGGTAAAAATAATAATAAATGTCATTTTCTTATGTTGTATTAAACTTTTGTTGTTTAAAGTACAACCTGATGAGTTGATTGCCATGTGCCAATCTCTTCCAACCAACCAGAAATATGTTATACTTGAAGTGGAAACCATACTAAAATCCTGTTTAAAAATCTAGATTCCAACGGGAATCAAAACCCGCAAACCGTGGATCGCAAACAAGCATCTTACTTATTTAGCCACTGAAGTCCTCAAAGGGCAAAAACATGGCAAGTTGTTATTCAATGGGCTTTAAGTACCAAAATGTCTTATTGTTTGTTGTTTAAATGTCGAAAACTATTAAAATATCTCTGTATCGTTCTAAGGTCAAAAACCATTACAATGTCTGTATTGTTCAAAGGGCCAACATTATCAAAAATTTAATTCTGTTGCTCAAAGGGCAAACTTGGTTTAAATTGTCTATTAACAATTCAATGGGTTATATATTTCAAAATATCTCATAATTATTTAAAGGGCAAACATTATGAAATATACATATTTATTGTTCAAAAGGCCACATAGATCAACAAACATCACATTATGTTGTTCTATGGGAAAAATGTGTAAAAAATGCCTATTTGCTGTTCATGGGGCACAAAGTTTTAAAAATGTCTCAATGTTGTAGAAAAGGGAAAAAGATTCTAAAATAAAATTCTGTTATTTAAAGGGCTAAATGTGTTTAAAATGCTTATTTTTCAAAATAATAAAAGTGTCAAATATGCCTTATTGTTCTTCAAAGGCTCAATCAAATCTATCAAAAACACATAGGTGTTGTTTAAAGGGCAAAACGTATAACAAATGGCATTTGTTATTAAAAAGGCCAAAAATGTTTTAAATGTCTATTTGTTATTCGATTCGCTAAACGTGACAAAACATCGCATTCTTGATCAAAGGGCAAAAAGTATGAAACATTGTATTTTGTAGTTCAAAAAGCAAAAAAGGATTTAAAATATGTATTTGCTATTTAATGGGCTAATCGTGTAAATATATTCTTAATAATGTAAAGTAAATAAATAAATTTGGTAAAACAAACAACCCTTATGTGGCCACAACCCTTATGTAGCCACAATCTATTTTGTATGATGATTAATGTTTCAGACAATGTGCCTTAGAAATGCAATAACCTTTTGTGAGTGATTGTGAAGTTTAGTCTGGAGCACAAATAGTTGTTGAAACTTTTGAAACAATTCGAAGGAGTTTCTCGACTTGCTTTAGACTCGAGACGTAGACCAAAGGAGTTCTAAGAATTTAGACTCGAGACGGTAGACCAAAGAAGTTATAAGATTTTTTTTTAATCCACTTTGCAATGATTTCTCCTGTTACACACAGATAGTCTGCTTCCAGAGTTTGCTCATTCGTTAGGAAGAATATCAGGCAGGATTCTTTTCATATTGCTAGGCAGTGCCAAAAATATATCCGCAGTATCATTCAGTTGGTTCAATATCTCTATACCACACGTGACTGAGTGTTAAGCCATGATATTCATACCGTAAGTTGATATGTTATGTAGAACAGAGGGTGATTCCTTACACGGCTATATTTATTAGGTCCATATACACTGAATGCATCTAGAATCGTGAGACATTTAAAGCAACCTTAAAAACCTTTAATAGGAATATCGCAATGGATTCTTGCCTTCTTATTTCGAGGCTTCTATAGTTACACACCGTGAGAAATTCGACATGGTGAGCATATTTTAGATAATCACCCCTTGTTCTGTATCATAGATATATGAGGTTTTTTTTGTATTTGTTGTACGAGTATATTGTTTTCATATTTTAGCTGATGAGGAGCCCAAACTGTAGATGCATATTCTAACTTGGTTCTAATTAGATAATTATATAAGTTTCGGAGGATATCGGAACTGTTAAATTCTCTTGATATTCTCATTATAAAACCGAGAAGTTTGTAATAGTCCGATATCAAACGCGAGACATAGTTAATGAACGTGAGTCCGACATCAAAGGTTACGCCGAAAAAAAATTACATTACCCTTTCATCTTAATTAACCTTTGCTTTGTTTCCTTATCCGTGAACAAATTGCTACTCTCTAGTCCTACCCTTATTGATAAGAGATAAGTCATTTTATATTTGAGTGTAAACAAATTTTTTTTTTTAATCTGTTATGATTTTACAATATCGCAATAAAAACGCTAGATGCACAATCTGTTTATTTATTTAACACTTTTATTGTAAATACAATCTAGCGGTATTATTGCCAGGCGGCAATCTCTTCCAACCAACCAGACAAAAGTAAATTAAGCAAGTTGCGTGGTCGCATAAATCATTCAAATTACTATACATCCCCACGAAATCCACAAACACATACGTGAGCATATACCCACGAACCCCACAAAGACGGACAATCACCCGAACATTATTTTTCATATAAAGTGAGATATCATCAATCAAAAGGAAAGGAAGGGATGGTGGAGAGGAAAGGAAAAGAAAAATCAGGAATGAAACACGTTATTTTACTGACTAGATATTAAGAGTTTTTTCAGTCGCTTCTTAAAGCATGCCAAAGACGGAGTGAGTCGTATATTGGTTTGTAACCGATTCCAGAGTCTCACTGCATTGACAGTTAAGGACAACGTAAAAAAACCATGTACATGAAATAATGAATAAATTAAGAGATGTATGAGACGATATGTGAATGTAGAGGAAACGAAACGTTTTCGCGATAAATTAAATCGGACAGTATTTTGTCATTGCCTACCCTGCCAAGAAAGTAGCATGATGATACATATACATTAACAAAAAATCAACCCCTAATTATTTCAATGAAAAAAGTTTAGAAAAAAAACACGTCCAAAATTTGCTGAGGGTTTAATTCTCGACACGAAAACCGGGAATTAAAGAAAAACCCTCTGAAAATAATTATTCCACATAAAAATTAATCCACCATGAACCGGAAAAAAATTACAAAAAAATAAAGGATATGTTTTGGAGAATTTTTAATTTGTTAAATTTGCGCTGATTGCGAGTGTCGAGTCCTATCCCGGAGATAATGAAGGATAATTAACAGTGATATCGGGCAGGACACGTAGGAAGAACGCCAACAGTTACTTTTTATGTTGAAGGCAATCTAGCGTATTAAATCGCTCGTTTAATGCAAGAATGCCACCATTCGAAATGGAAAAATCTGGGAACAGTTTAATTTAAAAAATATGAAAATTTTATTCAAAAGTTAAAAAAAAAACAATTGGAATTAACACGTATTTAGGAAGATATATAGTAATGATATCATAAAATGGTACGCCATGTAATTGTGTTCCAAATTGATGGCGTTTTGAGAATCTTTTACGTTTTTTTTTTTAAATTTAATTGTGATCAACTTAACACGTATTTAGGAAGATATAATGATATCACAAAATGGTACGCCATGTTATTGTGTTCCAAATTGATGGCGTTTTGAGAATCTTTTATGTCTTTTTTTTTAAATTTAATTGTGATCAACTTAACACGTATTTAGGAAGATATAATGATATCACAAAATGGTACGCCATGTAATTGTGTTCCAAATTGATGGCGTTTTGAGAATCCTTTACACGTCTTTTTTTAAATTGATCAACTGCGTTATAAGTTAATAGCAAAGTTTTAAAACCAACGAACCCTGTAGGTGAGATCTACAATATTCTCAAAACGTCAGCACCTTCAGTCAGAAAAATGCTGTACTAATACCGAAAGACCTTTTAACATACGTTATAATAATCACGAAAGTCTTCTTTCCTGAACCATACTGTAATAATGGATATATTTTTACAACCCCTTTTATTTGGACTAGTGACAACTTTGCAATAAAATCTAAATGAGTTTTTTTCCCTCCTAGGTTATATTACTCATTCTTGAGCGTTGTGATTTCATTGATATTTCTTGACAGAGCAGCAGTTCAGGGTAGTTTTGTTGCATACCTTATTTTCGTGGGCGATGTATCAATATAATTTAATGACTGGTCGCTCGTTTATTTTTGGCAATCATTAAGCGATATTAAGTATTTTCAATATATTATTTATAGTTAAGGCATTAACATTGTGGAGATTTAAAGACATTGCAATTTGTTTTTTTTTTGTCATATGGAGGAATAAAGATATGAATACAAATATCAAGGTACGCATTTATAAGACCTGTGTGCGACCTATCCTCACACTTGGCATCGAAGCGAGGGAGGACACTGTCAGGACCAAAAGTATGCTAAGAACAACGGAAATGAGAACTCTACGTGCTATTTATTGCTGGGAAGCCTTTGCGTGATTGCGTAAGGAACACCACAATCCGAGAGGTCTGTGAAGTCCAAGATGTGGTCAGATGGGGACGACAGCGTCTACGATACTGGCACCAACATGTACAGAGAATGAATTCCACATGAATTCCATACATAGCTCTGCATGGGGTGCTGGATGGACGGCGTCCACCAGGGAGACCCCCGAAACGATGGAGAGATAGCTGGAGCTCAGCATCACAGGAGGTCAATCCTGCAGTAACAGACTCTTGAGTCTACGTAAAGTTGAAGAAGAAGAAGAAATTATTTGTTTTATTAAACACTGGTCTTGTTTGCGCTCTCTTGATGATGAGGTGAAAGCCTTGAAAACCTGTAGGGTACCATTACAAAAAGTGGAATAAACAGTGTTTGATAAAACAAATTACAATGATCTTTTCAATATATTTGGGTTGTCGAATTATGGTAGCATAGGACAGTGCTTCTCAATTACTTTCATGTAACGGCCCCCTAAATCTGAAGTAATTAATCCCCCCCCCCCCGCCCCCAAAAAAAAACATTTCTTTTATAGTTAAAGATTTATTTGGCAATAATTATTACGATTAAAATACACATATTTATATTCAACACAAAATTATAGGAACTTGCTTAAAAACTTTTTATTGAAATAAAAACTATACTCACATGAAATAATTTAATACTCACATGAATATTTGTACTTTGTACTAAATATTTTCGCGACCCCCACGAGAAATCCCGCGGCCCCCAATTCGGGAAGCACTGGCATAGGATACAATGAAAAATATTAATTACATCAAACGTATTTCGTATTAAATAAAAAAGTGAAAATATTTTTAATATGCGGAGTTACTCGTCTAGTTCAATAATCTGGTTGAATCATTTTATGAATTTTTTTTATTTGTGGCAGTATCGCATTTGATACGCGATATCATGTTTGGCATAGCCTCGATTTTTATTTCTTGAGTCTTACGGACACATAAAGTGAAGTATTTGGGTTTATAGATGAGGCACATGATCTTTGTGACAAAGATGACGAAAGCTTTAATTTTCCTTGGAGACTTTTAGTACTTTGGTTATTTAGATAACAGCAATAATAATAATTTTATTCTAGCCATTGTGCTGAATGGTATAATCCAACACAAGTCATAATTTTACAAAAGGGAACAAATATGACAAAAAATATAGTTAACATAATTTCTAAAAAAATATATGGAATATAACACCTAAAAAACAACATTGATTACATATAACACCTAAAAAACAACATTGATTACATATATAGTAACACCTAAAAACCAACATTGATAACATTATGACACCTAAAAAACAACATTGATTACATATAACACCTAAAAAACAACATTGATTACATATAACACCTAAAAACCAGCATTGATTACATTATGACACCTAAAAAACAACATTGATTATATATAACACCTAAAAAACAACATTAAAAAACCAAATTAAAAAACAACGAAAGTAAATTGGTTTCAAGAGTAAGAATTAAAATGGTACAAATATTGTTTTCTTCCTATTATCTCCCTTTCGTGTTGAGAACCGTAGTTTATTACAAAAATGCCTAAAGAATTACCACCAGATCCAGTTAGATCAAGTTTAAATAATTAATGAAGGATTAACTTTTTATACTATTATATTATATATTTACAAAAAAGCTGTTTGAAATATCAAATATAAAAAGGAAAATATCATCAAAATATGATTTTTTTATTTAGTTTCATGATGCACAAAGTTCGACTTATAAATATCCTCAGTGAGATACAGGCAAAAGCCTAGTTTACTGGGGATACGACAAATGAAAGGCAACAAACCCAGATCCATTAAAATTATATGTCCAAATCAAACTACCTGTTGTTTTTTCTCAAATTGTGTATATTTCTTGTCATGTGTAATAATAAATAAATAAATAAATCTAACAAAAACCTATTTCAAATATTAAAACAAAAAAATCCTCTAATTATTTATCATTCTGCACTAAATTTCATGACACACGATGTTTCCATTTTTATAACAAAAAACGGTTCCAAAATCTAAACAGAAAAAAATCTTCATATATATTTTTCTATTTAACATTTTCCTTCCTGTGCTAAAAATATCCGCGCGTTCCGGCGCTGTATATTCAATACACATCAATGTATTCAAACATGTATCATCAAACACATGTAAAAATGAGCGATTTAAAATCGGAAAAATAAGAATGTTCATAGCCAATAATCGCTTAAATCAATTAAATTTGATGTCAAGTGATAATAATTGAAATATAATTGTTGAAAACATAAAAAAATTCGGCCGACGTTCACAAAACGGGCGAAGAGATCACCTCAAACGAATGGCCGCGAGCTACTGAAGCGAGCGAACTGATATTCAATTTCTTGCGTTCCCATATACCGAAGTAGAGTGAGACGTGAATAACGTCACTCTCACCTATAGCAGTTTTTTTAAAATGAGTATACCTACGTCGTACACTGCCACACGTTTGATTGTATTGGTGAATTTATTTCCGATGTTCACAAAATATCTCTGATGTGGCCGATAAGTGCTAATTATTATTAATATTATTTTTTTTCATTCAATGCGTAAATGTATTACGGAGGAATACCTTAAATCTGAACCCAGTATTTATTATACAATATTTATAGAGAAATTAAAGTTTTTAGAAACAATGTGTACTAGTTACACATTTATTTATTTATTTAACACTTTTATTGCAAATACAATCTGGCGTGATTATTGCCAGGTGTCAATCTCTTCCAACCAACCAGATAAAAGTAAATGAAGCATGTTACGTGGTCGCATAAATCATTCAAATGACTATCTATCCCCACGAAATCCATAAACATATATATGAGCACATGCCCGCGAACCCCACAAAGACGGACAATCACCCGAACATTCTTTTTCATATAAAGTGAGATATTATCCATCAAAAGGAAAGGAAGGGATGGTGGAGAGGAAAGGAAAAGAAAAATTAGGAATGAAACACATTATTTTACTGACTAGAAATTAAGAAGTTGTTTAGTCTCTTCTTAAAGGATGCCATGGATGGAGCGAGTGTTATATTGGTTTATAACTGATTTCAGAGTCTCACTGCATAGACAGTAAAGGACGACGTAAAGAAAGAGGAGTGGTGAACTGGAAAGGCCAATAAACAATCTCTGTTTGAGCGTAGCGCTAATCCATGATTGGAAAGACGCTGAAAATTCTCGACGAGAGAAGAGAGGGTGGCGGGACAGTTAAGGATATTATACAATAAAGACAGTATGTGAATTTGGCGTCCATTTCTAACATTCAACCAGTTCAATGCCTTCTGGTATGAGGTTATATGATCGTACTTAAGTAGGTACACATCATAGGGAAGGAAGGGTTAATTTCATGACACACACAAGGTTTTAATTTTTTTAAACAAAAAACGGTTAAAACATAAACAGAGACATATCCTCATATTATAATTTTTTTACTTGATTTTATGACACACAATATTTCAACTTTCTCAGTAAAAAAAAAACGGTTCGAAACATAAACAGAAAGATATCTTCAAATTGTAATTCACGATACACAAAGTTCGACTTAACAAAGAACAGTTTAAAATATAATCTAAAATATATCTTAATCATATTTTTTTTCACCAGGTTTCATGACCTACAATATTAGACTTACGAGTACTTAACAAAGAATAGTTCAAAACAAACCGAATCATATCCTTAAATAATATTTTTTACTTAGTTTCACGATAAATAAAGTTCGACTAAATTAACAAAAATTAGATTAAAACTTCAAAATATAAACTGAAACGTATCATTAAATTATTATTGTTCCACTAGGTTTCATGACACACTAAATTCGACATACTAAACAAAAAAACGGTTGGAAAATTCAAAACACAAAAATATACATATTTTTAAATTATTTTTTTTGTTTCACAAAGTTTCATAAAACAAAAAGTTCGACTTACTCAAACTGTACTCAAAAAGTTAAGTGATTAAAAAATGTCGATTTTTTAAGAATTCGGATTTAATTCCCCGATGGAAATTATTTTAATGGCTACGGTCTTATAAGCTTGGATTTCCAGGATTGGGCTATATTTTCGTTACATAAAGCCACCTCGGAATTAAGGAATTCTCCTCAAGTAAAAGTATTTAATGGCGCGTAATATTTGAGTCTCGAGTCTCAGGAAATAAATAAGTTAAACTTATTTTAAATTTCACGTCGAATTTTGAAGGCCAATTTTAGGGGTTTTAGAATGTTCTGGAACAAAAGCTAATAAGTTTAATGTTTCCTGGAATTATGTGAACAGCTGTTATTAAAAGAAACAATTTATTTTTATTTTATCAAAATTTTAATTATTATCTGCTCTTTCCGATTCTGGACTTTCCGGACTTATGTTACTTGGAGGAACAGCTGGACAAATTACAGTGTCTTCAAAATGTGTGTCTAAGATTCATTTTCAACCTACGAAAGTACGACCATATAACTTCATACCAGAAGGCATTGAACTGGTTGAATGTTAGAAATAGACGCCAAATTCACACACTGTCTCTATTGTATAACATCCTTAACTATCCCGCCGCACCCTCTTATCTCGCCGAAAATTTTCAGCGTCTTTCCAATCATGGATTAGCGCTACGCTCAAACAGAGATTGTTTATTGGCCTTTCCAGTTCACCGCTCCTCTTTCCTTACGTCGTCCTTTACTGTCCATGCAGTGAGACTCTGGAATCAGTTACAAACCAATATAAGACTCGCTCCGTCGTTGGCATGCTTTAAGAAGCGACTGAAAAAACTATTAATTTCTAGTCAGTAAAATTACGTGTTTCATTCCTGATTTTTCTTTTCCTTTCCTCTCCACCATCCCTTCCTTTCCTTTTGATTGACGATATCTCACTTTATATGAAAAATATTTTTCGGGTGATTGTCCGTCTTTGTGGGGCTTGTGGGCATATGCTCACGTATGTGTTTATGGATTTCGTGGGGATGGATAGTCATTTGAATGATTTATGCGACCATGTAACTTGCTTCATTTTCTTTTGTCTGGTTGGTTGGAAAAGATTGCCGCCTGGCAATACGCCCGCCAGATTGTATTGCAATAAAAGTGTTAAATAAATAAGAATGAAAAACATTTTTGTGAAAGGACATAGTCGGGAAATGACAAGGATACCAATATGGAACATACACTTTATTGCAAGGACGACAATTGTTTATCGTTAGACGCCCTAATGCAATTTGACGGCACAATGTCGCTCGCGCGCTTTCACTATTTTCAAAGTTGCGCTCACACTGTATCTCGCTTATACCACAATTTCCATTAAACATGATTTACCTTTATTTTACTTTTATTAGGTTAATTTAAAACGACGGACCTTATTCTGATTCTAGAGTTTAAAAAAATGAAATGTATTTAATAGTTAATGTTTTAATGAAAACTTATAACAGTTGTTGTCATTGCCTTTTTATTTTCTTCCCCAATTCCAAATTTAACTTCCACATTTCAAAGTAGAATGGTCTGCCTTTTGTTGTAAGACATATAGGCGGTGTATGCAGCTTGAGAAATTACTAAAAAAAAACCTTTTTGGGAGATCTTATCAAAACGTATGAATTTATATGACACTAAACTAAACCTAAAGCGAAATGTGTTACAATCAGATACTGGAAGATTTACAAAGGTTTCTTTTTGGTTCGTCTTTCCTTGGTAAGCTTTTTGCGGTTTTCTAATAAAATATGTTTTTTATAAATAAACAAGCGAAAAACTATCTAATCTTATAGCCGCACCCACTAACTCCTTATCCTGAAACTAAATCTTTATGTTTTTATTTTATAATATTTTTAATTTGTCAATAATCGTGAGTTCGAATTCCAAGCTGGATCGACATTAAAAAGAGTCTGCTCTTTAAAAGATCCTTTTATTATCATTTTTATTGAAAAAACATAAAATATATAAGTTTCCATCAACGTATAAATAACTGAATAACTCGAAGAAAAATAAAAAATAAAAACAAGCGGGGAGAATCCTTCTGTGGTTGAAATAGACCCTGGGATGGCAAATGAGATTTCGCAGACCAAGAATAAAACGAAATTGAACCTAACCAAGCGAAAAATCAAACAATACGTCACAGGAACAGGAATATAACAAAACCTTATTAAATTTCATTCGAGATAATTCAGTCGGTCTACTTTTGGTTACCGCAAGAATATTATTCATTCAGGTGTCATGTTTTTCATGGAGATTGTCATTCAAAGAAGTTTTTATATAAAAATTGTTGACTTTTGTTTTGAAATGTAGATAAAATTTTACTTAGCTTTTTTTAACCGTTTTTTCATGTTCATATATACTCAGTAACGAACAAGCTTAAATCTATGAGTAGTTTTCTAGGTTCGCGACAAACGACAGGTAACAAACCCACACATGTGTACGTATAATTTAAAAGATACTGCTTTTTTTCATAGATTTTGTAAACACGTTATATACTCGTATATTTGTCAAGAAAACATTAACAAATAACAAAATAAATATATTGACTAGCATTCTCGAAATTACTTGACCTTAACGTGAATTGAAACTGATAGGATAGTCTATTTTGCAAAACGCCTGTCTTCCAGTCTGAGGATTGCGGGTTAGATTCGCGAATGTACTATTTTTTTTTAAAAGGCTTTATCACATTTTTTGCTGTACACCCTCTACATGCGAAACGATGTAGAGGGTGTACAGCAAAAAATGTGATAACAGTTTGTGATAAGAGATAATAGCTAGGCCAGTTTAGTGCTATATTCCATCAGAAGTGTGTGTGTGTGGTCTATTGACCCAAAATAAAAATATCTAATCGAGGTAATTTTTTTTACATCGTTTGGTATTAATTTATATGTATTTTATTATTACAAATATACTTGTGTATATCTAATGTTTCTTAAGGGTGTATTCTACTCTAGAGGGGTGAATTTCGGGCATTTTTTCAGACGTAAAAAAAAAACTAAAAACATTTTTCGTATGCATTTTTACAGTTTGTTTATTGATGATTTGAAAATGTGCAAAAAAAATTTTGAAAACAAATATTTAAAATCCAAGATGTTATCAGCTTTTATACTTTGTCGTAAAAAAGGGGAGTAAACTGGTTGACATGATTGAAGCCTTTTCATAAATTTGAACTAAAAATCATACACAGTTTCTTAATAAAACGTAATGTCGTTATCGTTGGTACCAAAGAAAAAAAAATACGTAAAATGGTGGCTGAGTGAATTTTTTGTAATGTTTTAGCCTTTTTTTTTTTAATATTTAAAAGATAGAAAAACAATTGTTTTGAATTCTACAATGTAGGGGCGATATAAAAACATTTATCAAAGTTTCATACCAAATTTAAAGGCAGTCGATTGAATAGAACTTGAGATTTTATGTCGACCAGGTCGCAAAAAGTAGTTTCGAGAAAAACGCGTTTAAAGTTTTGAGATTATTGTCTGAGTCATTCCGGTGCGGCGTAATTGCTGCCTCATTTATAGCTATAGCTTCGTAAATATTGAGAATTTTAAAATGTCCTTTTGAGAACATACTCGTATTTTTAAAGATCTAAACTTTTAAAATATGAAAAAAAAAAATCAAATTTCTAGAGTGGAAAACCCCGTCAATTCATTTTTATATATCTTTTGTGACATATGCAAAATTTTAACTTTTCTTTCTTTAAAATTATGATTTGTCTTTATGATATGGTTTGAAAATAAAAAAAGGTGTTATACAAAGCATAGAAACAGTAGAACACAAGATAAATTAATTCAAATACTTTAAATTATTCACAAAACTGCAAAAAAAATCTGGAACTAACATGAAGATACAATAAGACAATAGTAATAATAACAAAATCTGGAGCTGACATGAAGATACAATAAGACAATAGTAATAATAACAAAATCTGGAATTGACATGACGATACAATAAGACAATAGTAATAATAACAAAATCTGGAACTAACATGAAGATACAATAAGACAATAGTAATAATAACAAAATCTGGAACTAACATGAAGATACAATAACACAATAGTAATAATAACAAATCAATTGTTTAAATTTATGTTATATTTATTAATAATGTATATTATGATAAACTACTATATGTGTATGTATTATATGATACAAAATATTACTGAAATTTAGCCTAGAAGAGTTATGAAACGGTGGAGCACATATCCTGATTATTAAAATCACGCAAAGTAACTTCCACATTTATATGAAGGATTCATTTCATCTTATTATGATCCCTAACACTGAAAATCATCTGCACTCATATAAAATAGTAGAATTTAACTAAATGTAAAGAGTTTGACTAGAGTACCGTTAAATGAGGATGACTATTCCAAGGAACTCTATTATAAAAGAAATAGCTAGAAATAATGACTATACTGACAAAGTACTGTAGAATATTCTGAAGAATACATTAAAGCTAATTTTCAGCGTCTTTCCAATCATGGATTAGCGCTGCGCTCAAACAGAGATTGTCTATTGACCTTTTCAGTTCACCGCTCCTCTTTTTTACGTCGTCCTTTACTGTTCATGCAGTGAGACTCTGGAATCACTTACAAATCAATATAAGACTCGCTCCGTCCTTGGCATGCTTTAAGAAGCGACTGAAAAAACTCTTAATTTCTAGTCAGTAAAATAACGTGTTTCATGCCCGATTTTTCTTTTCCTTTCCTCTCCACCATACCTTAATTTTCTTTTGATTGATGGTATCAGACTTTTTGTAAAAAATTATGTTCGGGTGATTGTCCGTCTTTGTGGGGTTCGTGGACATATGATCATGTATGTGTTTATGGATTTCGTGGGGATGGATAGTCATTTGAATGATTTATGCAACCGTGTAACTTGATTCATTTACTTTTGTCTTGTTAGTTGGAAGATATTGCCGCCTGGCAATAAGCCTAGCAGATTGTATTTGCAATAAAAAGTGTTAAATAATAACAAATAAAGCTATTTTTACACTAAAATTAAAAAACAAAAAAGGAAAAATGTAACGTGACACCAGTTTGATTTAAGTATCGCTCATGTAAGAAACCAAGATCATTTCGCATGAAGGCAGCATAAAGAAAGGAGGTAGAAATACATTTGCGGGGATTAATGTAATTAATCGAATAAAAAAATATTATATTATTAAATATTCGAAAAACAAAGTTTTAAGAACTTTGATATAAAGTCATTCAAAGATAATAAAATTGTAAAGACACATCTGATTTAATAAGTTAAGTCAAAACATGTTTTTAGTCAAAACATGTTTGTTTAAATGTATTCAGAAAAAGTCTTATTCAGAAGAGTCGATTGTTTGACGAACTTGACCACAGAGATATTTTGTAGTCTTGTTGGTTTCTTGTTATTATCGTAATACAAATTAAACATCAAGGGTTGTTTTATGTGATAAACCCTTCGATTGTTGCATAACAATGCTCGTTAGGATGTCAACAAGTTTAAACTCGAGTTAAGTTTTCGAATTTAACCAATGATACCTGAGTCAAGTTTACTGAGCTCTATTGGAGTTTGAAAGGTAAATAATCTCACTTTGTGTTTGACCTTTGAGGTAAAGTGCTTCCTGTATGGTGCGAAGCTTGTAAACGCCCGTAAAAGCGTTTCAATACATGAACATTATTTTAGCATATACCGTTATATAGCCCCTTCAAAATGATAGAGTTATTACATTAGAAAATAAGATAACAACAAAGCTTCTTTCGTAATAAAAAAATTCTCGATTAAAAATAAAAATTAATTTCAACTCGAATAGTATCAAAATTAAATAAGAAAGACTAAAACGAATGAATGAAGAATAGACGGTCATCAAGTATAAGTAGACGAATAGTATCAAAATTAATGAAGAAAGATTAAAACGAATGAATTAAGAATATACGGTAATAAAATATAAGTAGACGAATAGTATCAAAATGAATGAAGAAATACCAAAACGAATGAATGAAGAATTAGAAGAAGAAATAGAAGGGGCTATAAGTAGACGAATAGTATCAAAATTAATGAAGAAAGATTAAAACGAATGAATGAAGAAAAGACGGCCATAAAATATAAGTAGACGAATAGTATCAAAATGAATGAAGAAATACTAAAATGAATAAATGAAGAATAGACGGTCATAAAATATAAGTAGACGAATAGTATCAAAATGAATGAAGAAAGTCTTAAACAAATGAATGAAGAATAGACGGTCATAAAATATAAGTAGACGAATAGTATCAAAATGAATGAAGAAATACCAAAACGAATGAATGAAGAATAGATGGCCATAAAATATAAGTAGACGAATAGTATCAAAATGAATGAAGAAATACCAAAACGAATGAATGAAGAATAGACGATCATAAAATATAAGTTGACGAATAGTATCAAAATGAATGAAGAAATACCAAAACGAATGAATGAAAAATAGACGGTCATAAAATATAAGTAGACGAATAGTATCAAAATCAATAAAGAAAGACTAAAACAAATTAATGAAGAATAGACGGTCATAAAATATCAAGTATAATGAAATCAAACCAATTCGTTTTTTAAGAAGGAAATGTAAAAAATTCAGAGCAATCGTGTTTTATGAGGAAATTTGTGGATGAATGGGATATGAAAATCTGGTGTTCTGTCATTCCGGCCTACCACAATAGGGAAACAGTGTGTATTATTATGTTTACGTTGAGAAATATTACAAAGTCAAATAAAAACATTTTTTTTCTTGAATCTTAAAAACGACGTTTGTTTCACTTTGTGGTGTCATGTTTATGTTTTTTAATAAAATAAATAAAAAATAATAATTTTTGTTTATTTTATTACAAAACTACAAATTCTTACATTTTTTGAAGTTAAGTTTTACCAGTGGCAAGAGGAGTAACATAAAACTGAGAATGTCTCTCACATTATCTAAATTGAAGAATTAGGTCAACAATTCAAAGTGTAGATATGAATTTTCCACAAAAGTTCCTCATAGAGGAACTCCGAGTAACCCTTAAAACGATGACCTTTCTGTGCTGGCCTTGAAAGTTTTGCAAGGCTTTATTTTTATTTTGTTACTGAAACTATTACCATCACATAGCGGAAGGACTAAAAAGGTTCACTTTCCCTTGTTTTGTTTTCTGCGGCTTTCTTTTATGTGTAAATTCGAGGATGGTCGGGCGATAACGCACTGTACTTGAACCGTGCGAAATGTCGTTGGTTCGAACCCCGAGCTATGCTTCTTTCTTGGAATGACACAGACATTTTTTACGCCTAGTATTTGGGAGTACAAGGATACATATAACTTCAATCATACACATTCTTCCAAAGAAAAAAAAAACACCCCGTTGAAAGAAAAAAAAACGCTCCAGGCGTCTCTCTTTAGGTGTACCATCGAATCCAGTACACTGTGGTGAGTTTCCTGGTGTATAACGATGTCTCACTTGAACAGGAGAAAAAAAAGAAGAAAACTCCATGGGAAAGATTTGCTTTCAAACTGAATTAACGTTGGAATGTCGAGGGGATACTCGACTGTGAGGTCCAGCAATGAATTAGATGCAGAAAAAGACGCAATCTAAATCCCACAATGACCACCTTCCTATAATTATGAACATGCAATATATTTAAAATGTCAATAAAAGTGGATTCGAGTTCCGTATTAGAGCGCCCTTGAGGTAAGTCTGCTCTCTAAACAGTGCCATATAAATTATACTTTAATTTTTGTTAAAATGTATTAAATCGAGTTCCGTATTAGAGCGCTCTTGAGATAAGTCTGCTCTCTAAACAGTGCTATACAAATTATCCTTTTATTTTTGTTAAAATGCATTAAATCGAGTTCCGTATTAGAGCGCTCTTGAGATAACTCTGCTCTCTAAACAGTGCTATATAAATTATCCATTTATTTTTGTTAAAATGTATTAAATCGAGTTCCGTATTAGAGCGCTCTTGAGATAAGTCTGCTCTCTAAACAGTGCTATACAAATTATCCTTTTATTTTTATTAAAATGTATTAAATCGAGTTCCGTATTAGAGCGCTCTTGAGGTAAGTCTGCTCTCTAAACAGTGCTATATAAATTATCCATTTATTTTTGTTAAAATGTATTAAATCGAGTTCCGTATTAGAGCGCTCTTGAGATAAGTCTGCTCTCTAAACAGTGCTATACAAATTATCCTTTTATTTTTATTAAAATGTATTAAATCGAGTTCCGTATTAGAGCGCTCTTGAGGTAAGTCTGCTCTCTAAACAGCGCTATATAAATTATCCTTTTATTTTTGTTAAAATGTATTAAATAATTCTAAACAATGACTTTGTAATTTATTATTAGTACTGCTTTTTGTATCTACAAAGTTTTGTATTATTTGTCAATAATTTTAAGTAACATACTTGTATAACTTGTCACATGTTCATTTGTATATAAAATACACGGTTGTGCCGTTAATTAAATAAATAAAAATATGGTGAAGTTTTTTTAATATTGGATTTCTGTTTTTCTTGTAACTCAATAAAGATGTACAAATTATTATACAACTTGTATTTTGGAATCTATAATAATTATTGTAACCTCTTCAGACCTGAATTAACTCTAAGATTTACAAAACATGATTTTGCTTGTGAGTGTATTATTTGTACTAAATGCAACATTTTGTCGTATTATGTTAGTTTAGATGGATGGCGCCTCTTGTAATATTAAATTTTTCACTCATGTGTATGTCGTATTTACTTTTATACTACCCAAATTGCAGAGTTCTTCAATTTGCTGTAATATTATATTTTTCACTCATACGAGTATGTGTATGTCGTAATTACTATTATACTACCCAAACAGCAGAATTCTTCAACTTGCTGTAATATTTAATTTTTCACTCATATGTGTATGTCGTATTTACTTTTATACTATTCAAATTGAAGAGTTCTTCAATTTGCTGTAATATTACATTTTTCACTCATACGAGTATGTGTATGTCGTATTTACTTTTATACTACCCAAATTGCAGAGTTCTTCAATTTGCTGTAATATTATATTTTTCACTCATACGAGTATGTGTATGTCGTATTTACTATTATACTACCCAAACAGCAGAATTCTTCAACTTGTTGTAATATTTAATTTTTCACTCATATGTGTATGTCGTATTTACTTTTCCTTTCACACTTTTCAAATGATCTTATATAAAATATAAATATATTATAATACAAAATATCTTAAATAAGATCAATATTAAAAGTGTATATTGATGTTTATAAAACCTCATTTGTATTTATTTTCATGAGGCTTTATCTAAGATCCACTAAGCCCAGTTTAAGTCGATCTGATCTGACCAACACGGAGGACCGAAACAAAAGTGGGTTTCTTTATTTGTTTAACTAATCCATAAAACTCAATAAGGCAGGTAAACAGAAAAGGGCGAGAAAACAAAAGTCGTGAAAGGTCATGTTAAAGAGAAAGCGCTTTCCTGGTTTTGAGAATTTCATTTTAGCGATTCTTCAGGGAATTCGGTGGTTTAGCAACGTTTTTTGGGATAATTGTTTTGTTTACGTGGCTCTTTGATCTTACAAGAATAATAATGAAGTGTTTATTCGGCGAGAAAAAAAAACACTTTCAAATAATTAAATATTTAAAAATATTGCAATGTTTAAAATATACAATAGCCTCAATTAAATAAATATAGAAACAGTGTTTCAATAAAACTTGTATTTAATGAAAACAAGGGGACAGACTTTCCTTTAAAATGTATATACACGATTATACCTTAATATCATTTTATAACACCATTTCCTTTTTGGGGTAGGTAGAAAGAATAGAGTGCCAAACTTTCGTATTTTTTAAAGATTATTATATTTCTTTTTTAATTATGAAAAAAAACAAATTGGTTTTATTTACATAATTCGATACCTTCTTCTTCTTCACCTTTCAGTAGACTCAATAGTCTGTTAATACAGGATTATCCTCTTATGATGCTGAGCTCCAGCTATCTCTTCATCGTTTCGGGGGTCTCCCTGGTGGACGCTGTTCATCCGGTACCCCATGCAGAGCTATGTTTGGAATTCTTGTGGAATTCATTCTCTGTACATGTTGGTACCAGTATTATCAATACTGTCGTCCCCATCTGACCACATCTTGAACCTCACAGACCTCTCGGATTGTGGTGTTCCTTACATGATCACGCAAAGTCTTCCCAGCAATAGCACGCAGAGTTCTCATTTCTGTTTTCCTTAGCATACTTTTGGTCTTGACAGTGTCTGCTCTCGCTTCGATGCCATGTGTGAGGATAGGTCGCACACAGGTCTTATAAATGCGTACCTTGCTATCCGTTCTCATATCTTTATTCTTCCATATGACATCTCTCAGGAAGCCCGCCACAACTGCAGCTTTTACTTCGATACCCATTTAAATAAATCTACAAAAAACTCTAAAAATAAAACGTACTTGACTTGACGTACTGCTGTATTTTATTTTAAGTCGTTACTGTTGTTCGACCATGAAGTTGACGATCCCCTCGTCATTTTAACGTCAATTTAGTTGGAAAGAGAAGCTGGTCCGAGAAGTTAGTTTTTTTAAGTGAGAGTCGTTAAACATCAGTCAACTTAACAATCAAGTCATGGTATTGGATCTGATATCACACCGAAGTGATACGATCGGAGTATATCGGCTTGTTTTATTTTCTCTTTTTGAAAAAACAAACATAACTAAAATCACAGATATTTATATAACCTCGAATACTAGGCAGAAAAAAATGCATGTGTCATTCGAGGGGAATAACATAGACCGAAGTTCGAACTGGTGACTTTCGGCACGGAAGTCCAGTGCGTTAACGCGTGGTGTTGCCCCTCGTAATATTTTATTAGAAAAAAGCAGGCAGAGGCCATTTTTTTTTCTATCTAATCCAATCGACCAATTATAAAGGGTCAGTGCTGTCATAGGGTTTTTGATTCCCCTTTAAGATTGGAACTGAAGTTGATCTGACGGATGCCTCCAAGATCAAGATACTCGTATTATTGAAAGGTCTAAATGTGGAACAACTTGTCTGATATACAATATTTTTAAGTATCACAGAGAATCGAAAAAAAAAATATTGAGTTGAATACGAACATTGTATCGACTATGATACGGACATAAAAAAACTGTCAATTATGCGTATATTTTTTTAATTAAATTTTTTGCTATTTTATTT
Organism: Odontocerum albicorne; assembly: GCA_949825065.1. Lineage (NCBI taxonomy): Eukaryota > Metazoa > Arthropoda > Insecta > Trichoptera > Odontoceridae > Odontocerum > Odontocerum albicorne. Next base: position 5,413,457 of record OX463847.1, on the reverse strand, counting down.
GTCCATAGGTACAATGTATTTTTAACTAAAATACAAGAAACTACTACATATAATTAATCTTATCATAAACATATGGTAAAAAATAAAGCAGATTTGATGGTACCATAGAGTGTCAAATGAAGATTAGAAAAAAAGCCAACTGGTATAGCATCGAATGCGCAGCGAAACTGGAAGTCAATAGCAGCATTAAGAGCCAAATGATGTCGAGTTGCTGTCATCTTATATTTTTTATTCATTATAATGAGTCTGTCATCCTATAAATTCAAATATTGTCTTCCAGGAACAATGAAAAACTTTCACAAAATAAGTTAAATTCATTGTAATTTATTTTTATCAAACACTGTTTATTCCACTTTTTTGTGACGGTATAACCCTACCGGTTTCAAGCCTTTCACCTCATCTTCAGGGGAGCGCAAACAAGACTAAATGCTGTTCGAACTGGCACCGATATACACGCTTCAACAGTTGGGGGCTGGGGGGTGGAGGAGGGGAGAGAGGCATGGGACAATTTCGGCCAAGAGCGGAGAGATTTTGGGTAAATAACTGTTCAACAGATGTTCCGATCGGTGTACTGATTTAGAAATTTCTAGGGCCTCTAATCTGTCAAATTTATTTCCGTTACCACTGATATGTAAGAATTTGGCATCATCGATAGAAAAAGTATGATTCTCGCGGTGACAATGATTAGCCATTTCAGAATAAATTAGAGGATTGGCCGAAATTGTCCCATGCCTCTCTCCCCTCCTCCACCCCCCAGTCACCAACCGTTGAAGCGTGTATATCGGTGCCAGTTCGAACAGCATTTAGTCTTGTTTGCGCTCCCCTGAAGATGAGGTGAAAGCCTTGAAACCAGTAGGGTTATACCGTCATAAAAAAGTGGAATAAACAGTGTTTGATAAAAATAAATTACAATGTCTTTAAACCTCCACAATGTTAATGCCTTAACTATAAACAACATAAGTTAAATTCGTTTCCGAAATGAAACTGAAAATATTTAATAATGTATTGGGTGTTAACATAAGTTGTGTCCGTTTTTTTTCCCAATTAAAAAATGAGCACCAAAAGTAAAACCAAATGGTTAAGGTTATACGTCATTCGAAAGGAATTTTTCTGCTCTACAAGATATTGTATTTGCTTTTACGTTACATATATTATTTTATTTGATTACAAGCCTTCAAAATGGAATGTCAAGTAGACGAAAGTGAGCATTTTCGACACCTCTTTCTGTTCGCGTTCAATCGAGACCTTTAACAACACCTTGTGTTTTTGCATTCACTAGCACTCTGAATTATAATTGAATTTAAAAAAAAAATATGGTCAAATAAAAAAATAATTTAATTTTCTACGAATCTCGCGTGCATTTGAAAATTTAAACAAGCTTTGAAATAATGATTATCTCATACGAACATTGGGAATAAGAGATTTAAAAGGGTTTTTTTTATAGTGTGTATAATTTACTTCCATATTTATTATAATTATTAAAAGTAATATTTTTAAATAGAAGATAATTTTGAAATATAAAAGAAAGTAACTGACGATATTTTGAATGCAAACCTTTTATTAAGTAAAGCTTCTTCTTCTTCTTCCTCCTCTTTTAGGCTTGTTGGCCTGTCATGTTCCTGCATCATTGTTTCCTTATTGTGACGTCGACTGCCAGCTGTTTTTTCATCTTTTGGGAGATCACCCTGGAGGTCTGCTTGCTTGGAGGAAACTGTCCTTGGTCATTCTTACGGCTCTTGGTTCCGCCATTCTGAATGTTCGTTCCACAACCTTCTTCTCTGTCGTCCCCATCTGACAATATCTTCAACTTCACACATCCTTTGGATCTCTGTGTTTCGTACTCTATCACGAAGGGTTTTGCCAGCGATACTCCTGAATACCTTCATTTTGCTGATTCGAAGGAGATATTTGGTTCTGACAGTGTCGGCTCTGGACTCTATGCTGTATGTCATTATGAGCGGACACAGGTCTTGTATATCCTCACCTTGCTTTGGATGTAAAATGAGTAAAGCTGTCTATATAAAAGTATAGCTTAAAATTCAATCAATTAAATAACATCTGTAGCGTACTTACGTCCCCTAAATAAATAAATAATTGTCAAGCATAATTTGTAAATAAATAAATAAATAATTGTTAAACATACAGGGTCAACGACCGATGAACTATTTACAATTGTCACATACTAGAAACGTCAACAATGTTTACTCACAAATAGTATTTACGTTCTGTCTCGCCGTCTCGGCAAATAAATATACTACCCGCTACAATAGTGCATGCGCAAGAGTGAGACAGAATATGTATCGCGAGCACATTCACTCACTACTATAAAAATACCTACTTGTAAAGAAATAAAGATCATTATTATTCATCCAACTGTCAAGACTTGTTATTATTTACCCACTATTCACTTTCGCTTTTATCCGCATTCCTGAGTTCTATATTTATTTGAATACATATCAAAATCATCACGACGTATCAAGACAAGCAACTCGCTACATTGATGACCCCGAACGAAAAGGAACGCAGAATTCGACTAAAACAAATATAGCGATGTCAACATCAACATCATCAGCACGTCCTAATAGGACACACGCTACATTGATAACGACCATCGCTACACATCTAAAAAAATATATGTAAAAATTAAAAGAATCATATGAGCTTTACTAGAAGATGTTCGAGTTCACGAGAGGCGAAATGAGTGAGATTAAATCCGGTAATTTTAGAATTCCCAGAAAATCACTTAAGCCACAGATAATATGTGTGGCTAAGTGATTTCCACAGATAATATTCATATTATGAAAGAAATAAGATAACGTGTTTTTTTTTATAATCATCAATTACACTATAGATATGAAGGAGAGTAGATGAAATCATTTTGCAATTATCAGAAATTGATGGAATGCCACAGCTATAAGGAAAAGTAGATCAGAAAATTTTGAAATGTCTAAGACCATAGATATGATATACACAAATTATTTAATCATTTTCTTACACGCATCAAACGTAAAACTAATTCGTTTAAACCCTTCTTTCCCTTTTAAACGAATTACGGACGAAACCAGTCACAAAATAATAAGAGAACATCATCCCCTTAAGAACCACGTTAAAAATAAACCCTCTTCAATTATTTTGACCTTCGCTTTATACAACGAAGAGATTATGCTATTAGAAGTTCGGGCGCTAAAGTCATAAAGCTTTCATGAATATTTCATGTGACGAGGGTAGCGCAGCCCTATCGTTTTCCATTTATCATTTCAACGATGTGGGTTCAAATTCCTCTCCTTTTGCACACATTTTGGCAAACTGCAGCTATTTTAGAGGATATGACATGATCAATCAAAATAGAGGATTTGGGTTCAAATTTCTCTTTCTTCGCACATATTTTCACTGCAGCTGTTTTGGCGGATTTGATATGGTTACAAAAAAGACGGTATGGGTTCAAATTCGTATTTGTTCGAGTACATTGTCAATGCCACTGTTTTGGCGGATTCGACATGATCAAACGAAATATATGACTCGGGTGCTATTGTTTTTTACTGCAGCTGTTTTGACAAATTTGAAATGGTCAATCAAAAGAGTTCAAAATTCTTTCTCAGCACACATTTTCACTGCAACTGTTTCAGCGGGCTGGAAAATATTATATGATCAAGGGATATAGAAAAATTAGGTACAAATTCCTCTTCGTTTCTTGAAATATTTTCACTTCAACTGTTTTAGTAGATTTGACATTATCAAACAAAAAAGAAGATTTGAAAGTTTTGCTGCTCTTACAAAAAAATATTTCAAAGTTTCTTCTTTTTCTTAGGTATGATACCCTTTTACAAATCTAAATTGATAATCTAGAAACATTTAATAACATGTCCGGGAGACATTAATGTTTTCGGATCCGGTAATGAAACCTTCGGTTTTGGAATTAAAGGAGTTGATACGGAACTCGTTATGCATAATCACACGTTTTAACAATACTACCGAACGTGGAAATACAACAACACTCGCACACATCTAGCTCGTTTTAGTATTTTTATTAGACGAGCTCTTTTACTAGACCCTTTTTTGTTTGGTACCATAGGCTATCGAAACCGAAACCTCTGGGTGAAACTCAAGCGTCTTACCAACTTCCAGCCGGATTTGAACCCGCAACCTCTTGCTTGGGAGACAGTCGTCTTACAAACTAGGCCACGGAGGTCATCAAATATAGGATGTAAAGTACACTTTTTTGCTGTCTGCATTACGATTTTTTTCAAAATAAAATTACTTCATATACAATACAAGAAATATGAAACTCATCATTTCGTCCGGTTAAGTAATTATCTTGTTTTCAAATAACTGAATTTAATAACTTGTCGAAAAGGCATCCCAAATAAACATCATGTTATTATAATCACAGATTGTCTCCCAAAATTAGCACAATATTTAGTTTTTTTTTTAATTATCCCATTTCCTGATCAAATGAGGACATTTATTTGATTTAATTTTTTTTTTATTTGAATATTAGAAATTTTATTTAAATATATGGGTGTTTTAGCCCCAGATATTAGTAATGAGTAAAATCGATAGGAGTGCAGAGTGTTGAATTTAAGTAACATTTTATCTGAAAAGTCGTTTTGTATTTCTAGGAAAGATATCGTTAGGACGAAGTTTTCGTTGCTGACTTTAGTCCTGAAATGCTAAATTCTCGTATATATTATTATGAAAATCTAAAAGAAAATGTTAAGCGATCTTACCTAATACACCAGCCTTAAGTTTACATTATGGCAGTTCATTCCGTTGTCTGTGACGCTGATAAACATTATGGCAGTTCATTCCGTATTCCGTGACGCTGATAAACATGGCAGTTCATTCCGTAGTCTGTGACGCTGATACACATTATGGCAGTTCATTCTGTATTCTGTGACGCTGATAAACATTATGGCAATTCATTCCGTAGTCTGTGACGCTGATAAACATTATGGCAGTTCATTCCGTAGTCTGTGACGCTGATAAACATTATGGCAGTTCATTCCGTATTCTGTGACGCTGATTAACAAATACGAGCTTATAAAAGCGATACCATTGTCGCTCTCGTTAATTTATCGGCGCGCACAAATAGCAACAATATTTTATTATCTATTCATTTTATTTAACACTTTTATTGCAAATACAATCTGGTGGGCTTATTGCCAGGCGGCAATCTTTTCCAGCCAACCAGACCTATACCTACGTCACACACTGTCACACGTTTGATTGTATTGGTGAATTTATTCCAGATTTTCACAAAATATCTCTGATGTGGCCGATAAGTGCTAATTATTAATATTATTTGTTTCATTCAATGCGTAAATGTATAACGGAGGAATACCTAAAATCTGAACCCAGTATTTATTATATTTATAGAGAAATTAAAGTTTTTAGAAGCAATGTGTACTAGTTACACATTTATTAATTTATTTAACACTTTTATTGCAAATACAATCTGGCGGGATTTTTGCCAGGCGGCAATCTTTTCCAACCAAACAGACAAAAGTGAATGAAGCAAGTTACGTGCTCACATAAATCATTCAAATGACTATCCATCCCCACGAAATCAATAAACATATACGGAGCACATGCCCACGAACCTCACAAAGACGGACAATCACCCGAACATTATTTTTTATATAAAGTGAGATATCATCAATCAAAAGGAAAGGAAGGGATGGTGGAGAGGAAAGGAAAAGAAAAATCAGGAATGAAACACGTCATTTTACTGACTAGAAATTAAGAGTTTTTTCAGTCGCTTTTTAAAGCATGCCGAGGACGGAGCGAGTCTTATATTGGGTTATCCAGAAAGAAATTTCATGGTTTTAGATCAAATTCAAACCTAACATTGCACCAAATGCTCGAAGACCGTGTTTCTTTATATTTTCAATACCTCAGCAATGTCTTGTGTCGTAGAACGCTGGTTATTTTCGATCATACCCTTAATTGAATCGTTGCACCTCACTTACTCGCAACCTTTCATTTCGTATTCCCACTAGATCCACAAGACAGCTCAATCCCTTTTATACCGAAAATTGCTATACTAATTATAAAATCAACTCCTCTGTAAATCGTATTCAAAGACTTGGAAATGAGTTTTTGCAACAATTTATATATTTTTAATATAAGTATATATAGTATTCGCCAAAATATCACAACAATATTTAGAAATAGCTACTTACTTTGTACTGTCCTTTATTAATATAAATAACCTAGTATAAACGAAACATTAAGGACAATACTTAGCTTCTGGAGTTGAGTAACCCTGCATCAATATGTAGGAAGGTTTTAATTCTGCAAAGCAACTTGCATCTCGTTCTACTAATGAGCCCACGTGTTTTTCCATATCTCAAGATCTATCCATAAAATTCCCAAAAAAAAAAACAATTCTTGTTCTATGTAAGCGTTGTTCCACTAAAAACCAATCTAAGTTCTTTATCTGTATAAAATAAGTCTTCGAAAATTACGTGAGTCTGCTTGGTGAAGTTTGGTAATATTTTGTGGTATACATACATATATTGAACTTAAATATACATATTAATATTAAATAATTTTAAACAATGACAATAACTGTTCTTTATTATTACTACTGTTTTTTTGTATCTCCATGGTAGTTTAATATAAAGTTTTGTATTTTTTGTCAATAAGTTTAAGTACTTGTATAACTTGTCATACCGTCATTTGTATGTAAAAGACACTGTTGTGTCGTTAATAAAATAAATAAATAAATTTGGTCATCATCAGTGGTAATCAACCTTTCAGAGCGTGTACTCGTACTATCTTCGAGTGTCGTATAACATTAACCTATTTTCACTTCATTTAACAAACACGATTGTTTAATGCAAACACCGTTTATATATTTTTTATTTGATTTGTGTCGCATTTTTTTCCCTCGCGGTGGCAAAAAATAATCGTGCATTAAAAATATCATTACCTTTTAAAATTAAATACATTCACCTTGTTTGGAATTTAGTTAGAGACTGAAATTTTGCCCTAACGACATCTAACATATCTCAAAAATGCGTTACCTACTAATTTTTGGGCAGTCTTTTATTTTGTAAACAAATTTTACGATTTTCGGAGTTTTTGTAATTTTTATTATTTCTCCTTGAGTAGGAAAGTTAACATGGCGTTATGTTATTTTGAAGTTAAAAACTTTTACACTTTTACTAGTGTCATAAAACACAATTACATAATAAACTTTAGCAGTTCTTTATTTTCCATTTAAAATGAAAATATTTCTTAAAGAATATAATTTATAGTGATCGTAAATTGAAGTTGGAATGTAATGTAAAATGGAAATATTTCTTAAAGAATATGATTTATAGTGATTGTGATTTGAAGTTGGAATGTAATGTAAATTGGAAATATTTCTTTAAAGAACATAATTTATAGTGATTGTGATTTGAAGTTGGAATGTAATGTAAATTGGAAATATTTCTTAAAGAATATAATTTGAAGTTGGAATGTATTTTTTTTTGGTTGTCATGTAATTAAATATTCAAACGTAATATTCATCGTGTTTCGTGTATTTTTAACTACAAACTTTTATGACTAGTTGGTAGAACGCTTGTCTTCTTACACGAGGGCTAGAGATCGATTCTCAATGGTACTGGTAAGATTTACCAGTCGTATTATTTTTAATTTAGATAACGGTAATTTGTTTTTTCCAAGGATTTCAAAGGTAAGGATTTTTTCTTATCACCAGGGGATCACAAACAATACTGAATTACATTCGAACTGGTACCGACATACACGTTTTTAACGGTAAAAATCGGGTTAGGGATTGTACGTGGCGAAAAGCAGGATCCAACTTCAGCAAGTAGCGGTATGATCTTTGGATTATATGTGTTTGCCAGATGTTCATTCCCTGTTCATGCACTGATTTGGATATTTCTAGGGCCTCTAATAAGGTACCCTCCACCCACAATCTCCAACCCGATTTTTAACCGTTATAATTGTTTATATCGGTACCAGTTAAAAAATAATTTAGTCTTATTTGTGCTCCTCTGGCAATGAGGTGAAAACCTTGAAACTGGTAGGTTTACACCGTTATATAAAGTGTAATAAACAAAGTTTGATTAAACAAATTATAATGTATTTTAACTTTCACAGTGACCTACGCCCCGTTCCGTGAGCGTTGCCAGATGGTTTTTTTAATGTTTTCAGCAAATAAATCTCAATTATTATAATTTTTTAACTTCAATTATAATTAATTAAAGGGATTATCTATGAATGTTCTTATTTTTCCGATTTAAAATCGCTAATTTTTGATCGCATACTCACTACCCAACACCGGAGCGCGCGTTTCAATTTTATCACCGTAAGGGAAGAGTTAATGCCTTAACTGTAAATAAAAATATAATTTTGATAAATTAGGAATACTCAGATTGGTCGATAACTATCTTATTCATTCCAACACAATTGAAGAGTCTAGAATAAATTTCTTAGACAAATTAATTCTCGTCACAGCCTTCTCCATCTGGCATGCTTGACTACGAACTCTTCTTAAATTACACTTCTTAAACTGTCTGAAAGAAATATCCTATTTGATTTGATGTTTCTGTAAAAAAAGTATTTACAATATCATTGATATCCCGGGTCTATTGGCTCAAATTGATTTCCATACTCATTTAAGAAATACGCCTATTTTTTTAACAATATATCGTTAAAAAATATTTGCTAACGATATATTCACTCTGTGATTCATCAATTATGAGTGCAAAAAATGTATAATTTCAATCTGATGTAGTAAATATTTTAAAGGTAGACGTTTTCGAGTTTATAGTGGTTTTTTTCTATCATTTTCTCAATCTTAGGTTTTGACTGAAAAACCCCTTGTATTTTTAGTATTCCGTAAATTGCCCTACAGTATCGTATTTGGTTGACCTTGAGAAGGATTTTATTTCACCCAACATAAATCTTTTATTTTTGTATTCAATATTTTTTTACGTTCTGTGTTGTTCGATGCAATGATTATTTTGTGAATCATATTTTAACCCTCAGTCGGGCGCAATACAAATCCTAACACTGTCGGGCGCAACTCATCTGTGAGATTAAAAATAAAATTTCTGCCTAGGCCTAAGGGAAAGCTTGTCAAAATGAACTCTTCACTAAAACATGATTATTTAACATTTCTTTGTACTTTTCAATAACAACATTTTAAATTTTCTCATATTGTTTTTCTTAAAATAGAAGATAACTAGTTTACAACATTCTCATTATTTTGTTGGCAGCTTATCAACACAACTAATGCAATACAGTAACATCACATTATTTTAATACCCCCAATAGGTTTGTAAAAAGATTTAGCACAATCAAAAGTATGGGTAATTAATTGCCACATCTTCATAAGATTCATGTGATGAAAATAAAAGCAATAACTTAACATTAGAGAGCACTATGCTAGCACTTTTTCAAACATTATTTATAACAATTTTCAAAATACCATGCGTGCATGTTCGTATTCATAACGTAAATAACGATCAATATTATTGAATTAGGGACTACAACATAATAAAGATAGACGAATTATTGCAGGTATGTAAAAAGAAATATTGAGAAAATAAAAATAATTTGGGAAATCAAAAATACTTACGTAATCGGGCGCAACTCATCCAGCAGATTAAAACACCCGTCACGAAGACCAATGGTGTACTGGAGAAATAACAAAGATACCCTTGTGTGAGGAATAGGGAGTCAGGAAGCTATTATAAGTCTCACCACTTTATCGGTAAACTTCGCCCATTGGCACAAAAAAAAATAGGTACCTCATCTCACAGATTAGATGCACCCGTCCAAGGGTTAAAAGATACATGTATATTGTTATTTGGAAGATACGTATGTTAGACATTTTGTTTTATATTTGTAACTATGATATACAAAGAACACTTAAATAACATTTATTTCATTAATAAATTAATTTGTAAATTAACCTAAGCGTGGGAAGTACTTTATTTCATCCCTGTATAATCGATTTGGAAAATATCATTTTAACTATAAATTTTGTTTCAGGATTTCCTATTTCAATATATAACTTTTCTCATCTCAGAATTAAGAGGTAAACAAGTAAACGACTTCAGTCAAATATGAAATTTTCAGGTGAAAGACTTTCACAAAAACTCAATGTAAAAATAATTTCAGATAGTCAAAAATGTAATAATTCAAGAAGAAATGTTATTTTCACGAAATTCGTTTCAAAAAGTCAAGTAATTTACAATCTTTGAAGATTTATGACAAAACTTTTAAGGAAAACACGAGTTTTTTTTTTTATGAAATTAGCTTTGCATAACTTTGTTATACACTTGTTATGAAGTTTCATATTATAAGGGTTTCTTTTCCCGCATTTTTTCCTAGTTCAACCCCCTATATTTACGTACAACACATTTTAAATTATACTTGCAAAATATCCCTCCTCGATTCTCAAAAAAAAACTTGCGGAAAACTTAAAAGATAAGTTTTTAAACTTCACAGTTCAAGTTTATACTATTTATTATTTTACAAACGAAAATATGTTACATGATGTCAGAATGTTATTATCCCCAGTAAAATATGTTACATGATGTCAGAATGTAATTATCCCCAGTAAAATATGTTACATGATGTCAGAATGTAATTATCCCCAGTAAAATATGTTACATGATGTCAGAATGTAATTATCCCCAGTAAAATATGTTACATGATGTCAGAATGTAATTATCCCCAGTAAAATATGTTACATGATGTCAGAATGTTATTATCCCCAGTAAAATATGTTACATGATGTCAGAATGTTATAATCCCCAGTAAAATATGTTACATGATGTCAGAATGTTATTATCCCCAGTAAAATATGTTACATGATGTCAGAATGTTATAATCCCCAGTAAAATATGTTACATGATGTCAGAATGTTATTATCCCCAGTAAAATATGTTACATGATGTCAGAATGTTATTATCCCCAGTAAATATGTTACATTATGTTAGAACGGTATTATCCCCAGTAAATATGTTACATGATGTTAGAACGGTATTATCCCCAGTAAATATGTTACATGATGTCAGAATGTTATTATCCCCAGTAAAATATGTTACATGATGTCAGAATGTTATAATCCCCAGTAAAATATGTTACATGATGTCAGAATGTTATTATCCCCAGTAAAATATGTTACATGATGTCAGAATGTAATTATCCCCAGTAAAATATGTTACATGATGTCAGAATGTAATTATCCCCAGTAAAATATGTTACATGATGTCAGAATGTTATTATCCCCAGTAAAATATGTTACATGATGTCAGAATGTTATTATCCCCAGTAAATATGTTACATTATGTTAGAACGGTATTATCCCCAGTAAATATGTTACATGATGTTAGAACGGTATTATCCCCAGTAAATATGTTACATGATGTCAGAATGTTATTATCCCCAGTAAAAGAATATAGGCCAAAACCTAGTTTACATGGGTCAAGACAGATTGTTTTATATTTAATGTTCGCTGCGTATATGATAGTTGAACCTTGAGACCCAATTGCAATGAAGCAATTTCTTCCAGCCAACTAGAAAGATGACGTCCTTTGAATGCTTTAAGCAGCGACAAAGAACTCTTAATATCTAGTCATTAACATAACGTATTTTGTTCCTGATTTTTCTTTCCTATACCCCATCGCTTGATTTTCCTTTGTTTGATGATATCTTCTTTTATTGATTGTTCGTCTTGGTGGAGTTTATAAGTGTATACACACGTATGTGTTCATGAATTTCGTGGGGGGGGGGGGGGGGGTAGCCATTTGAATGTTTTGTCTTATTAGTTAGAAGACATTGCCGCCTGACTATATACCTGCAGATTGTTTTTTGCAATGAAGTGTTACATATATAAACAATAAAAGTGTTTCAGACATTTAGTGAAAACCTGGTCTGGAACCCCTTTTTTAAACAACTTGGGTAGAAATAGGAACCGAATTCACCAACTCCCGGGCTGGAAGACATATAAATAAATAAATACAGGTTAATTGATAGCAACATAGTTTGTTGATAATATCATTGCAGAGGTTGCATCTCTCAAGTTGGGGTACACTCTTGGTAAGGAAGTGGTGGGAATTCTCTTTTATGCTGACGACGTTACACTCATAGCTGAAAATAAAAATGACTTACAGAGAATGCTCACGAAATTCGATGAATCCTGCTCACAGAACAATAGGATTATCTCCGTAGCAAAAACCAAGTGCATGACATTCTCCAAAGACCCACTAGAGTGCAGAATTTCAGTACGTGACGAGCCAATTGAACAAGCAACCCAGTTCAGATATCTTGGCAGTGAACTGCTCAGCTCTCATGACCTCCCCAGAGAAGTAAGGCCTCAGGTAGATAAAGCTGCAGTTGTGGCGGGCTGCCTGAGATATGTCATATGGAGGAATAAAGATATGAGAACGGATAGCGAAGTACGCATTTATAAGACCTGTGTGCGACCTATCTTCACATATGGCATCGAAGCGAGGGCGGACACTCTCAGGACAAAAAGTATGCTAAGGACAACGGAAATGAGAACTCTGTGCGCTATTGCTGGGAAGACTTTGCGTGATCGTATAAGGAACACCACAATCCGAGAGGTCTGTGAGGTTCAAGATGTGGTCAGATGGGGACGACAGCGTCGAAGATACTGATACCAACATATACAGAGAATGAATTCCACAAGAACTCCATACATAGCTGTGCATGGGGTACCGGATGGATGGCGTCCACCAGGGAGACCCCCGAAACGATGGAGAGATAGCTGGAGCTCAGCATCACAGGAGGACAATCCTACATTTATAGACTCTTGAGTATATAGAAAGTCTAAGAAGAAGAAGAAGAGCATAGTATGTACATAATACATTTAGACATATTTCAAGAACACATTCAAAAGAGAATACATTAAAAAACAGAATCTATCAAAAGGTCTTGGCTCATCAAATAACATCCCCCCGGCCAAGATACACCCCACTAATATAGGGCGAGCCCAGGCACGGGGACACCAGATGTTTTTCAGCCCACACCCAAAAAATACATTCAAGAGAGAAGACATTAAAAGGTCCGGACTCATCCCACAAACATTCCCCCGGCCGAGATACACCCCACCAATGTAGGGCGAGCCCAACCGCAAGGGCATCGGGGGGCTTCGAGCCCACACCCCGCATATCTAGATATAAAAATAAATAAAAAACAAAAACGTATGGCAGAAAACCAAATAAAAAGTAAACCCACATATTGCACCTCAGGTTAACTGTCAGCAAGAACGAAAAAAATAAAAGCCTTAAAGGAGTCCAAATTTTATAAAAGTAGAATGACAAATGGGAAATTAAATAGTTGAATCAACATTGTATTATTAATTACATCACGGAGGGAATTGAATGGCAGACAACAAAACCAGATCCATAGTATCGAAAAGTTACCACTTGAAATTCAAATATTTTTGTCCGCGTTATTTTCCCATTAAATATTATGTTAAAAAGATATGGCAATAATATCTCATTATGGAGCCTTCTCTTTGTCATGGCGTGATGGTATGTTATACAAATTAAGTGGTCTAATGTTTAAGCAAGTGGGCACCCCTAGTACGATTCCTTGTGTATTCACTTACGGACTGATCTCACTCTTAGACCCTTTACCAACTGTATTTGTTTTTTAGAGCTTATTCACTGTTTATCATAAACTCTTAAAGCATTACTGAGCAATACTTATAGCACTGTGGAGTAAAACGTTGACTTTTCGAATATTTTATTCCAAGACAATAAAAATATATTTGTTTCGTTTTACAGAGTACACCATGGAGAATTTAGACCCCAAAACGCAGGAGATTGTAAAAATCAGAAAGGAAATATGTGAAATACAGAACAACGCTTCAGCGCTACCAGCAGGTAAATTTATTTCCTACTTATTATTGATAGTTTTTAAAATGCGTTATTACCCAATTTGTAACAAACGCATTCATAGAAAACTCAAGTGGAGGACGTAGTAGCAAGGATTGCCTGGTCAAACTGGTATATTGCTTTTTTACCATTTTTTAGATGGACAAAGCATTTGCTGGAGGAGGGGCGATATACTCAGATATACACATCTATACATACCACACCATTTCCCTGTTGGGGTAGGCAAATATAACAGAGTGTCAAACTTTCATGTCATGACATACAGCTTTTCAAACAATTCTTTCTATTTTTCTTACTCTTTACCTTACCTCTATTAAAATTTATATTCTCTTAGTCAAAATATAATTTTCTCGGTCGTTTTCCAAATCTCTTTCTCACGCTCGCATTGATAATTTGTTTGGTAAGTATTATTTCACTCATTCATTCAACATGTCCAAACAACCTCAACGTATTTTTAATATTTTCGCGACCCCCACGAGAAATCCCGCGGCCCCCAATTTGGAAAGCACTGCTCTGGAGGATAAACCACGTAAGTCAAATCGCAATGAATGTGCAGGAAACATAGTTTTTTTTTACAAACACACCTTATAAAAATAATTTATGTATTGTTAACTCCAAAACAGCAAAATGTGGACTCCCGTGATTTATCCTCTAGGGTACAGTATTGAGTGAGGATTTTTGTATTAGTATAACTTGCATTATCTTCATCAGCTCTACAACACATGCATAGTCTAGACTCTTTGCTGGATTCTCCGTCAATTATTTCTCTTTCAATATTATTTCAGTTTTGGTCTTCTCACTCTTCGGTGGCCCATCAGATCGCTGAAAAAAGCCTTCCTTGTCATACGCTGGCAAAAATCGGACCATATTTTCTGCAGATAATGTTAATTAAAATATACATCATTATTCAAATAACGTTTTTATTTGTAAAACAAAGAACTTTATATTTTATTTTGAAATTATAAATTTCCTCAACAACTTCAAATGAAAAAAATGTTGATATAATGCGAGGGTAGTATGATAGTACTAATTTCGAACTGACAACCTCTGTACTGTCTAGCGTGTTTAAAATACGGTTAAATATTTCATAAGTAGTTACGTCAAACGACCCCTCGTCAAGCGACCCCTCTTGCAACCCCTCTTAATCTTCTTGAAAGCGATTTAAAAAGGGTGGAGGTAAAACGATTGCATCCTCTACAATGCTATCAAAAAGTAATCTAACCAGTACAGCATTTTAATTACTTGGGTAGCGTTGTAATTGACGAAATAATAGATGGCCAAATTCAGAATAGATTAAGCACAGAATACCGGACATTTAGAGCTCTTTGTGCCCGAGGGTTCCATAATCATGATCTAACACTGAACACCAAAACGGCAGTCCATACTCTACGCCGTAGAGTCTACGGTATTGAGCCACATGTTCTCAGTCCTTAGGGACCCCAGAAAAAGTCAGTGACTCTCGCAGACTGTCCTTATAGTGCTTTATCTATCCACCAGCTCTTCGCTGGGCCGCTACATCCCCGTACAAGACGCGTTTTGGGAGCCCAAGTGTATCACATAAGGCAAATTTTAAAGATTAAATGATGTTATATTCGAGTATCAAATTATGAAATTTTGGGAAGAGTGAACTGCGGTGGCATCAATATTCTGGAATCATGTGCTCGCTTGCGTTGCTTTGGATACGTAACTCGCAATCCTGAATACAATATCAAGAAATATCCTCTGTGGTGAGATGACGGAAGGTAGAAAAATGCAAGATGCACGGCGTTGGAATATAAGGACGTACGTAAAAACGTTAATGCTCAGCACAACTGGATGCAAACTCCTTTCCATATATGCAACAGGATATGCCAATCACCAATTGGCTTACATAGTCATATCTGGTGTCACCAATGTCAAGTACACTGATCCCCTACTTGTGTTTTGTGCTTTCTAGTATATTATACTCATCACGAGTAATGGGCTTTCATTCGTTAAAATATAGAAAATAAAATTACGTTTATTTTTTATCTTTAAGAAAAAAATACTTCATTCAATAATCTGGTTGTAATAAGAATAAAATTCATGTTTTTTTCACAACTTTTTTTTTTATTAATAAACAAAGTAACATATTATACGAATATTTGTCAAGCCTATACCTGTATACACATTTGTTACTTAACTAATCTTATTTATGTATTATGAACTTATTTAATCTTATTTTCCTACATGTCATTTTATTTTTATTTTTATAATCTTAATATATGAATTCATAGAAATAATTAACACCTACCTACTACTTATAACTAGATAACAATTCTTACAATTAATTATTTAGCAAGAACAAGTACACTCGTTCAAGTTACTTGTATTCCATCACATTCACTCAGATCTTGTATTCCACCACATTCACTCAGACCTTGTATTCCATCACATTCACTCAGACCTTATATTCCATCACATTCACTCAAACCTTATATTCCATCACATTCACTCAGACCTTGTATTCCATCACATTCACTCAGACCTTGTATTCCATCACATCCACGCTTACACTATAACGATTATTTTTAATAATTTGTTTATTTTTATTTATTTTACACATGACAAGAAATATACATAATTTGTGAAAAAACAGCTAATTTAATTTGGACACACAATTTTAATGGATCTGGGTTTGTCGCCTTTCATTTTCCATATCCCTAGTAAACTAGGTTTTGACCTGTATCTCACTGACGATATGGTTAAGGCATTAACATTGTGGAGGTTAAAATACATTGTAATTTGTTTTTATCAAACACTGTTTATTCCATTTTATGTAACGGTATAACCCTACCGGTTTCAAGGCTTTTACCTCATCAAACAGTGTCTGATAAAACAAATTACAATATTTATAATAACTCTTCAGAAATTAATTTTTCAAAGCAAGTAATTCTTTGAAGTATTAATCCTTCATATGAATACATTTCCGACTCAAAAACAGATTTTGAATATTATATGGAAAAGCTTTAAGCTTAAAAATCAAAAATATATTTTGAAGGAATACGATTATGAAAATGTGAGTAATTTAATATAAAGATGGGCTTAAAATTTATATCGAAATTAATCTTTTTTAGAGAAATTGTAGTTGTGGCGGTCGTCGCGGAATATTGTCGCATACATACGGTCAATGACCGATGAAACGACCTTCGGATTCCTCGATAAATTATAGTAAACATTCCGAAGGTCACATGCCGGTCATTGACGCCGGCCGAGCGACCGCACCACACGCCAGAGAGAGAGAACGCACCACAGCTATCTCACCAGTTCCGTATTTAGATGAATACCTACATACGACAATAACCGTTTCTGCATTCACAGAAGCAAGACGTAAGCATATCGAGCATATCGCGAGCGCACTCTCGTGCACACTCCAAAAAGATATAAATACCTACGTTACTATAAAAATAAACACTCTCTCTTTCCGCATTGCGATTTAACGAGTTTATTTATTTACCAACAACCATCATCATCTCTTCCTTTAACGACCGATCTCTAAATAGTTTTTTCCGGTACTTGTTGTTTCCATACTAAAAAACGGGACGTTGACGTCGAAGAGCCGACAGGTAAAATTTAAAATTATTTCTAAGTTTTATGCATGTCTGTATCACTCAATGTTAATGGTCATTTCCTTTGTAATTTGTTTTATCATATTATTTTGTCAACTTTCTCTTAAGTGGTCTTTTATCATCAGGACAGCCTCACTTATATGGTTACTCATAGCTATCCTTCCATTGACGTGTATTTGGACGTATTCCTTGGAGATGACATCCAGTGAATATGTTGTGCATTGCGACTAACGAAAATGTATCCATCCTTTCCACATAGTGTCATCATTATTATCATAATGACAACTTTCGTGGTATAGTTAGTAAAAAGCCTATTTCTCAGCCTGTGGGTTACGGTATCGACTCCTGTTGGATTCCAGATTTTTACAAAAAGGATTCCAGTCTGGTTCTCACTGAAAAGCCTCTTTGACATCTTTCTGGTTTATGGAAAGAGATTGTCACATGTAAGGTTATAAGCAAGTTAAATTATATGGTATACGACTAAAGTGTAAGAAAAACAAGAACTAAGTTGTTAACTGATGTTGTTTTATGTTTCTCCACGATTTAAAATAAAAATGTGACAAAAACTAAAGGTCAGTTGATGCAATGCAAATTGCAAGATTAGTTCATTCAATTTGAAGTATGGGTATAAGTTTCCACATAAAGTGTTGGCGTAAGTAGGACATTAAAATAGGCACTAAGAGCTTGGGAGCGAGTCGGGAGCCTTCCATTATGCAGGGGGGCATTGTATCACGTTAGTAAACATGACCCGACCTGAATTATCCATCACAGGCGGCCTGTCTCATCAATATTTTCACTTAAAAATTCGCAAATTGTAGAAAAATTAGCAAACTTGTCTAACACACAAATTTATAGACTTAATACATACATGAAGAGATTTCCGCATGGCAATAAGCCCGCCAGATTGTATTTACAATAAAAGTGTTAAATAAATAAATTAATAAATAACTATTATCACGCCGTGTCCCTTGTTGGGTAGGCAGATAAAACAGAGCTCTAAATTTTCTCCATATTCGTACATTTCGTCATGCATTATATTTATTTTTTTCCATATTTCTCACTGTGCATGTATACCATCATGACATTTGGGGTAGGCAGAGAGGACAGACTTCAAACTTTCCTATCAAGACATACATATTTTGCCTCTTCTACACCCATACACCTTCTGATACAATTTCAACGATTTTATGTTTCATTCTTTCAAAATATCATTCAATCCAATCATGCTATCCTTGATCTTCTTCTATCACGCTTTTCCCTCACATTTACACTTCATATTTGTTTTATGAGTTTTCTGCATTCATTCGTTCTATATGCCTAAATCATCTTAGACCAGACTTTATAGTATTGCATTATAACTTTTTTGAATATAAAACAACCTGGTGGGTTAATTGTTATGTAGCCATTATCTTCGAACCAAATATAAAGACATTTAAAATGTCTTAATCGAAAAACCAACTATAAACCTTTTTGGGAATAAAAAATTTGTATTAACGAGAATTGAACACGTTGTGGAGGTCGCACACTCGGTCAATGATCAGCGATCCGACCTTTGCATATCTTGACAAATTGACAAATCCAAAACAAACAAGTACAAGGTTCACACGCCAGTCATTCAACTCACGCGGATCGCATTCCATACTAGAGCGAGAACGCACCACGCTTGTCTCGCCAGTTCCGTATTTGAATGATACCTACATACAACATTAATCGTTTTTGCATTCGCAGAAACGAGACGTAGGCATATCGCGAGCGCATTCCCGCGCACATTCTAAAATGATATAAATACCTACGTTACTAATAAAATTGGACTCTCTTTCCGCATTGCGATCTAACGAGTTTTATTTATCAACAAATCATCATCATCTCTCCCTTAAGGACTAGCTCCTAAAACGTCATAACTAGGCCGCAGCTATAATTATTTTAAAAAACCAGTCCACATTATGTGAATCCTGCCTTTTTAGATTTTTCTGGCATCTGTTCCAGGCTACAACAGTATCAGCTTTTTTTCACTGGAATATTACCAGTTATTAAAAAATAAATGCAGCTCAAGGTAAAATAATTATTTATTTATTCTTATCGGCTGCAGGCTTGACAGAAAGGAAAACTTAAAAAATCAACACAATTGGAATAAAAACAAATCTAAACCCATTTCGTCCATTCAAAATCAACATACTCATATAAGAGTAAAAATTCAAAACTTAAACACATAATTAAAATGTATTCGACACGACAGAGAAGATCCAGGCAGTATCGCTATCCAGATTGCAGATGCGGAAATGCTGAAGGCAATTTGCTGGTAGACAGTATTATCTTCGTCCTCAGTAATCAAGTGTTCGGGATAAAACCACTGTAGTAAGAAAGAAACTCAGTTTATCATGATACTTGTTAGCAAAACTACCGCACGTACACATACAACAACACTATCAAAAGTGCTCATATGTCTAGCACGTGTTAACATTGTTACCAAACAAACTATTTCATCAGATCAAGACCCTTTTTGTTATTTTTTTGGGTGCTTTCGGAGATTGAAATAGAGTCCCTGCGGGATGATCAGTGTCATACCAACCAATTGATGTATATCGCAGGATATCGGACCTAAATTTATTTTATAAGTTATTAAGTTTTGTACATGTACATATTTCATTGTTATCTTCGTTGCATCGGAATCGTTATATCAATCGTTTTTTACCTACATAAAATCGTTGTTGACCTGTATAAAATCATTGTTGATCTATTGAACATAAAATCATTAATGACCAGCAAAAAAATCTTACTTGACCTGGACAAAATTGTTGTTAACTGACATAAAATCGTTGTAGATCTGTATGAAATGTTGTTGATCTATTGTACAATATATAAAATCGTTGTTGATCTGCAAAAAAATCGTTGTTGACTTACGTAAAATCGTTGTTGACCTACGCAATAAAAATCAATTGCACATACATAAAATAAATCCCTGTCAAATAGTTTAGAAGGTTACCTAACTTCCTTTATTCTGTTTTTCTTGTTGGTTGGGGGATATTTCCTCCAGACAATAAGTCCGCCAGATTGTTATACAATGAAGATTTAAATAAATAATAAAAAAGTCTTTCCATTAAACCTCTTTTTTTTAAATGACGTCTTCTCTAGATTAATGAACACACATAAGGATATTTACAGTAGAGGAAACAAATCTGGATCGCAGGACGCAGATTGATTCTCCCCGGATGAAGGGTGAGTTTCCTACTTTCTTCCTTCCTTCCTCCCGGTTGGGTTGGTTGTAATAGAAACTGTACAAAAGTAGTCGTTTATGATACAGCGCATACAAAGTAACGGTTCAAAGGTTCTACATTTTCTTAGTAGACACATGTAGCCAATTCAACTGAAAATAACGATAGAACTTTGAAATTACGTTTCAAATGTTGAATATTTTTAATTAGACATATGTAGAAAATTCGACGATAAATTACAACACATCTTTTAAAATAACGTTTAAAAATGTTAACTTTCATAATAGACGCACAAATATGTAAACACTTCAACTAAACATGTTTTACTTTCCTGATAGATTTACGAGAATGTAAACAATTCAACTAAACATGCTTTTCTTTCCTGGTGGACGTACGAGTATGTAAACAATTCAACTAAAAATGCTTAACTTTCCTAATAGACGTAGGAATATGTAAACAATTCCACTAAAAATGCTTTATTTTCCTAATATACGTACGAATATGTAAACAATTCAACTTAAAATGCTTTATTTTCCTAATAGACGTACGAGTATGTAAACAATTCAACTACAAATGCTTTCCTTTCCTAATAGACGTACGAGTATGTAAACAATTCAACTACAAATGCTTTCCTTTCCTAATAGACGTACGAGTATGTAAACAATTCGACTAAAAATATTAATATGATTTTTTAAATTTCTTTTCAAACGTATTTTTTTAGTTAAATTGCATACAAATATCAATTATATTTTTAATAACTGCGCCTACAATATTTTTTATAAAATGTTTTTATTTCATTCTATGTTTATCTTGTTGAATTTTTTGTTTAGTTATTTATTTAGTTTTAACATCTTGTAATACAATACAATCTAGCGATATCTCTACCTTGTGGGAATCTCTCCCAACCAATCAATTAGATGTTAATGAACCATAATGTTAAATTCAGACTGGAATCTTTATGAAAAAAATTGGCTTGCAACGGGAATTGAATCCAAAACTCCTTATCAATGAGAATTTGAATGTCGTACTTTTTCAACAGGATTTACCTGATATTTTTTTTGTACCTTCTCCCCCATGAGTGAGTTCTGCGCCCCCACCGGGCTCCAAATGCAAACATTGCTTTCTAGTTTGCTACGGATCAGTGAATTAAACTAGGTTTTGAGTAACATTTGGTTTTTAAACGACTTAGAAATTTTTGAAATTATTATTACAAATCCTAGAGTTTTATAAGCAATATATAATTGTATATAATTGTTGTGTATAAGCTGTTTATAA
This sequence comes from Odontocerum albicorne, assembly GCA_949825065.1. Classification (NCBI taxonomy): domain Eukaryota; kingdom Metazoa; phylum Arthropoda; class Insecta; order Trichoptera; family Odontoceridae; genus Odontocerum; species Odontocerum albicorne. The sequence goes on along the minus strand of OX463847.1, from coordinate 5,391,488 downwards.
TTTCTATGTGAGAACCAAAAGCCTAGTGTACCTAGTGTTAGATCAGTTAAAAAAATCGAATTATTTATAAAGTTTCTTAAACATTACTTTTACTTTTTATTATTAAACTGGTTTCGCTAAACGGTCATCCTTAGAATATTTGAGTATACGAGTACTTCAACACATTAAGTGATCAAAGAATACTTATTCCAGCTGTAACAAAGGCCAACCCGACGTTATAATAATATTAAATATCAAGATACACTTGACTTAAAATAATTTGTCGCTGTAACAAAAACAAACTCAACTTTATCATAATATTCTCCACTTACGGTTACGATTGGTAGACTATTATTGTATTTTATCATAAGATTATATATATTTTTATAATAACATCCCCTTGAAAGAAATTTAACGTTATGATTTTTTTATATTTTATAAGAATATTATTTTGAAATAAATTTTATTATTACATGGTTATGTTTAATAATAACATTTTGAAAGGGATGTTTATCCTAAATTGCGAGTATTTTTGGAGAACATTGATACTGCCTGCTTAATATGCTCTGAGGACATACACAATGTTGTCTTCCAGCCATACTCTCGTAAATATGCCCAATTCGGTTATGTTTTAGGGCACCATCTCTCTCTCTCCCTGGCTCCATCCCAACTCATTGTCTGCGAATACTGTTGGGGTCAGCTCTCCTCGTCCTCAGGTTGTATGCTCTTCTGTCCCGGACTACGTCCCCCAGGCCGTGCCTCTGCATCAGGTTATCTCTTTGGGCACCATATGAACCAGTATTATTTTGACCTCCCTAATTCCTGATCGCAGATGTGTTGCATTTTATTTGGGATCTGGATGTTTGCAAAAATGTACACATCAAGTCTTTTTACTGCTGGTGTGACTTTTTAGTTGATCACTAACAATTATTGAATGACCAAAGAGAAACGGTCAATATTATAGTTATTGAATGTGAGTTTAAACTTTTTCAATCTATAGTAACGAAGTATCCATTAGTTATTTCAATGAGAAGGTTGAATTATTTTGTCAAACGGATGATTCGACGATGCTTATCCCATATTATTTAAAAGCTCTTTAGGAATACATATTAAAATATAGTATTACTTAGTAATTTATCTAAATAACTTTAAGTTTATTCTCTCATTATCATAATCAGCGGAGGCTGATCTCAAGGTGCGTTGGTGCGCTGAACCTGAGAAATAATTCGCAATAATTAAATTACGAGGGTCATCCAGAAACTAAGGTTACAAGGGCTCCTGAGGCGGGGAAAAAAAATTCGTTCAAAGTTGGTGCACCTGGCGTGTAGGGGGGATCCTAACGGTCAGTTTGTTTGGTCCCGCGTGTTTTTCGGCCATTTTGTTCAGTCACAGTAAATTCTTCCGATGGAAAGGTCGTCGTGCGCTCCCGCCAACTCTCGTCCGTGCGAGACCCGCGTGGTCATCAGTTTTTTGACTTTGTAGAACAACACCGCCGCGAATATCCATCGGAAGCTCGTGGAAGTTTATGGTAGTGATGTGATGAGTCGACAACATGTGCAAAAGCTGGTGCCCCGACTACAGAAATGTCTCGATCTCGACGGCAATTACGTTGAAAAATAGTTTAATATATTTGTGAAGTATCCTGTGAATTTCCATTAAATACAAGCGTTTTTCGATCCTACATAAATGTTGTAACCTTACTTTCTAGATGACCTTCGTATATGATATATTCGCAAACATGACTTCCAAAAAGTGTTAAATATTTGTATAGATTAAATATGTATAAGAATACTGACAAATAGTACGAGTAATTTTATTTAAAAAAATTAAAAAATATATTCCTTTCAAAATAACCGGCCAAGTTAGGCAATACTACCGGAGCGATCTTCAATACGCACCGGACGGAAAAGCAAATTCATATAGGGCAGACAGAGACATACAGTAAACCGTGACACAGCGATATTTCAAATTCACTCAGCGGCTCGAGGTGCGTTGGTGCTCAGCGCACCAGCGCACCTCGAGACCAGCTGCCACTGATCATAATCATCACCATCACGTCATGTCCATATTGGGATAGAAAGAGATAACTCATCTCTACTTCATTCTTTACTGGTATAAATCGTCATGCATTCTGTCCTGTTGTAAATACTAGACACTCTTTTACTGGATTAATTTGGTCGTGTCACGTTTTGAAAAGCATTTCTTAACTTCCGACATCTTCAATATTATTCGTTTAGACTTTTTTTATAAATCTGCCACAATTTATTCTTGATACGCGGAGGAAACAACTAAATGCTTCTTTTTTATTCTTGTCACTTAATCGTCTTTCATTTCGCATTCTTCCCTAATGTTTCTGATCTCTAATTCTGTCAGTCATGGTTTATTCCGCAAATTATTCGCAACACACACATTTTTACTGAATTTATCTTATTTTCAACAATCACTTTCTTTGCACTTAACCTATAAATTTTTAATATGTTTGTAATAGTGAGATCAAATCTCGAAAAGAACACTTTGGAATTCTCAACGGCGCTATATAAATTATCCTTATATTGTTATAATTATTATAACAATAACTTTTTTGTCATGTCCAAGCTTTGCTTGCGTATATTATGAAATGTTTACCATCCCTAGAGTTAATGAAATGTTCACAATCCCTAGAGTTAAAACCTCTTTTGCCCAAAGGCAATATGCTTATTTGGCTCCCATGACATACAATGGCGTGCCGAATTCAATAAAGGTAAAGGTAGGAAAACCATTTAGACAGTCGATCGAAACGTGGTTGTTATTGCGACAGGATTTTGAGTATTTGGACTTTCAGGATGAATGACGTGTGGAAAAGATTTGTGTGGGCTCGTGAGTGTGGGTTTCTTCTTGTTGTTTTAAATTTTGTTGCTTTTGTGTTTCTGTATGTTTTTTTATTTTTATTCTTATAATTGTGTGCGGTATATTGTGGGATGAATATTTTTGGTCTTTCTGGAGTGATGATGTGTGAAGAGTTTAATTTGGCATGATGTTTCCAGTTGTAATTGAGTGTCACTGTTTGTCAGGTTGATGAAAACGTGCAACGGGGTTTTGTTTTTGTGTAATGAAAAATCGGAAAGAAGCATCGATATATTTTTTCATGCTAAATATCCTCAGTGAGATACAAGCAAAAGCCTAGTTTACTGGGGATACGACAAATGAAAGACAACAAACCCAGATCCATTAAAATTGTATGTCCAAATTAAATTACGTGTTGTTTTTTCACAAATTAAGTATATTTCTTGTCATGTGTTATAAGAAATAAAAAAATAAATATTAATGTCGTGACCAAAATTTAATTTCAAGTATTCAGTCAGCTTTGTTAATCTTTAAATGCTTCATAATTGATTTTCGTTACACTAAGCTTTCAATAAATACATTCTGGCCTCAGTATTTTCATGATTTCTGAAAGAAAGAGTATATTCAACACAAATGACGCATTCTATTCATAGATTTTATCGATAAGTGTCGAACAATGATATAAAAGCTGAATTATGAACAACAATGTTAAGTTACCCATTGTTTTCAACATTAGTTTACGTTCGAATTATTTTATATGAGACTGAAATCAGACACGTATTTTTAAAAGAATTCTCAGTTTATCAATAACAATGACAACCTTCATGGCTTCGTTATTAATACGCCTGTCTCCCTACCCGGAGTTGCGGTTTCGGAGTTTTAATTTCAATTATAATAATTAATAATTAAAAATTGCAAAATATTGACAGATGGCAATAGGCTCTCTCTAACATAGGTTGTATTTTAAAGAGGGATATTTTTATACATTACAATACAAATAAACATACAGAATTATTAGTTTCTTTTTAAGTATATTTTATAGATGAACGCAGTCTTAACTTCCTCTTGATACATACATAAATTATTTCACAGATTAAATATTTATTAACCCTCCCTGCCCTGTGATGTGTAACAAGTACACATTACTTCTAAAAAAATATCTTTATAAATATAATAAATTCTGGGTTCAGATTTTAGGTATTCCTCCGTAATACATTTACGCATTGAATGAAAAAATAATATTAATAATAATTAGCACTTATCGGTCAATTCAGAGATATTTTGTGAAAATTGGGAATAAATTCACCAACACAATCAAACGTGTGCCAGTGTGTGACGTAGGTATATTCATTCTAAAAAAACCGCTATGGCTGAGGAAGCGACGCTATTCACGTCTCGCTCTCACTTTATTTCGGTATATGGGAACGCAAAAAATAGAATCTCAGTTCGCTCGCTTATCTCGCTTCAGTAGCTCGCGGGCATTAATTTGAGGTGGTCGCTTTGCCCGTTTTGTGAACGTCGTCCGATGTTTTCAGCAATAAAATTTCAATTATTATCACTTTTGACTTCAAATTTAATTTATTTAAGCGATTGGCTATGAATATTCTTATTTTGCCGATTTTAAATCGCTCATTTTTACATGTGTATTGAATGCGCATCACCGGAACGGGCGGTTTTTTTTATCACATGAAGGGAAATGTTAAAGTAATGTATACCCATAATTCTTAAGAATTTTTTTCAATAAGCGAGAAAACGTTATACAAAAACTTTCATCTGAAAAAGATAATGATGAAATAAATATATTTATGTAAACGAGATTCGAACCTTTTCTTATTTTATTTTGATTCCCTATTCCTCTCCTGGATAACTCATTGGGATTGCTATAGTTCGGAAGTTCTAGGATGAGTCCTGTGACAGCTCACAATTTGTCCCAATACAACCTTGTAACGATGTTCAGTTATTTTAATTATTTTATAAACTTGAATATAAGCCTCAATTCTAATAAATAGCAAGTTATTTAGGTAAATACATTTCATAAGGTTATATCGGGGCAAATTTATGAGCTGTCACAGGACTTATCCTAGAATTTCTGAACTATAAAATATATCGTTTTCTATATTTTCAACAAATTTTTTCATGAATTATTTAAATTTCTAACTTTTGATCTGAATTTTTTCTTGTATATGTGTAGCCTTAAAATATTGCAACCTCTCAACTAACAATCGGACTAATATGTACTACCTTGATCAAAATGTTTTAGGATCGGCCACCGTGTGGTGCTGTCAATCACCCGATTGGAATTCTTTTTTTTTGTTAGGTTACCTTTTATCATTGACACTTCCCTCCAAATTTCAGCGTCATAGGTTGAAATTTGTAAAAGTTACGCTGTACTGAGTCTACCTCTACCTTTGTGCGTGTTTTCGATTTTTTACAAGTTTGAAAATGGCATCAACTGTGCATCCACGAGTTTGCATTAAATTTTGTGTGAAAAACGAATTTAACGGTCCGCAGACCTTGGAAATGTTGGAGAAGTGTTTTTCGGTGGCACGAACGCTTCAGAAGTGGTCGTGAGTCGCTCGAGGATGACGAACGCAGTGGCAGTCGAAAACCGATGAAAACATCGATAAAATAAAAAAAATGTTGGCCGAAAACCGCAAATTGACCATCAGAGAGCTGGCAGAGAACTTGAACATCAAAACATTTTGGTTAATGATTTGAGCCTCAGACGTGTCGCTGCAAAACTGGTGCGGAAATACCTCAATTTCATGCAAAAAAAGGACCGCGTTGAAATGGCGAAAGACATGATTTCCATGAGTTTTTGACCAAAAACATCACGAATACTATCCAGCAGCCTTCGAATTCACCTCATCTGGCTCCTTGCGACTTTTTCCTGTTCAACTGACTTAAAAAACCGCTTCGCGAAACGCGTTACAGCACCCGAGAGGATGTCATGAAAAAATCGAAGACGGCTCTGGTGGACATACCGAAAATTGAGTACCAGCGGTATTTCGAGGATTGGATCAAGCGCTGGCGTAAGTGCGTTGCAGTCGATGTGGGGAGTACTTTGAAGGGGACCATATCGATTTTAATGAATAGCTTGTATTTTCGATTTTATGAATAAAGTCCTTAAAAATGTTTATCAAGGTAGTATTACTTATGTCTGTAATAAATTGCTGTTTGGAATAAATTTCTTTAGAGGCAATAAATCAAATACAAAATAAATAGTAAATTATATTTAAAAAAAAATAATCAATCCTTGTAACGACCTCGGTGATTTAATAAATAAGTCATAGGTCTTCGACTCGGGGTTTCAGATTCGATTTTCAATGGTACTTAAAAGTAATAAAAAAATGGTCTTAGTCTGGTTAAAACTATTGCATGGTTACAATACTAGCATACACGAGACGTGTGCGAGTATTGTTACCTGTCCATATGCGATAGTATTTACATCAACCACAATGCTGAGTCTTTAGTTATTTGCATTCTTAAGTGTTTCTCAAATAGAAGGCTCTATTACTAAGGTCCTTCTCTTTGCCACATTCTTCAACATTTCCACTTCTTAAATTTGAAGATGTTGAGGGTTATCATACGATTGAATGAATGAGTTATTTTGATATGATATTATATAAAAAAAGAATTGATTGGATACTGTACTTTTTGTCATGAATTAAAACAATGCAGAGCGATTCCTTAATAAACTCGTGCCAAAATCTCTGTATAAATTATGGTCATGCAAAAAGACTTACCATGGTTTATTAAATAAGAACACGGTTTTACATTTTCCACTAAAGCATAATTTCTCTTTTCACGTTAATTTATTTTCTTTGCAATCTTTTTCGATTTTCACTTAATTGAGTCAACTAGCGAGGTCCTTATTCTTGTAAGGCTTTGAGTATACGTAACCTTGTATTTTCGACCGATCACTTTACCTCTTTGAAGATATTCCTTTAAAAAAACATATCTTTGACAATAATTGAGAGTTCTTTTCTAAGAACGCACTTTTTAATGTCGCGTTCGAAATTTTCTGGAAGTACTTTTTCTATAACCTGCTAAAAACAACTTTTTTTAAGTATTGGAGGAAATCGAGGAAATTCGTTATTTAGGTAGTATTTTTTTCAGATGATAGAAGCGTTAAGAGATATATCAAATGGCTTATAGCGATAGGAATCTAAGTCACTAAAACGTATATACTCAAACCAGGCGGACTTAAATCTGCTAAAACAATAGTTAAAAATTTAAGTAATAATATTAGTTCATGGAAATGAAAGATGGACGTGGAGTAAAACTGAAAAAAAAACGAATAAATTTGAAATAAATGACAACAATTTGTCGTGACCAAATATGAAAGAATAAGAAATTAAGTTATGAAGAAGGAAAGTGATCATGTGTAAATGTATTAAAATATGTTATTTATAGTTAAGGCATTCACATTGTGGAGGTTTAAAGACATTGTAATTTGTTTTATCAAACACCGTTTATTCCACTTTACGTCACGGTATAACCCTACTGGTTTCAAGGCTTTACCTTCATCATCAGGGGAGCACAAACAAGACTTGTTTGTGCTCTCCTGATGTTGAGGTGAAAGCTTTGAAACTGGTAGGGTTATACCGTTAAAAAAGTGGAATAAACAGTGTTTGATAAAACAAATTGTTTAAATATGCTGATATATACATACTTAAATATCATCCCACCGTGCCCCTTGTGAGGTAGGCAGAGATGACATATCTCAAAATGAATAGCGCATAACTTTTGCCCTCTCCACATACAAACATCTTGTCTATAAATGTTATCTTATTCATACTTCTAACTTAAACTTCCTTCAAAGTCTGACCCATTGGGTCCAGCTACATTTCTTCGGCTTATCTCTTCAACGCACACCTTGCACATCTGACTTGTATACTCACTTAGTCATCTTGCATTATTATTTTTTCGACATATCCAAACCACTAAAAATCTCCTTTCTTTATCTTCCTTAAAACAAAAATTTTCTTCATGCATTCATACCGAACGTTTTAATTCCACCTTCTTTCATACATTGACATTTAAGTTGCATGGCAGCGCCTTAACGCACATGACTTTCGTGTGGAAGGTCGCCGGTTCGTACCCCGCGCCATCCTACTCCCCTCGAAGGATTTTTTCTCCCTAGTATTCGGGAGTGCAAGAATACCTATGACTTCGATCATATCTATTCTTTAAAAGAAAAGGGGGAAACAACACATGCCGGGGTGCTTTAATCGTCTCACTTTATGTATGTCATCAAATCCAGTATATCGGTATGGCCGGTGAGTTTGCTGGTCTGCAGCATCTACATATTTTTCCTAAATACTAAAACACTCAGCTGAATTTTTTAAGGCTACATTCACACCCTTAAATAATCTGTAACCTAATCTAACCTAATCTAACCTAACCTAACCTAACCTAGCCTAACCTTCTGAGTTATCACATGCGCAATAATTCCATCAGCATTATCATCGCCTCAACATGCCCCACAACTCCTTATTACACTTTTACATTCGCATCAATCATTAACTCTCATACCTATGTTGAGACCTGAAAAAACTCCTCAATTTGTTATCACCTTGTCAAAGAGCTTACATGTTTTTTTAAATATAATTTGAAGGTTCTACGGCATAAAAAATACCACTTACTTTCAGGAATATGTTGGAAATTCTTGGCAATAGAAACTATCAAGGCTTCAGATTTTTCAGCGCCATGGTAATAATATATATAAATGAAAGTATTTTTATCTTCATAACTAATATTATTTTCGGTGACTTGTTAGCTAAAATGCGTGAAATTAGAAACTATGTTAGGGGAAACGAGAAATAATTAATATATTCGAGGACGGCAAAAACGAAAAACAGGAAATTGTTCGGGAACAACATGAAATTAAATAGTTCCTTCAACTAACTCAACTTTTTGTTTTGTGATATAAACTTCTTAAGTTAGAAAACTTTATATTATTCGTAGCCGTTTTTCAGTTTGCAGTATAATTTTGTTCACCTGCCAATATAATTTTTATTTTTAGATAAGAAATTAACTTATTTAATAATTTAAATTAAAATGCATATGTTTATTAAAGGCTTTGTTTTAGAGTTATTAAAATAGTAGTTTTTTTTTTATTTTATTAAGCATTTTGAATAAAAAAAAAATACGTATCCCTTCAGTGGCAAAGTATATTTTTCCTTTTTTCCCAATCTTCTGTTCTTTATCCTGGATGACTTTGTTAAATTTTTAATTGGTTACTTTGTATTTATTTATTTGTTTAGCACTTTTATTACAAACACAATCTGCAAATGAAGCAAAACGTGGTCGCATAAATCATTCAAATGACTATCCATCCTCACGAAATCCATAAAAACATACGTGAGCATATGCCCACGAACCCCACAAAGCCGGACAATCACCCGAAAATTATTTTTCGTATAAAGTGAGATATCATCAATCAAAAGAAAAGGAAGGGATGGTGGAAAGTAAAGGGAAAGAAAAATCAAGAATGAACCACGTTATTTCATTGACTAGAAATTAAGAGTTTTTTCAGTCGCAGTCGCGAAAAAATTCTTTTTTAATTATTTATTAATGTTGGTAAAATAATTATTCATACCGTATGTTAAGTTAAGTGTAATATACATAATTTAATGAAGCCTTAATATTTTAAATTCAAAATAATTTGCTGTTCTACTGCCATCTGGAGACGCAGCCTGCTTAACATTTCCACAAAGGTTGTTTAAACAGCTGTTTCATAACTAGGGTTGGATATACTGGGATAAATTATCTTATTTAAAGTTCCTCTGCTTTTTGGAGGCTGGCGATCATCATGTCAATCTTGACCTTTGCAGCAACAGCTCTAAACAAAGATATGGCACCACAAAGTTATTGTGATTACGCAGGATACGCGTGTTCTTCCCGTTCTTATCAAACATGAATTTACATATACACGAATACACTAAAAGCAATTAAAAAATATATTAAACTTAATTATTCAAAATGTCGTAAATAGAATTTATCGAGACATTGTAAACATAATTTATCGAGAAATACATTTCGTAATTGAAGAGAGATATAATATTTATTAACCGGTGTTTTAAGCAAGTCAACGAGGGTGAGAGTCTTCCGGCAGCTGGTAACTAGTTCCAGAGTCTGATGGCATGGAGAGTTAAGAACAACGTGAAAAAAGAGGATCGATGAACTGGAAATGCCAAAAGGCTATTTCTACTTAAGTATTACGCATGTCTGTGATCGAAGAGGCCATACTCAACTACATTTAACCAAATCTTATCACCCCCTCATTAAAGATTTCGCATTTACTTTGTAGAGCTCTATATTAAATATTGTACATTAATTTTTTCTTTATTTAAATTTATTTCCGCTACAGGTGTTTGTAATTCCTGTCGTGAAACTTTTTTCAGGCGGCCATTCCACTTGAAGAAGACCTCAAGATAGGGGTAGAATCATGTGTATCAGAGATTAATGTAATTAATACAATAACATAGTAGTTTCATGGTAAATATTCTTCTAAATCCATTTGATTTCATCAACTCTTACTTGTTAATAATCTTCAATTACAAGGCAAATTGAAAGAGGTGTTAAAACTTTTTTTAATACAGTTTGAGAAACCTAATGTTTAAAAGTATATTTTGTCTGAAATATGTAATAACAGATTGGAAACAAGGAGAGAGACAAATAAATAAACATGTCTAAGCATAATAAATAACGAAAGATCGGTAAAGAGGAAGGAAAACAACTTAACTCGAGTTTATTCTGAGTCACGAAGGAGATCTTGTGTGTGTTTTGCTCCTAGCTATCGTAATTTGATCAAATAAACGGCGAAGATAAGTTATTAACGTGTTAAAAGAAAGAAAAATTATTCTTCGTGCGCCTTTTTGTTCAAACATTTTTTGAGGTTAAGTTTTTCTCAAATACAACATTTAATATATTTATGTGTTTATTTATTCATTAATTTCCGTGTTCAGACCATCAATTTATGCCACGTGTTTCCAGCAGGCGGCAACAGATCTCTGACAAAGCACCAGATGTCCTTATTTCGACACACATCCTTAACCTCTTCAATATCTATACACCTTCTTATATAAATTCTACGATCTCTTTGACTTTCTATGTTTCTTTCTTTCAGAACCCAATTACATTTTCCTTCATCTTTCTCTCACACGCCTTCATCAACTCGCATTTGCTTTCACTAACTATCTGTTTTGTTAATACTTCTTTATTTATGCATTTCACATGGTCACCTCATTTATAGCTATAACTTTGTAAATATTGAGAATAAAAAAAAAATCCTTTGAGAACATATTTCTAAAGGTTAAACTTTTAGAATACGAGAAAAAAAAACGTTTTTATTTTCAAATTTTTCGAGTAGAATATCCCCTTAATGAAGACTAAGGAATGTTAAAAATATAACATTTGGAGGACTTTTTATGGGATGAAAAATGAGACCTAAAATACGTTGGATGTTAATAAAACAAAACCTTCGTGTATAGATAATTAGATGGGAAATTTGTCCTATAAACCTACCCCAAAATAAATACATGACTTGATGACTTTTATAAATGCTTTTTTGAGTACATAATCAATTGGTCTAATCACAATTCAATCACGATTATTCATATTCTTAAACATAAAGTAGAATTCGATTGAATTGTATTTGATTCTTTCTGGGCTAATTACTAGTTTATCCTTATATGTCAAGAGGATTTCCCACAAGATTCGCTAAATCTAATACTAATTTCTCTACTTAATCTCCGTCAGATATTATTAACTGAACCAGTACGAGGGTCATCCAGAAAGTAAAGTTACAACATTTATGTAGAATCGAAATTTTTTTGTATTTATTTGAAATTCACACGATACTTTACAAATGTATAAAACTATTTTTCAACGTAATTGCCGTCGAGATCGAGACATTTGTGTAGTCGGGGCATCAGCTTTTGTATGCCAGTGTCATAGACCTCCGCCGCCAGCTCTTTCAGCCACTTCTTCCCAGCTTTCTCGACCTCCTGATCGTTGAAAAATTATTGGGGTATAGTGACACACCTACGTCTTATCCTCCGTCACGATAGAGTCCAGAAAAGCTTCTCCCTCTTGTGCAAAACGATTCAAAAATTCACGCGCGGCCGTCACGCGATTTTGACGGTGCTCCGGTGTGAGCATTCTGGGCACCCATCTCGCGCACAACTTCTTGTAACCAAGTTTTTCCAACACAATATCACCAAGAAGACTTTGAAAAATGTCAGTAAATTCTTTGTGAAGGTCGTTAAGCGTCACACGGCGGTCATTTCGCACTTGTTCTACAATTTTTTGCACAAATTCGTCAGAAATCCCTGCCTTGCCTCGTCGTGAGTATCAGTACGGCCTTCTCTGAACAACCTAACCCACTTCGTGACATCGCTGCCATAAACTTGAACATTGAGAAATTTCGCTTGATACGGGAGATCTTAATTTTTTGATAAAAAGAAAATATAAATTAGTCTGAGTTTCATAATCTATGTGAAACCGTTTGCTGAGTATTCTCTCAAAAATAAGAAACTTACCATGAACCTCTCGTTCAAAAATTAGAAACTTACCATAAACCTCTCGTTAAAATTAGAAACTTACCATAAACCTCTCGTTAAAAATTAGAAACTTACCATAAACCTCTCGTTCAAAAATTAGAAACTTACCATAAACCTGTCGTCAAAAATTAAAAACTTACCATAAACCTCTCGTTCTCAAAATTTAATGATTTAAATTTGAGACTAACGTTTTTACTATCAAAGAAACTGGAATGACGTGTGAATTATATGTATACATTCCTTTCCTCACAATTTTTTTTTGTAATGTTTTAATTTAATTCTGGCAAAAAACTATTTTTACAATGAAGTGTTAAATAAATAAATAATCTATCGCTAAGAATATGAATGACTGTAGAGTTATAGCACCCTTAGGAGAGTCTGCTTTCTAAACGGTGCTATATAAATTTTTATTCTGGCAAAAAACTATTTTTACAATGAAGTGTTAAATAAATAAATAATCTATCACTAAGAATATGAATAACTGTAGAGTTATAGCACCCTTAGGAGAGTCTGCTTTCTAAACGGTGCTATATCAATTTTTATTCTGGCAAAAAACTATTTTTACAATGAAGTGTTAAATAAATAAATAATCCATCACTAAGAATATGAATGACTGTAGAGTTATAGCAAGCACCCTTAGGAGAGTCTGCTTTCTAAACGGTGCTATATAAATTTTTATTCTGGAAAAAACTATTTTTACAATGAAGTGTTAAATAAATAAATAATCCATCACTAAGAATATGAATGACTGTAGAGTTATAGCAAGCACCCTTAGGAGAGTCTGCTATCTAAACGATGCTATTTTAATTTTTATTCTGGCAAAAAACTATTTTTACAATGAAGTGTTAAATAAATAAATAATCTATCACTAAGAATATGAATGACTGTAGAGTTATAGCACCCTTAGGAGAGTCTGCTTTCTAAACGGTGCTATATCAATTTTTATTCTGGCAAAAAACTATTTTTACAATGAAATGTTAAAGAAATAAATAATCTATCACTAAGAAGATGAATGGCTGTAGAGTTATAGCACCTTTAGGAGAGTCTGCTTTCTAAACGGTGCTACATAAATGTTTCTATTATTATTATATATAAATTAAGATATGTGACACAAAGTTGAATAATCTATTCTGTGGTTTCATCCCACAAGGACAACCCCTATGCGATAATTTCCAACGCTATTAAAAATTACTTCAATGACCTAGTTGGTCGCAAACAATGCATTTCTTCCAGCCCGGGGGTTGTGGGTTTGATTCTCGATGGAATCTAGATTTATTTTAAATGGATTTCAGTCTGGTTTTCACTCAAGACCTTTTTAACAACTTTCTGGTTGATTGGTAGATGTTGCCACGTAGCAATAAACCCGCCTTGATTTACCGTATACAACGAACGTGTAATACAAAATAATACAAACTTAATCAACAAACATACTTTTATCTCGTTTTGAAATGACAAGGAATAAATTCAGAAGGTTTGATTGAAGATGAGGTAAAATTATATATTTTTTAAAAACTATTATTGTTTCTGTTACCTCCAGGAATACAACTAATGCTTTTTTAAAACAAAGTATCTGTTACCTACAGGAATACAACTAATGCTTTTTTAAAACTTGGTTTCTGTTATCTCCAGGAATACTTCTAATGTTGTTTTAAAACAAGGTTTCTGTTACCTCCATGAATACTACTAATGCTTTTTTGAAACTAGGTTTCTGTTACCTCCAGGAATACAACTAATGCTTTTTAAACTAGGTTTCTGTTACCTCCAAGAATACTACTAATGCTTTTTTAAAACTAGGTTTCTGTTACCTCCAGGAATACTACTAATGTTTTTTTTAAACAAAGTTTCTGTTACCTCCAGGAATACTACTAATGCTTTTTTAAAACACGGTATTTGTTACCTCCAGGAATACAACTAAGCTTTTTTAAAACTTGGTTTCTGTTATCTCCAGGAATACTACTAATTTTTTTCTAAAACTAGGTTTCTGTAACCTCCAGGAATACTACTAATGCTTTTCTAAAACTAGGTTTCTGTTAACTCCAGGAATACTACCAATGCTTTTTTTAAACTAGGTTTCTATTACCTCCAGGAATACTACTAATGCTTTTTTTAAACTAAGTTTCTGTTACCTCCAGGAATACTACTAATGCTTTTCTAAAACTAGGTTTCTGTAACCTCCAGAAATACTACTTATGTTTTTTTTCTAATTTATCTTCACATTGATTACATACACCAATGCCTTTGATATGCACGTATTTAAGTATCTACAGCTTCAACATATTTTAAGGAGAAAATTCACTGACAAACAAATCATTCTGTGCCTGATTCAGATGTTCTAAACCAATGGCAATAGCCATTATTACTGCGGTTGACAACATTACATTTTATCGACCATGATCTTCAATATGCCTCAATCAACAATTCGGATATGTTTAAAAATTTCATACAAAAGAATAAACGAGAGAATAAGTTTGTCAACAAATATAGATTTTTCATGATTCATAAATTATAAAACTATTTCTTGAAACAAATCTAATAAAATAAAATAAATTATTATTATGCCATCAAAATTTGCATTAAAACAATTGAGAAATAATTTGCTTAGCAAAGACAGTTAAATTTTTCATAGTTGATGTCAAAAAGTTATACCACTCGCCGCTAACTTCATGTCTCTTCAAAATAAACACCCAACCTTTTACCTCTTTCTGTTAAGTTTCTGAAGTAATTTGTGCCAAAGCAAAACTTAATTATTTAAATTTGAAATGTTTTAAACAATCCTTTGTAGCAGTTGGAAGCGGCTAAAGTTTCGAATGTTGATTGAATTTGTGTTTTTAGATATACTCGTAACTTACTCCAGTCTAGAAGATTTCATATGTTGATAAAGAAATTTGATTATTTAATTCTTAAAATAAATGGCAGCAGTCTAAACAAAATATCAAATTTCAATTGAAAAAATATACCAAAAATAAAACAAAAATTTAAATGAAAACAGCATCTAAGTAAACTCCAAAAGATATATAACATAAATAAAAACAAACAACAACAAAAATTTAAATTGTAAGCGGAATAAATTATCTACGTACAAAACAAAAAATAACAAGAATTATAGCACAAGTAAATTATCCAAGAATATGGACATGTAAAATAAAATACGAGTTCTTATTTTGTATAAATATGAATGGTAAAGCATTCCAATTAACATTAGAAGATAACATAACACATCGATCCATAAGTCCCGGGAGTCACCAACAGATGGCGCCTCTAATAACAAATCCATACCATTCTCAGTTGGTATCAACCTTTAGAAGTTACGTGTCAAACTTTCATGACATTCCGACATTGTCATTGAGTTACAGTCGTTTTAGTGATGTTAATTTTGCTATTTTCAAAACAATGAAAAAAAACGAATTTCGTGTGTTGATAAAACATTGCTTTTTAATGGGAAAAAATACTATTCAAACTCAGCGATGGCTTGAAAAGTGTTATCCGGGCTCTGCTTTGTAGAAAACAACCATTTGTCGGTGGTATGCTGATTTCAAACGCGGTCGTACAGACACAAATGATGCTGAACGCTCTGGTCGTCCAAATGAGGCTGTTACACCAGAAAATATTTAAAAAAAACTCAAAATCGTGATGAAAAATCGCAAAGTAAAGTTGCGTGAGATAGCTGACATCCTGAAGATATCATTTGGTAGTGTTTACACTATTTTGCATGAACATTTGGTCATGAAAAAGCTTTTTTCGAAATGGGTGCCGCGTTTGCTCACAATGTAACAGAAACAACAACGCATCGATGATGGTAACGATGGCCAAATTGCATGAATTGAACTTCGAATTGCTTCTCCACCCACCGTATTCTCCAGATTTGGGCCCCCAGCGACTATTGGCTGTTCGCAGACCTCAAAAATATGCTTTAGGGATAGAGATTTGGCTCCAATGAAGAAATGATTGCCGAAACTAACGCCTATTTTGAAACCAAAGATAAATCGTTCTACACGGCTGGCATAGAAAAGTTAGGAAAGTGTTGGAATGAATGTATTGCTCTTGAAGGAGACTATGTTGATGAATAAAGAAGACTTTTGGCAAACAAATGTTGTTTTAGTAGTAAGTACCGGGACTTATTGATCGACGTGTTATGTATATTATTCTCTCAGTGTTGAATAAGATGATGAAGATCACTCTTAGATGGTTTGGGCATGTAGAAACATTGAATAAAAAAAGACTCATTATACTAATATTTATTACTAATGCCAGTGGAAGGTGTGCGAAAAAAATATCAACAAAACTATATTTGGATCAAGTGAATCATATTTCAAAAGAATCAAACGTATAAAGTCAAAGAAATAGTAGTTATGTTAGAAGGTGTATGGATGTGGAAAAGGCGTAAGTTAAAACAATCTGAACTCTGCCCTCTTGACCTACCCCGACAGGGAAATGGCTTGATGATTTGTATGTTCATGAAAAATAAAAATCCTAATTGCACCTTTCAATTAAAAATTTCTTCGAATCATTATGATAAATAAAAATGAAAATAAACATACTTGACAAAAATTAATGTGGTATAAAAATGTAAATCGGGAATGTATGAGTACCCACTGCAAGCTGATAACATGGTAGTTCATGGATAATCAAAACGAATAATAGCGTATGATAAGTGAATTGTGCGTATGTTTTGTTAGAAAGAATGACGAAAGTCTGGTGATGTTGGTGATCACGGGGACAGTTCAGAAAAAGCGAGGAAGAAGGTATCCTAGGATATCAATAATAAAATTAAATGAGTAAACAGGATCCTCCTTAACCCTTCCTTCCCTGTGATGTGTAACAAGTACACATTGTTTCTAAAAACTTTAATATCTCTATAAATATAACAAATACTGGGTTTGAATTTTAGCTTTTCCTCCGTAATACATTTACGCATTGAAAGAAAAAATAATATTAATAATAATTAGCACTTATCGGCCACATCCGAGATTGATTTTGTGAAAATCGGGAATAAATTCACCAATACAATCAAACGTGGGCAAGTGTGTGACGTAGGTATATTCATTCTTAAAACCGCTATGGGTGAGGAAGCGACGCTATCCACGTCTCACTCTCACTCTACTTCGGTATATGGGAACGAAAGAAATAAAATCTCAGGTCGCAGTTGTTTCTTCCTTCGAGGTATAACATAGTGTTAGTGTTCCGAGTTCCGTCTCAGTAGTTTGCCGGCATCCATATGAAGTGGTCTCTGCGCCCGTTTTGTGAACGTCTGCCGATGTTTTTTTTCATGTTTTCAGCAATTAAATTTCAATTATTATCACTTTTGACTTCAAATTTTATTAATTTAAGCAATTGGTTATAAATATTCTTATTTTTCCGATTTCAAATCGCTCATTTTTATACGTGTATTGGTGTGTATTGAATATACAGCACCGGAACGCGCAGTTTTTTTTAGCACAGGAAAGGAAAGGTTAAGCGTTGCACTCTACATGACTCAGGACAGGGAGGGATAGGCACATGTGGTGTGCTGAGCTCGAGATAGAACAGAGCAATTGACGAAAAAAAATACTAGAAGTCCGGAGTCTTGTAAGCAGAAAAAGTTGATTCGTGGAATGTCCATTATTCTCCAAGTAAAAGCTAGGGAGAAAATCATAAATTACATCGAGACGAACATCTGGTAAACACATAGTGTTATCGATGCGATAGGAAGATGATTACTATAATACATTTATGATGCAAATCTTTAAGGAAGGGCCACCTTTAATGACATTTAACGTATTGGTGATAAAAAAAGGATTTATTTCAGAATCTTATCTAAGAACACGAGTTCAGTATATTAACTATCAATAAGATTTCATTTGACAGTGAATTCCCATTAGATAAGTGTTTGATACCAAAGTATTCTAGACTTAATCCTAGACGGTCGAAATTTGATGAAGGACTAATTACATTTCTTAGCATTTGACCCATCCACAAAAACTGAGGTAATTAGGACTTGAGAAAATTAAGACAATCGAAAAAAAGCAATATTTTTTCATTTATTTTTTTGTAAAACAGTAGTTCGTTAAATTTTTATAGACAAGTAAAGAAATTGAAGGAGTGGAGTTTGAAATGTCTTACAAAAAGATAACAAAACTGTTATATTGTTTATAGTTAAGGCATTAACATTGTGGAGGTTTAAAGGCATTGTAATTTATTTTATCAAACACGGTTTATCTACTTTTTCTATCGATGATGCCAAACTCTTACATATCAGTAGTAACGGAAATAAATTGGACAGATGAGGGCCTAGAAATTTCTAAGTCAGTACATCGAGGCGAACATCTGGTAAACACATATATCCCAAAAAATCACTCCGCTGCTCGCCGAGCTTGTCCCATGCTACTCGAATGTTTACCGTTAGAAGCGTGTCTCTCGGTACCAGTTCGAACATAATTTAGTATTGTTTGTGTTCCCCTGAAGATGAGGTGAAAGCCTTGAAACCGTTAGGGTTATATCGTTACAAAAAGTATTTTTTTTTTCTAAGTTGTCTAGTCACAGGTTGGGAAATTAGTGTGGACATTATATCTAGACTTTCATACCCAGCCATACTTAAGATGTGAGGTGCATTGCCGTGCGGTAACGCACTGGACTGTCGTACGGAAGTTTGCCGGTTCGAATTCCGCGCTATGCTACTCTCTTGGAATGATAGAGGCATTTTATTCGTGTAGTAGTCAAGGGTATAAAGATACTTATAACTTGAGTCATATATTTTCTTTCGGTATAAAGGGTATAAAGATACATATGACTTCGGTCATATGCCTGTGTGGTCTGATCCAGTACAACAGTGTGCCATCGTATCCTGTACAGTGGTATGGCCGGTGAATCTGCTAATGTGCAATGGCTTACGCACATAAAAATATAGATAAGAACATGCCTGTGTGGTCTGATCCAGTACAACGGTGTGCCATCGCATCCAGTACAGTGGTGTGGCATCGCATTCGGTACAGTGGTGTGGCATCGCATTCAGTACAGTGGTGTGGCATCGCATTCAGTACAGTGGTGTGCCACCGCATTCAGTACAGTGGTGTGGCCGTTGAATCTGCTAATGTGTATTGACTTACTCACAAAAAAAAAGAAACTCTACTTTACAGCTCGCTTCCAACTGAATTGACGATGGAATGGCGAGAGGGTCTTCGACTATGAGGTCCAGTAACGAAGATATATAATGGATTCAGCAATATTATACTTAATCGATGATCAGTCCATCATACGTGTCGACAGTATGAAAGATCTTGTCATCACATTCAACAGTATTTTGCTCGTACATTCGGTTGTCACATCGAGAGTATGTGCTTATTTGCTACCAAAGTTATGGGATTTTTGGTAAAAGTTTCTAAGATATTTAACAGAGGCGTTGTTTTTAGACCCCTTAATAGTTCACTTGTTCTCATTAGATTAGAGTGTGGTTCTATAATTTAGAACCGGAGAGGAATCCAAAATTCCCTGATAGTTGAACAAGTTCAGAAGAGATTTCTGCGACATTTTTATTGCAAAGAATACGAATTTTACTGGTAGTTGTATCTCACATTTTTAATGAGTATACTTCGATATTAATTCTAAAACGTTATAAGAGATCTACTTAAGTCTAATTGCTGCATTGCATATACAAATTGCTAACGGGAAAAATAGCAAACCATTTATTGATTCACAGACTTTTGTTTAAGGGGGCATTCTAGAAATTAGATTTTTTGCATATCTTAAAGTTTAGACCTTGAAGAATCTCAAAAGAGAATTTTAAAATTCTCAATATTTACGAAGTTATAGATATGAATGAGGTAGCAATTACGCCGCACCGGAATGACTCAGACAATAATCTCAAAACTTTAAACGCGTTTTTCTCGAAACTGCTTTTTCAACCTGGTCGACATAAAATCTCAAGTTTTTTTAAACCGACTGCCTTCAAATTAAATATAAAACTTTAATATATATTTTTATATCGTTCCTACCTTCAAAAAATCAAAACCATTTTTTACTTTTCTTAAAAAAACTAAGAAATTGAAAAAAGGGTAAAAATTTAATTTTTTTCAGACAGTCGCCATTTTACGTTTTTTTTTCTTTAGTACCAACTATTAGAACATTATTTATTATCAAGAACGTGTGTATGATTTTTGTTTCCGATTTAAGAAAGAGCTCCAATCATGTCGACCAGTTTACCCCCCTTTTTTACGACAAGATATAACAGCTGATAACATCTTGAATTTTAATTTTTTTTTGTACATTCCCTAATCTTTAGTTAACACGTCTTAAAAAATGCCCGAAATTCATGCCTCTAGAGTAGGATACCACCTTAACACATCGGATAATTATTAACGTTTTTGGTGCCATATTCACGAACTGAGCTCTTAAAAGCATCTCCACTAGCACACGGAATGACCTTGTTGAATGAATTTTCGGATATCAATATCTTCCCCATGTCGCTGGAAACATTGAGGATTAAATTTCTTAATTAATGTTGAAGGTACAACCGAGTCACGTCACAGAAAAGCATGAGTAACATTGTTCCTGTTGTCATTGTGGTATATTTAGGCCACATATTTTTTTCTTCTTCTTGTTATTTGATGTCATTGGATTAAACCTGTATCAAATGATAAATAAATGTTACTGGCATTTTATGACAATAATGGAAATAAGTTTTTTTTACCGGAACGGATTAAGTCATTCATATGAGTAAGTTTTTGTATTCCGTTGGGCTCGTCTTGTTCTGGGTTTGCCTTTTTCTATTGTATAATATTACTTGAACGACCAAATATATTTTTATTTGTTATTCATTTATTACTTGTATCAAAAAGGTTATTTGACCCCTTTATATAAATAAATGAAAACATAAATATGTACTTAAGGTTAACCCACCAGTTGAACTTAGGTACAGGGTATGGTAGGATAAGGCTAAAATATGCGTCGCCACATCCGAGATCGGGGTTCATTATCATACAAACGCGAATATCCTTTTGTAAATTTAAAATAGTCACTTTTATCTCATTTTTAACAATTTAACGTAAAATATTTAATTACACAAAATCTTTAAAAACGCCCATTTTTATATCTATTCTAAGAAATAATAAAGGCGACCGCCGTAGTATAATTGGTAAGATAGTTGTCTTTCAATTCGGGGGTCATTTGTTCGATTTCCGTTAGAACTCAGATTTTTTTGTGAAAAACCATTTTTGTGAAAAAGCATTGTACTGTATACAACGAAGGTATAATACAATAAGGGTAAAGGTAGGAAAACCATTTAGAAAGTCGATCGGAGCGTGTTTGTTATTGCGACAGGATTTTGAGTACTTGGGCTTTCAGGATGAATGACGAGTGGAAAGGATTTATGTTAGCTCGTGAGTGTGGGTTTCTTCTTGTTGTTTTAATTTTGGTTGTTTTTGTATTTGTGTTTCTGTGTATTTTTTTCTGTTTTAATTTTAATTTTTATTCTTATGATTGAGTGCGGTATATTGTGGGATGAATATTTTTGATCTTTCTGGAGTGATGATGTGTGAGGAGTTGAATTTCGCAAGATGTTTCCAGTTGTAGTTGAGTGTCACTGTTTGTCAGGTTGATGAGAGCTTGCAACGGGGTTTTGTTTTTGTGTAATAAAAAATCGGAAGGAAGTATCGATTTATTTTTTCATGCTAAATATCTTCAGTGAGATACTTGCAAAAGCCTAGTATACTGGGAATACGACAAATGAAAGGCAACAAATCCAGATCCATTAAAATTGTATGTCCAAATCAAATTACCTGTTGTTTTTCCTCAAATTGTGTATATTTCTTTTCATGTTTAATAATAAATAAATAACCTAGCCTCGGGATTTTACATAAACCCACGGGATTAAGTATCGTTATGCCGTAATAATTGTCGTCAACGCTGGTGGAACATTTCAAAGCATTTCAATAAAATAATTATAGGCTCAATAAAAACCAAGGATAATTTTTGAGTTTTATGAGGATTCGAATTCGAAACCCTCGAGTCAAAAGTCAAGTATTTTATCAAGTAGACCGGGAGAGACATCTTAAAATCAATTTCTACATAAAGCTTTAAATATGTAAGTAGGTACTCAGAAACTTTTAAATCAAACAACTTTTTAATTTTTCGCTTGGATTTTTATACTTGTTGGGAAAGTTCCCTAAATCTTGGCGAAATTCTAGATTTTGGAAAGCGGTGATTACGATTCCAGTGGCGTAGCAAACGGTCACAAGTACCCCTGAGCGCCTCGCCCCCTCCGTCATATCACTCATCTCTCGGAGGGAATATGATTTAGCGGACTCCAAGCCATTGTATGGTGTTCGCCGTAGTATTTAGAAAACTTTATTATTAGAAAATTACATTGTTCAATACAATAAAATTGTTTGTTTTGTTTATAGTTAAGGCGTTATTAACATTGTGGAGGCTTAAATATATTATAATTTATTTTATCAAACACTGTTTATTCTCCTTTTTGTAAAAAGGGGATTAAACAGTGTTTGATAAAACAAATTACAATATTGCATGTATTAAATTCAGACTGATACATTTTTTGTTTACTTATGGTATTCGAACTCTGATTTTCTATTGTAGGTGGAAAAGTATTTGTTTCTTAGTAGCGGTTTATAATTTCTTAAATAATAACTGTAATTGCAAAGTATACGTCTGAGAAAGACAGCAGCCTAGTTTACTCGGTACAAAGTGAAACTATTTATTTATTTATTTTACACATGACAAGAAATTCACAAAATTTACGAAAAACAACAGGTAATTTAATTTGGACACATAATTTTAATGGATCTGGGTTTGTTGCCTTTCATTTGTCGTGTCCCCAGTAAACTCGGCTTATGCCTGTATCTCACTGAGGACAATGACCCACAACGTTAAAAATGTTCCTTTAAAATTGATGATTATTTGTCATATTTCTCATCATTATATATGTCATTGTCCTCAGTGAGATACAGGCATAAGCCTTGTTTACTGGGGACACGGCAAATTAAAGGCAACAAACCCAGTATCTCCATCTTAGTATGAAATTTTAAGCTAAACATTTTGATCGTATTAATAAAAAATATTGTATTGTATTATACTTTCGTTGTATACAGTACAACCTGGCGGTCTTATTGCCATGTAGCAGTCTCTTCCAACCAACCAGAAAAATATTAAAGTGACCTTAAGTGTAAATCAGACTGGAGTATTTTTTTTAAAATCTGGGTTCCAGTGGGATTTTAACCCGCAACCTCCGAGCTGCGAGACAGGCGTCTTACCAACAAAGCCACGGTGGTTACTGTCTTCCACATATTTTTGTTTTTAACGTTATTCTCTAAATGTTTCACGAATACATAACATCACGCCATTTCCCTGTCGAGGTAGGCACAGAAAATTGATCGTTAGGTTTCCCTATTTTGACACACATCCTTGCCTCCTCTTCATCCGTATATTCCTTATCTTCCTTTTTATTTTTATTTTCTTTCAAAATATCGTTCACTTAATCCAATCATACGTTCCTTAGTCTTCTTTTACCACTTATCTCACTCGCATTTACACTATATATTTGTTTTGATTATATTTCTTCGTTCATTTGTTCCACAAACCCAAACTATATCATGTAAATGAAACTATTTAAAAAAAGGAAGACCGTTCCTTTTATTCAGGGGGTGTCTAAAGTTGAAATTATTTAGTATAACACAAAAACAACAATACTTTTATTCAGGACTGTCTAAAGTTGAAATTATTTAGTACAACACAAAAACAACAATACTTTTATTCAGGACTGTAAAGTTGAAATTATTTAGTATTACACAAAAACAACAATACTTTTATTCAGGACTGTCTAAAGTTGAAATTATTTAGTATAACACAAAAACAACAATACTTTTATCCAGGAATGTATAAAGTTGAAATTATTTAGTATAACACAAAAACAACAATACTTTTATTCAGGACTGTCTAGAATTGAAATTATTTAGTATAACACAAAAACAACAATACTTTTATTCAGGACTGTCTTAAGTTGAAATTATTTAGTATAACACAAAAACAACAATACTTATATTCAGGACTGTCTTAAGTTGAAATTATTTAGTATAACACAAAAACAACAAAACTTATTCAGGCCTGTCTAAAGTTGAAATTATTTAGTATAACACAAAAACAACAATACTTAGTAAAAAACAAATTTACAAAAATTAATCTGTATTTATTTTGTCAAAATAACAGTGACAATAAAAATAACAGTGATAATAAAATTAACAGTGACAATCAAAATAACAGTGACAATCAACGCGTTAGACTTTAATTTTTATGAAACTCATCCGTAAGATTTAAATTATTATAGCAAGTCAGCTATTTGTATAGTGTTTTTAGATAAGGAAGAGTTGAGTTACGACATACTCGTATATTGAACGGCGTGTAGCGATAGGAAAAACAAGTCAACGGGGCCCCAAAACATACACATACATATATACTCAAACCGGACAGTTTCAAAATATGCTAGGGTGATAGTTCACGGAAGTATTTTTGTATCGACTTTGAGTTATGAGAGTGAAACGTGGACGTGGAAAAGGACTGAAAGGAGTCAATCGTAAATGCTGTAAAAATGCGTTTTCAAAAATACTTATAGTGACAATATATATTATAACAGAAAACGGTATGAAGATATTAAGGATGAACGTGGACTTAATGCTTTTATGTTTAGTAAGATGCAGAAAGCACTCTGTGATGGGGTGGGTCTGTAAAATGAATGAATGAAGAAAACTAACAAAACAAAAATATTGTGCAAATATGAGTGGAAAGCGTGGTAGAGAAAATGAAGGAATCTATGGCTAGATCAAGTGAACTATATTTTGAAAGAAGGAAACGATAAAGCGTAGGAGTGGTTGCTCTTTTCAGTCTGATAAAGCGTAGGAGTGGTTGCTCTTTTCAGATAGGGAAGTTTGGCGCTCTGTCTTCTCTATGTACTCGAACAAGAAAGTGGCGTGAAGGCATGAATATAAATATTCTTATATGAAGTCCTGCAAAGGAAGAACCGAAATATTTAATATTCTTCCTCTTCTTTTAGGCCTGTTGGCCTGTTATGGTCCTGCATCATCGTTTCCCTCTCGTGACGTTGACTGCCAGCTGTCTTTCCATCTTTTGGGAGGTTTGCTTGCTTAGGGGATACTGTCCCTGGCCATTCTTACGGCTCTTGGTTCCGCCATTCTGGATATATGTTCGTTCCAGAACCTTCTACTCTGTCGTCCCCATCTGACAATATCTTCAAATTCGTACATCCTTCGGATTTCTGTGTTTCGTACTCTATCACGAAGGGTTTTGCCAACGATACTCTTGAGTACCTTCATTTCGCTGGTTCGAAGGAGCAGGTTCTGACAGTGTCGGCTCTGGACTATATGATGTATGTCATTATGGGGCGGACACAGGTCTTGTATCTCCTCACCTTGCTTTGGATGTTCATATACTTGTTTTTCCAGATAGTGTTCTTTAAACATTCGGAAATAGCTGCGGCCTTTTGTAAATGTTCAAGTACTTCGCCATATAGTTCATTATTGCGCATTATACTAGCACTTAAGTATTTAAATGTTGTAACTTGTTCAATTGGTGTGTCGTTGATCGCCAAATTGCATCCAACTTGCTCTCTGACTAGAGTCATGCATTTAGTCTTGCTGGTGGAGATACACATGTTGTATTTTTTGGAAGCAGTGTGGAATCGATGTAGCATTTGTTGCAGGTCTTCCTCTGATTTGGCTATGATGGTGGCATCGTCAGCATAGCATATGATGTTTAGCATATTGTCCCCCATCTTGTATCCCAGGTTATGGGTCGGCAACTTCTTCTTCTATAAATATTTAATAAAGTTTCTAAATAATTTAATACGTATATCCTCCTTTCGGAAGGTGCACGATGTATTAGGGCACGGAAAACTATAAAATGAAAGGGTTTATTTATGGCAAAGAGAAAAATTGTATTTTGGGTGAGATGGAAAGTCACGAGAAAGGTTACGTGTTGGATATATGTTTTTAACCGAGATCTCAGCGAGTTAATGAACTGATTGCGTAGTTGCAATCTTAAAAATTCAATTATATATTATACTAAGTTTATGTTGCACGCAATGTGAATAGCAATTGTGTTAAATCTCTGAGGAAATGAGTTTAGGTCTTCGAATTATTAATTAATTATTTTTGAAAATCAAAAAGGTTGACAATAATGCTTTCGATTCTTTGAGCACATTCCTCGTGTGCAAAGAGACAGTTTGAAGAAATTTGTAATTACTGGAGGCGTGGAAGGGCGACGTACGATATGAAGAATCCTAATGCGTTGGACTGACCAAGTGAGAGACGCAACAGGACTACTCTTAATAACTGTCCATCGAGCCGTGGAGTACATGGATGGATGGAGAGGAGTCTTCAGAGGCTATCATGGAAGTCACGATGCTCATTCATGAACTACACGACAGGAAGGAATAAAGAGATATCATTGTAATTTATTTTTATCAAACACTGTTTATTCCACTTTTTTGTGACGGTTTAACCCTACCGGTTTCAAGGCTTTCACCTCATCTTCAGGGGAGCACAAACAAGACTAAATTCTGCTCGAACTGGTACCAATATACACGCTTCAACGGTTGGGGGCTGAGGGGTGAGGGAGGCATTGGACGATTTCGGCCCAGAGGAGAGAGATTTGTGATATAACTGTTCACCAGATGTTCGGATCGATATACTGACTTAGAAATTTCTAGGGCCTCTAATCTATCCAATTTATTTCCGTAACTACTGATATGTAAGAATTTGGCATCATCGATTGAAAAAGTATGGTTTTCACGGTGACAATGATTAGCCATTTCAGAATAAATTAGAGGATTTGTTAAGGCGGATTTGTGTTCACGAAATCTCTTTTCAAAAGATCTTCCTGTCTTTCCTATATAATATCATATAATGGTGATTATTCAAAATAATTCTGAAGATGCTCGTTGAACGAAATTGGCTAGTAAAAAAATTATCGAACGTAATAAACCTTTTTTTTTATTTATTTCTGTAGATTTTAGAGTTTCACGAAAAATAGTCGAAAAGATTATTATTAAATTAATTACACTGTTGCAGAATTTACACTGCAAAAAAATATCTTGAACACTCAGTATTTATCGAAGGTTTCGACTTTAGCTTTGTGACTCTTTTATTAGAATATTTATTAAAATAATAATTTGTTATTCCACTGTTTATTCACATTTATCCTCGCTACACATGTTTGTTCTTCCTTTTTTGAGGCTCATTTCAGGCGGAATTACATAATTAAAAATAATGCCAAAGGTTTCATCGCTCTTTAACAGTTTTCCGTTGGGTCAATAGACCACATGCATTTTCGACCTATAACTCTTCTTACAAAATGAGACATTACTTAATTTAAAATCAATACAATTTTGCATGAAAGTATTTCGAGTTTAGAGACAAATTGTAACGACATCAAATAAAAAAAGTAATAAAGATACAAAAAAAAAGATACTTCTATATTAAATAACTTAGCAAAAAAAACTACTAAACAAAAAAAATATATATATTTGTATTTAAAAATATCTAAAATGGTGTTCAAATAATAACAAAAATGTATACTCGTAGTTATTGCTAAAAATACAAAAAAAAAATATAATATAAATTGATAAAATTACAAAAATAAATTGTTGGGCTCGTCCGGGATTTGAACCCGGGACCTCTCGCACCCTAAGCGAAAATCATACCCCTAGACCAACGAGCCATCTGTCACGACAAGCATTTGTTGTAACTTATATGTACATACTCGTGTAATCATGTTGATTTCATTCGCACGTTCGGAAGGTAAAAGTCTGTTACATTTATTTTTATGATTAAGTCAAAACGTATTTAATATTTCAGCCGCAGCTATTACTTTCCTATCCTCACACTCCTCTTACAAATATTTATTTCGGTATATATTTTAATCTGTCAATAAAAATGGTTTGAGTCTCGGGTAAGATCCCTCCACTAGAAGAGTTTGCTCTCTAAACGACACATTATTATTGTAATTGCCCTTTTATAATTATTGGCACGAAAAATTTTATGATAAAAAATATAAAAAAATTATAATAATTTTATTCCTCACAGTAAATTATTGTCGTTATTTTTCGCTCATTGATAATTAATATGAAAGGATAATACAAATTTTCAACCAGGCCCTTATTTATCATAGGGCTAAAGGGGTTACAGCCCTAATCGTAGAGGAGAGGGGAATAAAAAAATAAATTTAAAAAAATGTGAAAAAACTGCACTGCGCACGCCACGGCAGATGAGGTAGACGCCTTTGGGTCCATGAATTTAGGGTCCCAAAAGGTCGAAAACAGTAGGTAGGTACTTTCAATAAAACGTGATATTTTGGAAATAAAAATTGGCAAAGAGAAAAGTTTTTTCCATATTCTCACAAATTAAAATTTATTTACGATTAGAATTGATAAATTAATAAACGATTTTGGGAAAAAACAATATAAGCATTATTGAAAAACACTTTTTTTAACACGTTTCTGTTTGTTTTTTGGGTTCCCAGTATGAATTATACCAGAGCTCCTTCTAGGTTAAATCTAGCCCAGTGTTCAACCTCATACAACCAACTAGGCATATTTTAATTACATATGGAATACAATAATGTATAAATCGTCGTTTCGTTAAAACAGTTTTTCCAAGAACATGGTAACGTCTGTAGCCTGATTGGTAAAACACTTGCCTTCCAACTAAAACTTTGTGGGTTTGGTTGCCGATTTTTTTTAAAGTTGTCTAGTCTGTTTTTCACTTAAGACCTTAAATTATCTTTCTGATCGGTTATAAAAGATTACTTTATGGCAATCAGCCTGCCAGTTTGTACTGTATTCAACAAAAATGTAATTCATGCAACCTATCAAGAATTTGTTACGAAGCGTCAGGAATTTATGGTACACTTTCTTTGTAGTGTCTTCATTATGTAAATTTTCTGCGTTTTTCTCACCATTTTTTTATAAACCACTTAGATCAAAAAGTTTCCGGGCGGAACAAGTTCAAACACATATGGACGGATACAAATATATACATCCGACCACGTCCATCTCATGGTCACACGACATTACAATTAAAATTTGATACTTTCACCTTCAGTAGTATGTCCACGAGATCCGACTGAAGATGCTGTCTACAGAGAACTTCCGTATACATAACTTTAAACGACATTTAATTTCATCTGAGCTTTTCACTTATTGTGAAAGACGCTTTTAATAACCGTGTGATATCATTTTTTTAACATTTCAGAATATAACGAAACAGCGCCTCTTTTTTCGGCTGTTGTTGATGCATTATTGAGGATAGAAATATCAAATTTTATTTGTAACATCGCCCGAACATGCGTTTCCGAATGTATATATTGAATACGAGTACGTTTTAATTTATTCAGGCCAGTAACTATTGTATCATATTTGTATTTGCAGATACGAGAAAGTAGATATACTGTGTTCACAAAAGATGAATTTCTTCCAATGATATATTTGTACTCTATGGGTTCCTATGATATGGGCCTTTTTATCCACGGTACGGGCCTTTCCATTGATAAGATATTTTTTTCTTTTTTCTTACTTCTCGTTCTTTTTATATGTTGAACCTTGGATCTCCTGAACCTTGGCCTCTCATGTTTGTATTTTATGTATGCTAGATAGTATACTGCTTTTGATATATTTTGTAGATTTATATTAGTGTTTATACTTTTTGTGACTTGATTTTATATTCACGCGTACTCAGTATTCAAATTGGAATATTATGAATACTTTTGAAACTATTTTTAATGGTTTAAAATACTTTTTATTGTAATAAATAAATAAACATAACAAGTGTCATAGGAGGAACGTAATTTGCAAAAGCTCTTATTAGAGAACTATGTTGCAGATTTAACCCAGAGCTGGACTCTTTTCCTAAGCTTCATTTGTATATCATATCATATATACATATCTGTTATGCTCCTTCAATAATTGATACGGTGGAGTCTTGATACGTGTGAGTGGTTTCGATTTCATGTCACTTTGAGTTGGATTATTGTATCAATAATATCATTCTCAGAGGATGCCATTGGTTCAGGTTTAATAATAAATATATATCAAATTTTGACCATCATACTCGTATCATATTGTAGTTTATTATATGCGATATTAATAATTTTGAAAGAAGAAAAAAAAAACAAACAATACGTATTTAACCCTTCCTGTCCTGTGATGTGTAACTAGTACACATTGCTTCTAAAAACTTGATTATCTCTATAAATATAATGAATACTGGGTTCAGATTTTAGGTATACCTCCGTAATACATTTACGCATTGAATGAACAAATAATAATATTAATAATTAGCACTCATCGGCCACATCAGATATATTTGTGAAAATTGGGAATAAATTCCCCAATACAATCAAACGTGTGTCAGTGTGTGACGTGGGTATATTCATTCTAAAAATCGCTATGGGTGAAGAAACGACGCTTTTCACGTCTCACTCTCACTTTACTTCGGTATATGGGAACGCCAGAAATAGAATCTCAGTTTGCAGTTGTGTTTCTTCCTTCGAGGTATGACATACACAGTGTTAGTCCGTCTCAGGTCTCAGTCGCTCTAGCGCATTCAACTGAGGTGGTCTTTTTGCCCGTTTTTTGAACGTCAGCTGATGTTTTTTTTTCATGTTTATAGCAATTAAATTTCAATTATTATCCCTTTTGACTTCAAATTTAATTAATTTAAGCGATTGGCTGTGAAATTTTAATTTTTTCGATTTTATATCGCTCATTTTTTCATGTGTATTGAATACACATCACCGGAACGGGAGGACTTTTTTAGCACAGGAAGGGAAAGGTTAATTCGTAAAATTAGTTTAGACTTTATCTGTTTGACATCCTTTAATATATCCGAATTGATGATGCGGACGTGTTAAATGGAATTAGGAGAAAAAAATTGTCTTCGGTTCCTGCAATCGAGCGTTCGGTTTAAGAACCACTGGAGCTAGCAAATAACTCACTTTGCCATCGCATTTGTTGAAAATATTAACACATTTTGACAGAACAAGCACTTTCACACACGTCTAATGTTAGACGAACTCTTGAAATAAACTGTTACTTTTTTATTGGTATCACTAATGTATTGACATAATCAATTTTTGATCGCTAAAAATTAGATTTAAAGACATCACCGAAATAATTTCATTAATGTCTTATAAAAAATTTTTCTTGAGTTATCAAGGTTCAAAATAATTTCCGAATATTCATTATTAAAATATTCGACAACTATTACTTTTATTTATTTAACTAACGACACAACAGTGTCTTTATATACAAATGAACATGTGATAGGTTATACAAGTACTTAAAATTATTGACAAATAAAACAACTTTATCATAAACTAACATGAAGATAGAAAAAACAGTAGTAATAATAAATTACAGTCATTGTTTTAAAATTAGTTATTAATTATATGTATATTTAAGTTCAATATATGTTATGTATGTATACCACAAAATATTACCAAACTTCACCAAGCAGACTTGCGTAATTGTCGAATACTTATTATATACTATAGAGGTAAAGAACTCCGATTTGTTTTTAGTGGAATAACGCATACATAGAACAAATATTGGATTTTTGAGAATTTTGTGGGAATTTTATGGATATATATTGAGATATAGTAACCACATTGCCTCATTAGTAGAATGAGATGCAAGTTGCTTTGCATAATCAAAACCTTCCTACATATTAATGCAGGGTTACTCAACTCCAGAGGCAAAGTATTGTCCTTAATGTTTTGTTTATATTACGTTATTTATATTAATAAAGGAGAGCAGAAAGTCAGTAGCTATTTCTAAATATTGTTGTGATATTCTGGCGAATACTATATATACTTATATTAAAAATATTTAAATTGTTGCAAAACTCGTTTCCAAGTCTTTGCATACGAATTATAGAGGAGTTGATTTTATAATTAGTATAGCCATTTTCGGTATAAAAGGGATTGAGCTGTCTTGTGGATCTAGTGGGAATACGAAATGAAATGCTTGCGAGTAAGTGAGGTGCATCAATCACTGAGTGAATGATTTTGTATAGCAGTACTATATCGGCTGTTTTTCTTGTCACACAGCTTCAAGAATTGCATTATATTACAGAGTTAAGAAAGTCACTTTCCTTGTTTTTTTTCTTTAATCTTTCCGTTTTTAAAACGGAAGAACTTTAACCAGATCATTTAAAAAAGGTATTAAATTTTATTAGAACTATCAAATGAAGGCTCTATCTTCATTATTCAATTTTTTCAGACTAGAAATAGTTGAGTATATATTTTAACAAACTAAATAATTTTATTTTCAAAGTGAAAACTGGGGGAAAGTATTATAAAGAGTAAATAAAACTCATTGAGAAAATTTATTCTTACTCTTCTTCATTTATTTAACACTTTATTGCAAATACAATCTGGTGGATTTATTGCCAAGCGGCAATCTCTTCCAACCAACCAGGCAAAGGACAATCAATAACGCAAGTTATACGGTCCCAAAAAAATATTTAAATGGCTATCCATCCCCAAGAAATTCATGAGCACACACGTGAGCATACGCCCACAAACCCACAAAGATGGACAACCACCAAAACATTCTTTTATCTTTCTTCTTCATCTGCCGTGTTCGATTCTCCTTATGTTGGCGATAACTCTTGAGACAGTATATTTCTCTTTAGCGGCACGGAACAGCTTCTCAACTGTCTGGTACATACACATTCGCTATAGTTGCGTAACAATGACAGGCGCCTTCGATTAATTCCACATCAACCCTCAATTTCTCCATCAATATTCATTTTAGAAAGTAGTTTTTTTCTTCTATAAATATATTTATTTATTTAACACTTTTATTGCAATACAATCTGGCGGGATTATTGCCAGGCAGCAATCTCTTCCAACCAACCAGACAAAAGTAAATGAAGCAAGTTACATGGCCGCATACATCATTCAAATGACTATCCATCCCCACGAAATCCATAAACACATACGTTAACACATGCCCACGAACCCCATAAAGACGGACAATCACCCGAACATTATTTTTCATATTAAGTGAGATATCATCAATCAAAAGGAAAGGAAGGGATAGTGGAGAGGAAAGGAAAAGAAAAATCAGGAATGGAACACGTTATTTTACTGACTAGAAATTAAGAGTTTTTTCAGTCGCTTCTTAAAGCATGCCAAGGATGGAGCGAGTCTTATATTGGTTTGTAACTGATTCCAGAGTCTCACTGCATATGACCCAGATACGCAATTTTTCAACATTTTATGGTATTTCAGAGCTCTAATTCTACAGTAGCTCAATGCAGCACCTCAATGTTTGAGATACGATGAAATCAAGAAATTCTAAAGCTTCTCCGATAAATTCGAAAGCTTGCTTTTTTAGCGTTCTGGTCTTCATGGTCTATGTTTTAGCACTATAAAGTATAATATACCATATACAGCAATTATTATGCGTTGCTGAAGTTTAAGATTCAAGTTATTATTACAGAAAATTGATCTCACTTAAAAAAAAACCTGCAAGTGCTTTTTCGATTCGGCGTCTAACTTTTCAATCTGGACTAAGGTGAAGAGTAATTCGACATTTAAAATTGTTGACTTTTTCTATAGGTGGCCAAATCAATTGCAAAGATAAGCCTCTTTAAAAATGTTGACCAAAGAACACAAACTATTTTTGGAAGTCTAATATTTAGTGTACCGGACAGGGTACAAATGAACTGTCACGTAGGTTTGATGGTTGCTGCGCAGTGCTCGGAGAATTGAGTTGCGGTTCCAAAGGCGTAGATCGATGGGAAAAAGGTAGCGGGGTGGAGAGATTCCTCTCAGGCTGGTCGGTAGCGGGTCTCAAGTAAAACACAGTCGAGTCGGTTTGTACTGAGAATATAATTGAAAAATGGAAATGACGCTTTTTATGAACGCTGAATCGGTCATCACAAGCGCTCATACCTCGCGAAATTCAACATTCTCGCGGCTTGCTTAAACCGACCGGGCCGTGACTTAGTCACGACGCCTCGTCCACAAGTCCTCATTTCCATTGCGGTCGCGACAACGATCAGACCCAAACAAACTAACATTCTAAGAAGTATTTAATTACAAAACCCAAGAATTTCAAATATCATAGATTTACATATTAAATATAACACGAATTTACACTTTAACAAAGGTATCAGAATTTACATATACAACATGACAAGAATTTATACATGAAACAGATCTCGAGATATACCGAATACAAATGTCTATACATATTACAGGATGACCGCATATCACATATCAAATATAATGTATAAGATTTACATCAAATTATAACACGCAAATATCAATCCAACAAACCAAAAATATCAATGTCTATACACATACAAGGGTGACCGCACACGTCCCATACATTTAGTCCTTGGTCGACATTTACTGTGTTTATTCTTTTCAGTAAAAACTGAAAGTCATTTAGGTTTTCCAATATGATCGCTATATCATTGGCATATTTTATTACATTGATGATGAACATTCCATTATCTTAATGCTCTTTGTCAGTATCCTCCAAAAAACTTACTTTTAAGGATAAATATAATATATATTTTAAAAATATAATGCTCTAACATACCAATACAATAATAAAAGCATACAAAAAATATGTCTTATAAAATTTACCTTGAACATGTGTGTTGAATTACTCTCAAGGGGATATCATAGGAAAAACTACAAATAAAGAAAATCATTCTTGGGATAAAATAGATTTATAGTCACCCTGACTAGACTGTTTATTAATAAAATGCTGGAGAGTGACCCCGCTGAGCTCAATAACATCTTAATTAAAAATATCCACAAAACTAGATGTGGAGTTAACGTATTGTTATATTCTCACGATCGATGAATTACAACATTGTAGTTAACATATTGTTATTGGCACATTTATGTTGTATTCTCACGATAGATAAACTACAACATTTTAGTTAACATATTGTTATTGGCACATTTATGTTGTATTCTCACAATATATAAATTACAACATTGTAGTTAACATATTGTTATTGGCACATTTATGTTGTATTCTCACGATGGATAAATTACATTGTAGTTAATATATTGTTATTGGCACATTTATGTTGTATTCTCACGATATATAAATTACAACATTGTAGTTAACATATTGTTATTGGAACATTTATGTTGTATTCTCACGATGGATAAATTACATTGTAGTTACCATATTGTTATTGGCACATTTATGTTGTATTCTCACGATAGATAAACTACAACATTGTCGTTAACATATTGTTATTGGCACATTTATGTTGTATTCTCACGATAGATAAACTACAACATTGTAGTTAAAATATTATTATTGGTACATTTATGTTGTATTCTCACGATAGATAAACTACAACATTGTAGTTAAAATATTGTTATTGCCACATTTATGTTGTATTCTCACGATAGATAAATTACAACATTGTAGTTAACGTATTGTTATTGGCACATTTATGTTGTATTCTCACGATATATAAATAACAAAATTGTAGTTGAAACATTGAACATATTTTTATTGGAACATTTATGTTGTATTCTCACGATGGATAAATTACATTGTAGTTACCATATTGTTATTGGCACATTTATGTTGTATTCTCACGATAGATAAACTACAACATTGTCGTTAACATATTGTTAATGGCACATTTATGTTGTATTCTCACGATAGATAAACTACAGTACCCGGCGGTAAATAATACACATCGGACTTAAGAAAGAAATTGTCGCTTTGTAGAGCGTCGTCTCTGTCGCACAGACAGCGCATCTTGCAACAGAGACGACGTTCTACAAACCGACAGTCTCTTTCTTAAGCCCGATGTGTATTACTTACCGCCGGGTACTATACAACATTGTAGTTAAAATATTGTTTTTGGCACATTTATGTTGTATTCTCACGATAGATAAATTACAACATTGTAGTTAACGTATTGTTATTGGCACATTTATGTTGTATTCTCACGATAGATAAACTGCAACATTGTCGTTAACATATTGTTATTGGCACATTTATGTTGTATTCTCACGAAAGATAAACAACAACATTGTATTTAAAATATTGTTAATGGAACATTTATATTGTATTCTCACGATAGATAAATTACAACATTGTAGTTAAATATTGTTATTGACACATTTATGCCCTCAGTGAGATACAGGCAAAAGCTTTATTTACTGGAGTCACGACAAACGGAAGGCATTGACCATGTTCCATAAAAGTTGTGTGTCCAAATGTCACAGGTTTTTTTATGCAAATTCTGTATTAAAGAATTTTTTATCATGTATAAAATTAAAAAAAAAAACATTTGAATTGTAAAAGGTTTCATATATTGGTAGCAGGTGTGCGAAAACCAATTCGACTTAATATATTGTATATCGGGGTTATCGAATATGAAAAATAAGGTGAAAAAACAACGTAATTAGGAATATATTTTGCACTGTCTCCTCTCGGCTTATCCCAATATAGTATGAGTGTGTATATAAGTAAATACTGTGGCTTGATTAAGAAATATTTTAACTGAAACTCACATTAAAAAAAATCCCTTATTTCAAAGGCATTGTTTGGATTTAAATGGGTGGAACCCCACAAAGACGGACAATCAGCCGAACATTATTTTTCATATAAAATGAGATATTATCAATTAAAAGAAAAAGAAGGGATGGTGGAGAGGAAAGGAAAAGAAAAATCAGGAATGAAGCACGTTATTTTACTGACTAGAAATTAAAAGTTTTTCAGTCGCTTCTTAAATCATGCCAAAGACGGAACGAGTCTTATATTGATTTGTAACTGATTTCAGAGTCCCACTGCATGGACAATAAAGGACGACGTAAAAAAAGAGGAACGGTGAACTGAAAAGGTCAATAAACAATCAAATAGTGTATGTGGTTAGTGTTCATAAATACTGAAATGTTGAAAAGCCCTCCCAAAAAAACTATTTTCAAGAGCTTTCTATTTTGTTGACGATTGCTTTACCGGCTATCTCTGCTAGTGCTTTAAAAAATTATGAACGCTTATTACGATTTGTAGCTCGTAATGAATGACACACAAGTATGGAACATATGTGGATTGGATTTTTTTTTTAAATTCTGAACCATAACGACTGTCAGGCATAATATGAACTGTCTATTAATGTCTAATCAGGAGGAATGATCACTCTTCATAACTTCAAAGAAATTTAGAAAGAGTTTTTTTTTGTCTATACCTACATAATACACCTATTTTTGATATCATTAGACGTATCACTAGGCCAAAGATCTGTGGCGGTCGCACACTCGAATACTGTGGGCGTTCATACATACGGTTAATGACCGATGAGATGACCTTCGCACTCCTCGACAATTTTAAATAAGCGAGTCCAAAGTTCACCCGCCGGCCATTCAACCCATAGCCAGCGGACCGCATTCCATACTAGAGAGAGAACACACCACGCTTGTCTCGCCAGTTCCGTATTTGAATGATACCTACATACAACAATTAATCGTTTTGCATTCGCAGAAACGAGACGTAGGCATATCGCGAGCGCATTCTCGCGCACATTCTAAAAAGATATAAATACCTACGTTACTAATAAAAACAGACTCTCTTTCCGCATTGCGATCTAACTTGTTTTTTTATTTATCAACAAATAATCCTCATCATCTCTTCCCTTAAGGACATATCCCTAAAGATCTTTTCATAGACGGTTGACATCTGTTTATATTTATTTTGAGGAAAAAATATGTTTTTGCATATTGAAACAATTTGAATTACTCGTTTAATAAGGAGAGTTGCGTTGCGTTTAAAAGGGTATTCTAATCGAGAAATTAGAAAAAATCGTTTTTTTAAGTTTAAACCTATAAAAATATGTTCTTAAAAGGAAATTTTAAAATTCTCAATATTTACGAAGTTATACCAATAAATGAGGTAGTAATTACGCCGCACCGAAATGACTCAGACACTTATCTTAAAACTCCAAACGCATTTTCTCGAAACTACTTTCTTCAACCTGGTCGATATAAAATCTCAAGTTCTATCCAACCGATTGCCTTCAAATTGAGTGTAAAACTTTGATAAATGTCTTTTATATCATTTCTATCTTGGAATATTCAAAACTATTTTGTTTACTATTTAAAAAAAATAATAAAATATTTTTTTCAAACAGTCGCCATTTTACGATTTTTTTTCTCTTTGGTACCAACAATAACGACATTATTTTCCATCAAGAAACTGTGTATTATTTTTGTTTCAAATTAACGAAAGGGTCCAAATCACGTCGACCAGCTTGCCTCCCCCCCCCCCTTTTTTATGATAATATATAACAGCTGATAACATCTTGAATAAAATTATTTTTTTTCAATTTTTTTTGTACATTCTCAAATCATCAATAAACGAACTGTAAAAAAAAATACGCACTAAAATTTTTTATTTTTATTTAGTCTGAAAAAACACCCGAAATTCACGCCTCTAGAGTAGAATACTTCCTTAAGTGCCCGTATTGATTGTCCATCGTGTGCATTGTAACGATTAACAAATTGTACAATACGAGTCGTTGGTTACTCGATGGCTACGATAAAACCCTTATGTATGATAATATTTTGATATATGTATCATTATTTGTAAATTATCACCTCGATTCGCAATATAACAAAGGTAGAAGACGTTATAAAGGTGTGCAAAAGAATGAAGTTGCAATGGCCAGGACATGTAGCCAGAATGTAAGACTCCCGATGGACATCCGAAATAATCCAATGGTACCCAAGAGGCATAAAGAGGCCCAGAAGAAGACCGAAGGTACTCTGAATAGATGAAATCAGGAAGCATGGTAGTGTACCTGCCTGTATACCTACCTAAATGAATTGTCAAAATAACGAGTGAATTGTTAAAACACAAATAAATTAAATTAATTATTGTTGATCATAAACATACAGGGTCATTGACCGTTCAAGTATTCATAGATAGCTACACGTCAAGAACGGCGACAATGTTTACTATTTTTATAGTACCCGCGATTTGTCCAGTCATCTCCAAATATAAATAATTAACCTACCGCCAATTTACGTGCCAGAGCGAGACGGAGCATGTAACGCGAACTGGTTCACCCATTTGTATAAAAGACCGGCGCTCCGATAAATAAACATATATTCGTATTGTCATTCAGTCAACTGTCAAGACTTTGTTATTTATTTACCTGCTGTCCACTTATCGATTTATATCCGCATTCCTGAGTCCATATTTATTGACAACAAATCAAGATCATCATGACTTATAGAAATAAGCAATTCGCTATATTGATGATTCTGTACGAGAAGTAACGCAGAATCAACTAAAACGAAGATAACGATGTCGATATCAAGATCATCAGCACGTCCTAATAGGACACGTGCTACACTGATAGCGACCATCGTTACAGTAGCATCACATGGCATCAACGAGCAAAAAACCGAACTATTTGGAGTCAACTTGGGGAGACCTTCATCCAGCAGTGGATCGACCCTGGTTGACAATGATGATCATGATTTGTTAATTGTTTTTTTTTTGTAATTTGATATTAAAACATCGTCTTCAATGTCTTTAAACTATAAAATAGCTCAAAAGAGTATCATTGAAAATGAAATGAAATTACTCGTTCAATATATTTTACATTTGCTGATTACTAATTAAGATTTTCATTTTGATATACAATTTCATTTGCGCATCTTTAAAAGCTCGCAAATTTCTCGAGGCGAAACATTTTCAATATCTATATCGGAAATTAAGTGAACCTAATTTAACAACCAGCACTTAGCCGAGGGGGCAAGCCACCTCGTTAAGGACGCTAAAAAACCAAAGTTACTTTTATTACAGCTTTCTCCTTCAAATTACAGAAGCGCCAGGGTGAAGTTGGAGAAAGATTTATAAAATTATGAACTTATATTGGGCACTTAATAACTTAAATATTCAGTCGGACTAATTTCAAAAGTTCCATTACAACCCCACGGCCCGA
Organism: Odontocerum albicorne; assembly: GCA_949825065.1. Lineage (NCBI taxonomy): Eukaryota > Metazoa > Arthropoda > Insecta > Trichoptera > Odontoceridae > Odontocerum > Odontocerum albicorne. The sequence goes on along the minus strand of OX463847.1, from coordinate 5,351,116 downwards.
GAGATGTTTGCCGCCGCCAGCCCTGTATAGGTAGATGGACTTCTTAATTTATCGTTCTAAGCTATTTCGAAATATTTTCATTATTTAATGAGACGTTAAAAAAGTTTCTTCCTTTCTGAATTTCTTCAAAATGTAATAAACACCGGAAGTTTTTAACGCAGGTGCTCGTTCAACTGTGGAATTTTTATTTCTTTATTTATTTAAGGGATGATACACATTATAAAACCAATGTTACAATATATTATAATGAGATAAAAGTTTTTGGGGTTATACCCATAGATATTGCAGTTTTCACAAAAAATTATTATAAAAATAATTAATAAACTTCCTGCCCGGTATCCCACAGTGGAGTTTTTCAGGAAGTATCGGGTCCTAAACATAGCCAACTTACATCTCAAATCCATTCTCTGGCACTATCATCGAGAGGAAAGGAAGGTGCAAACTCAGAAGAGACGCATAACACGCATGGCAACTGATCAAATGTTCACCATCCCTAGAGTCAAAAAGTCTTTTGCCCATAGGCAATGTGCCTATTTAGCTCCCATGACATACAATGGGGTGCCGAATTCGAAGCCGAAGCCGAAGATAAAGGAAGGAAAACAATTTAGGCAGTCGGTCGGAGCGTGGTTGTTATTGCGACAGGAGTTTGAGTGCTTGGGCTTGCAAGAGGAATGACTTGTGGAAGAGGTTTGTGTAAGCTCTTGAGTGTGGTGTTTTATTTGTTGTTTTATATTTATATTTTTGTATCGGTTTTTTTTTTTGCTTTTGTATTGTGTGCGGTATATTGTGGGATGAATGTTAAGACCTGTCTGGAGTGATGAAGTGTGATGAGTTTGGTTTCGCGTGATGTATACATATGTAATTGTGTGTCTCTGTTTATCAGGTTGATGAGAATATGCAACGGGGTTTTACATAATCTAAAATCGGAATGAAGTATCGATTTATTTTTTCATGCTATACTCGTATGTCCTCAGTGAGATACAGGCAAAAGCCTAGTTTACTGGGGAAATGACAAATGAAAGGCAACAAACCCAGATGCATTAAAATTGTATGTGTGAATGTAATTACCTGTTGTTTTTTCGCAAATTATGTATATTTCTTGTCATGTGTAAAATAAATAAATAAAATGTGAGGTTATAACTGATACGGATGTTGAACGTGTAATAAAGAGTTCGTTGTGTTGAACATCATACTGATTGGTTTTTTTTACAAAGAGCGGTTCGAATAGTTTGGTTATAACGCGGAATTTGTTAGTATATGAATAAAAAGTATGAAGGTTTTAGTTATGTTTTAACGTGTTCCCCGCGGGGAGCACAAACGCCTGTGATCTGACGACAATCCAAGTTTCAAATCACAAATACTTAAAAAAAATGACACAAAACCGGAATAAAAATTGAATTAAAATTTAAAATAATCTTTATTCTAGCGACATCTCTGAAAACCTTGTCAAATAATATATTAGTTTATGAGATATTGTTGAATAAACAGAGCGCCGAATTTTTTTGGTTTCTGAATATTTCCAGCATTAACGACATGTCGCGCGGATCGAGTCCTGCGATGAGTCTCTCTTACGTAAATAAACATTACTAAGTCTCTCTTACGTAAATAAACATTACTAGTGCTATATGCATTTGATTGGGTGAGTGTCATGAAGCATTGATTTGATCGTAGCATTCCTTTGTTTATTTTACGTAATGTTAAGTTTATCTCCTTTATTTAATGAGTCTCCTTAAGAGTAATGACTATTATTTATTATCAGAAAATTACTTAAGTGTCATGTTTACTTGGTGTTGTAATCAAATATCAGTGGTTCTAAACAAAATATGTGTTTAAACTTAGAAATTAAAAAACACTGAAATTGTGCCGCGCACAGGATTCGTGGAATTTGATTTTTAACGCAGTAAACAGGTTAAATATTTGAAAGTTTTAACTCAAATGCTCGCTCAACTGTTTTTTTTAATTTATTTATTCAAGAAAGGATATGACTGATGAGAGAAAAGGGTAAGATATTATTCACAGTGAATAAAGGTGTTATGCGGATGTTAAGCGTATGATGAAGAGTGTATAAATATCATATTGATGTGGTGTTTGAAATTATAATGGGGCTAGAATAGTTTATGTTATAATGCGAGATACGTGAGAATATGAATGAAGTGTGGAAATATTTAAGATGAAAGTTATAAACACCTAAAGTTCTTAACACAGATATTCGTTCAACTGTGGAATTTTAATTTATTTAACCGTCGGATTCAAATCCAGTTTAACTATTTGACCGTTTCAAATCTAAATTAGTTTTTCTATAGGTTGTTTTTTTTCTAAAAAGCTGCAGCAGATAAACCTGTCGATAGTCTTAGAATATTGATTTCCTTAACGTTGAAACTTTTAGTTTGATCTTTCAAGACTGCGTGCTTGCTGAATACAATGGCTTAAAAACAATAAACTAATATACGCACATGCGTCTTCCATCCACAAGATGGCTATTAATCATTCTCGATTACAAGGGATAGCATATCATATCGTATTTAATGAATATCACATGAAACCTATAAAAAACCCTTACGTCCCCTAATAATTCTACACACATCAACGCATCTATCTGGTTGGTGGGAAGAATTAAACTCCAGGTTGTTTTACAATGAAGTGTTTAATAAGTAAACGCCCCCTAAAAATCTTAAAAAGAAATAAAAAAAAAGATATCCCCTTAAGAATTGTATCCCTACACGGGATAATTCTGACTTCAAATATTTGTGTTGACCGTATCTTTTGACAGTCGGAAACCAAACATGTTTGAGGTATATCTTTATTGACGTCATTTGGGTGATAAAACAAGCTACTAGTGTCGTGGTATACTGCAATCAAAACTTTTAATTGAATTAACAATATTTTTAGACGCTTCAAATATGACCCTACAAGGCGGAAATATTATTTGGAATAAGTGGCAAATAAATCTTGCTTCAGTCTCCATACTAAATTTAGCAGCAACCATCTGCCTAGATAAGGGGGCAAATGAAAATTTATCGTCAGGGGGGCTGGGGGTTGAAGAACATGGCAACTTTGAATGCTGAAAATTTATCTCTCAAATCAAGTCGGGCTTCGGCAGGATGGAAAGTTGTTGCCGAGGTTGTTTTAAATATTGTTTGATTAGGGTATAAATTTTGTTCTGTAGATGGCTCGAGTCATATTTTATTTTTTGTTATAATTTTATTTTCAAGAAGTTGAGATATACAATCTAAATAACCAGTGTTTTAAAAAAGTATGTTGTTTTAAAATGTTCCTTAAGAAATCAAATTTATTTTACTTAAATCAATTAAAGTAGACATTTTCGTGTATGAGAGTGAAACGTGGATGTAGAAATAGATTAATGAAGTGATTGGGGATGAATGTGAATTTAAGGCCGATGTGTTGAGTAGGATGAAGAAGAACACCTTGAGATAAAACGAATGGACCAAAAAGAATTTATATAAGGATAAAAAACAAGGAAAGTATGTTTTGATAAAGTGAATCATATTTTGAAGAAAGGTGATTTAAAAGTCAGACAAATAAAAAAAGTTATAAGAGAATGTGTTTGGATGTGGTAAAAACAAATTATATGTGTCGAGATAGTAAAATCTAGCAGTGTCTTCTCTGCCTATCTCAACAGGGATGTTTTTTTGTATATATGTAGACGCACATGTTATATTTGTTAGTTGATACAACACTTTAATTATTATACTTGATGAAGCGACTTTCGTGACCTAGTCTTGTCTTCCAACATTCCTGATGGAACGTTTACTAATTTCTTCGTCAAGGTCTCAATGCTGAGGACCGTGACCCACAAATTGCTGGGCTATATTCATGTGGATTTCTTAAGAAGAATAACCGAGGAGAAGATATCATACGAATTCTATACATGTTGTATATATTGTGAGCTCTAGTGCCAACACACAGTATTTCGGAGTGTAATGCCAGGTCCTATAGGAAATGCGCAAAAGTAGATATAAACCCTTCCTTCCCTGTGATGTGTAACTAGTACACATTGCTTCTAAAAACTTTAATATCTCTATAAATATAATAAATACTGGGTTCAGATATTAGGTATTCCTCCGTGATACATTTACGCATTGAATGAAAAAAATAATATTAATAATAATTAGCACTTATCGGCCACATCAGAGATATTTTGTGAAAATCGGGAATAAATTCACCAATACAATCAAACGTGTGCCAGTGTGTGACGTAGGTATATTCATTCTAAAAAAACCGCTATGGGTGAGATGCGACGCTATTCACGTCTCACTTTCACTCTACTTCGGTTTATGGGAACGCAAGAAATATAATCTCAGTTCTCTCGCTTCAGTTACTCTAGGGCATCCATTTGAGGTGGTCTCTTCGCCCGTTTTGTGAACGTTGACCGATGTTTTTTTTTCATGTTTTCAGCAATTAAATTTCAAATATTATCACTTTTGACTCAAATTTAAATTATTTAGGCGATTGGCATATGCATATTTTTATTTTTCCGATTTTAAATAGCTCATTTTTACATGTGTATTGATTTGTTTTGAATACACAGCACCGGAACGCGCGGATTTTTTTTAGCACAGGAAGGGAAAGGTTAAGTTAGAGCAGAAATCTTGTAGAAAAATTTTGAGATATACTTCGTACGTGTACTAACAGTTACTGAGAGCCAAATTCAAGAGTTTGAAATGTCAGTGAAACAGAATTAAGTACCTAAGTGATAATGGAAAATGTTACCAGTGATAAAAATAATAGCCCTTAAGGTGGTGTAATTGAACAGAACTTTACATTTATATTAACAGCAATTATTCTTCTTTCCACTATTAATGACCAAGAATTATATTGCAGATCATAAAACAAAGTAAAATAGAATAATTATCATAGACCTTTAGCAAACACGGCAAAACTTAATTAATATTCTCAACCAGTTGCAAGAAATAATAGAAATGGCCTGAACAAAGGTTAATTTGGCGTTCGTTTGACAATGGCAATTCGCTGAAAGTACGAATATTGTAGCTTGACTAATGATTGCCAATTTCGACTGTTCAATCAAGCATTCACTTTTAATTATTGAATTTAAAATTAGTTCGAGACTGACGTAGTCGGAACAATTGGATTGAAATGCTTTAAGAAATGTTTACTTAAGAAAATCGCAATTGTTTGTATAAAAATTAAAAAGTATTGTTTATAACGAATTATTTCAAGATCGTTTTTTTATTACAAATTGGAGAGTTTTAAAATTTTTACATTATAATATATACTCGTACATATTTTTGTAAAGTGCATGCAACAAATTATTTGTACAAGTCTCGAGTAACCAAACGATACCGATTAGATAGTCAATATGGGCATTGTATGGAATTTCGCGTGATTGACTAAATATATTTATTTTGGTAGTGATCAATCCACTAGGAATGCAAAGCTGCTGATGGATCTCCAGGTAGATCTGATGTCAGAATCCAACATTAACATCCATTTACAGTTCGCGAAGTAACTGAAAACTTAAAATATTCATATAAACCCCTTCACTAAAACCATACAAAAAAAATCACATATAACCGTCTACAGAAGTGTAATGGGTTTTATCAAAAACCTAAAAATATCCAGCTTGTATAACAAACAATGATGATGTATTGACAGAATAAAGAGGTTTTCTCAACATCTGTCAAAAAATCTTACCATTGTTCGTCAACAGATGGCATAAAGACTAAAAAACATCTTGTCTGCACTAAGAATAAAAATATTTAAAGGATGTATAGAGATGAATCTATGGTATAATGAGGAATGTTGCCTAGGCATAAAGTGAGCACTTAACTCAGTCTTCAAAGGTGGTCGTAAGTCCACAAAATACCAATTAAAATAGATACCGTCTCCTGTATATCCAAAACAGAGAACAATGTTACTAAAGAGTCATCCAGGCCAAAAAATAAATAATGAAAATACTGTAAGGATGCTCCTGATGGATCTCCAGGTAGATCTGATGTCAGAATCCAGCATTAACATCCATTTACAGTTCGCGAAGTAACTGAAAACCTAAAATATTCATATAAAACCCTTCGCTAAAACCATACAAAAAAATCACATATAACCGTCTACAGAAGTGTAATGGGCTTTGTCAAAAGCCAAAAAATATCCGGCTTGTATAACAAACAATGATGAGGTATTGACAGAATAAAGAGGTTGTTATTGCGACATACGTTTGAGTACATGGGCTTGCAAGATGAATGACATATGGAAATTGTTTATGTGGGCTCTTGAGTGTGGTTTTTTTTGTTGTTTTGTACTATATTTGTATTTTGTTTTTATGATTGTGTGCGATATATTGTGGGATGAACGTTTTTAGTCTGGCTGAAGTGATGACGTGTGAGGAGTTTGATTTCGCAAGATGTTTCCAGTTGTAATTGAGTGTCACTGTTGGTCAGGTTGATGAGAATGTGCAACGGGGTTTTGTTTTTGTGTAATCGAAAATCGGAAGGAAGTATCAATTTATTTTTTCATGCTAAATGTCCTCAGTGAGATACAGGCAAAAACCTAGTTTACTGGGGACACGACAAATGAAAGGCAACAAAGCCAGATCCATTAAAATTGTATGTCCAAATTAAATTACTTGTTGTTTTTTCGCAAATTATGTATATTTTTATCATGTGTAAAATAAAAAAAATAAAAATTTTAAAAATAAAATTAATATTTTATATTTTCAGTCAACATCGCGATCTTACAATATAAAAGGTATTCATGGAAAAACTGACGCTGTATTTAACGCGCGACCTCGTTCATTAGTTCATTTATAATATATATTATATTGTATATTAAGAATTCATGTATAAAAAATCTAAAAAACAAAGATTTAGTGCTCGTGCTAGGATTGAATAAGGAAATAAATATAAAAGAAATTGCTTCGGTCTTGGTTTGTTAAAAATAATTGCATGTGTCATAAAATTATTTATGGTCTTTGCGATAAGTCTTTATTATTACGACCATTTCAGGGTTGCCAACAAAACATTTTCAGGGTAGCCAACATATGCGATCCCGAATAGTATCAACATCTGTTAAGGAAATGGTCTGCAACAGTATTTTTATACAAACTTAACGGTACTTAAAAATAACCGTTTAGTTAAATAAAAAAATATTAGAATACAACGTGGATATGGAAAACACTAAAAGTTACCGAATACTTGCTGTAAAAATGCTAGCATTTGGATGAATACGTGACATAAGGTGAGGAAGCGTAAATGCATTTCGTGTTTAAGTCTGGCGTTCTGCCTACCCAGACAGGGAAGCGGTGTGATGGTATGAATTTACAATTTTATAAGTAAATTAACATAACATGTATTGCGAATTTTAGAAATACTGAGTGCAGAAATTGATACACTACTATTGCAATTCTTTCGTGCAATGAGTGAAGTATTGTATTATTGCATTACATTTTCATTGTTCATATTCCAATCTGGTGGATTTATTATCAAATGACAATTACATTTAACCAATAACGAACATGTGAAAAAGGTTTCAAGTGAAACTGGAACCTTAAAAAATATAGTTAACGAGGAGTTGTATTTGCAATAAAAGTGTTAAATAAAAATTTGCGATCATGTATATACATAGGAGTTTATATATTTATAATTTATGGTTCATATTGAATTTATCAATTATGGTTCATATTGAGTTTATATATTTATCAATTATGGTTCATATTGAGTTTATATATTTATTAATTATGGTTCATATTGAGTTTATGTATTAGTCAATTATGGTTCATATTGAGTTTATATATTTATTAATTATGGTTCATATTGAGTTTATGTATTAGTCAATTATGGTTCATGTTGAGTTTATATTTTTATCGATTATTGTTCATATTGAGTTTATATATTTATCAATTATGGTTCATATTGAGTTTAGATTCTTTTTTTTTTTAAAGAAAAGATATGACCGAAGTCATAGGTATCCTTATACCCTCGAACACTAAGCAGAAGAAGTGCCTGTGTCACTCGAGGGGAGTAGCACAGCGCGGGGTTCGAACCGACGACCTTGCGCACGGAAGTCCAGTGCGTTACCACACCGCCATGCAACTTTATAAAAAGCTAATTCAGTATTTGATGCGTAATGTATAGTAAATAATAACCCAGTAATAATCTGGATTATTAAGCATATACCTAAAATTGATCCTATATTTCAGATTTGATTCCAATTTGTTATATATCTAAAGTTTTATCTATTATATCCATAATTTATTACTTCATAATATCCATAATGTATCTATTATTTAACTATAATATCCATAATTTATTACTTTATAATATCCATAATTTGTCTATTATTAATCTATTATCCATAATTTATCTATTGTATTCATAATTTATTACTTTATAATATCCATAATTAATAAAGTTTTATATATTATATCCATAATTATTACATTATAAAATCCATAATGTCAAATTTCAATATGGTATCAATAAATTGGTAAAATTTCAAAGCTTCCGTATGTAATTGTTTCCGAACGATTGGATTGAAATTAAATAAAGTACTATTTATACATTAATATCTAAAATGTTTAACTTCATAGTCTCATTTGGATGAAGCTTTCAAGTTCATTTTGGTTCTCAAGATTATTTCTAAGCGAATACGAGTATAAGTGAATCAATTATAAAACTCTTTTATCTTCTTTTTTCCTTCAAATTGCGAATTATTATTAAATGTCATCAATTGAAATGATCATTAAAATAAAAGCTCTTTATTTGAGATAACAAAAATATATGAAGATGAGAAACGAAAATAATAAAAATGAAGGCATATTTTCAAGTCCAGTCAGTAATTGGGTCTCGGACGTTTAGGTGAGAGTTTCTCACAATGAATATTGCGAGAAAGCTTTGCTTTTCCAAGTTCAAGAGTTTTATTAGTGGCTTCGAAGAATTTAACTCACTCCGTGAAATACAAGAATAAAGTTAGTAATAAACTTGAAGTCGTGTTTTGCGTTGTAATTTTCTCGCATAAAAAAACAGTTATTTATTACTATAATTTTTCAATGTCTTCACTATTGCCATCATTCTCAGCTTCTCTCGATTCATAACTGAACACCCCTCTCACGATATTCCAACTCGATATATCTGCTTCTTCATGGACTCCTATTTTTCCTGACACTTCTATAATCATAATATAAATATACCAAAACCCGTACGGTTGTCACCAAAGAAAGAAAACGAGAATTGAATTTTGAATACAAGAGAGCGAGAGGAGAATACTTCAAAACAGATTGAAATTATACTGAACGAACCGGTGTAAAAGGGAACGATGTCAATTTATTTTCAATTGTAATTCATTAAATAATTCATTTATTTCCTATTATATTGAACCTTATAATTACTTGTGTTTATTTATCTTATGCTCTTTTTTTGAATGCAGACAATTATATGTGGCTTTTTCAAGATGTCGGAAACGCGAAAACATTAGTCAATATATCTGAAACAAGTCTTCAAGGAAAACTTTATCAAATATTTAAATTGAACAACAGTAATGTTTATACACATAACATCGTGTATAAAGAGATTTTTGAGTATTAAATAATTCATCAATCAAGATGTACCTTCTTTATTTTAAACTTTAAACATTACTGAAACCACAAAACTTTAAGCTGATCTTGCTCCATTCGGTATTTCAAAAATGTATAATTTGTTTTACTTCCGTAAATATTTCACGGGCTGCAACTAGTATCTTTATATTTGTTTTAAGTTATTGAGCTGAGCACACCAGCAAACTCACCGGCCACATTGCTGTGTTAGATCCCATGGCACACCGGAGTGATGTGATCGAAGCTCACCGGCATGTTTTTTCCCTTTTTGAAGTGAAACTTCTATCTATGCGGTAGGGCAAATTGACCTGAACGTCACGAAAAGTGAAACGGAGTATTATATTATTATTAAATATTTTATTTATTAATAAATTATTAAAAATTATTTAAATATTAATAATGACTTATAATAATCAATATTATTTTAATATTATTAAGTGTATAATATTATTATTAAAATTATTTTTATTTAATATTAGAAATATGAAAAAAATGTTTTTTGTTATATATAATATTATTTTTATATTTATATATTTAACATTCATTATTTTATTTTATATTAAATTATTTTATTTTATTTTATTAAATATTTATTTAATATGTAATTTATATTTCATATGTAATTATAATAATGCATACATGTTGTTATATATTATAATATAATTTATTTATAGTTTAATATAATAAAATTATTAATAATGAAATAAACATAATATGAAATAAATAAATATTTATTTGAAAATAATTAAAGAATTAATAATAACTTAAAAATATTAATAAATTTAATATTATTAAGTGTATTATATTATTATTAAAATTATTATTTTTATTTAAAATTATTATTATTCATTATTAAAAATTAAAAATTTTTTTTTTTTATTTAATGTATAAATTTATAAAAAAGCAATGCATAAAATCAACTTTCAATACACAGTACTTGTTGATGTATTTGGGGTAAGAAAGCATGACGTATGTTAAATTGTAGTGATTTATTGTGTGGTGTGAAATGTATCATCACCCAAGGTCATCATCCGAAATGGAAAGGTTTAGATTTTTTTAGTAATGAATTGTGAGGGTAGGGGGATGCGCAAATTGCAAACTGTATAGAGACGTCATCTATACAAATGCGGCATAGCTTCTTAACCATGATTTCAACGAAACGATTATATGAAGGGTATGTAAAATTCCTTTATAAAAGACTTATGTAAGATACATGTAATCCAACATCCCTTACACGTTGTTAGTTGCTTAGCTTAGCAAAAAGGGTACAAATATATAAAACAATCACAGGGGTAGGCAGAAAGGATATATTTCCAAATTTTTATATCCACATGAACATCATTTGACTCAACCTCATCCATATATCTCGTCGTACATGCTCTTCTCTTTTTCATTCTTCTTACCCTTCAATCAGTCAAAATAATACCGTTCTTCTTTTTCCTCAGTCTACTAGCCATGTACTCGTATTATATATTATGCTCGTTTTGAAAATATTTCAAAAATCCGTCTCTCAATACAGTATTGCATTGTATTGTATTACACTTTTGTCGTATGCAGTACAACCTGGTGAACTTATTACTATATGGCAATCTCTTTCAACCAACCAGAAAGATCTTAAAGTGGCCTTGAGTGAAAACCAGACTGGAATCCTTTATTAAAAAAATTTGGCTGTAGAAAGATTTGAATCCGCAACCGGTGAAATTTGCATCGAAATCTATTCAACAGATCTTGAATTTTACAAAAAAACAAAAATACAAACAAACAAACTCACAATCTTTTCCTCGTTATATTATATATAATATTGGTATATATTTAAAACGGTTTTTATTTGTTGACTTTTTTGTATGGTTTTTTCTTAGAATCGTAAAATATAATTGTATTGATATTCCAAATAACCTCTTTTGTTGGAATCTTTTGATCCTTTGTGACTGGTCTAAATTTGTTTGTTGAATAAAGAAATTATGTTTCTATAGCTTTCAATAAACATATTTCTTTTCATTTTTTGCTTCTCATTCAAATTAATGGATTTTTGGTATTTTCAATTAAGATATTGACTTTTTTATAAATACGAGTATATTGTAATTAATTGAATTTCAAACAATTGTAATAGTGGAATATAAAAAAAAAGCAATTAAATATTTGGATTATTTAAAATAAAAATTAAATGTAGGAAATTAACGTTTAGTTAGTTCATAGTTATATGTAAATAATATTAGTTCTTCAGATATAAAATATGTTAAGAAATAAAGTTATTATGGGGTAACAAGCCCTTCCAATAGGGCGGGGTATTACGATAGACCTTTTGCCGTTGCTGGTCCTGTGCAATGTAAGAGTTTTTTAGTGTAAGAGATATGGGTGGCGTGTACAGCTTTAGTAAATACTACAAGACAACTCGTTTTAGAAGGTCTTATCAAAATATATTGACAAGTAATTTGAAAGCATGTGTTGGTGTGAAAAGGGGTAGCTTTAAATCTATTTAAATACTTATCTACTTGTATCAAATACGTTTTTTGTTAAGTAAAGATTTTTTTTATGTAACAATACAATGAACGATATGTTACAAAAAAAAACAATATTAACATTACATATGTATGTTACAAAAAAAAAACAATTTATAACATTACGATGTGTTACAAAAAAAAACATATGTAACATTACGATATGTTACAAAAAAGCAATATGTAATATTACGATATGTTAAAAAAAAACAATATTTCACATTACACATGTATGTTACAAAAAAAAACAATATGTAACATTACGATGTGTTACAAAAAAACATATGTAACATTACGATATGTTACAAAAAAGCAATATGTAATATTACGATATGTTACAAAAAAAACAATATTTAACATTACATATGTATGTTACAAAAAAAAACATGTAACATTACGATGTGTTACAAAAAAAAACATATGTAACTTTACGATATGTTACAAAAAAGCAATATATAATAAAACGATATGTTACAAAAAAAAACAATATTTAACATTACATATGTATGTTACAAAAAAAAAAAACATGTAACATTACGATGTGTTACAAAAAAAAACATATGTAACTTTACGATATGTTACAAAAAAGCAATATATAATAAAACGATATGTTACAAAAAAAAACAATATTTAACATTACATATGTATGTTACAAAAAAAAAACAATATGTAACATAACGATGTGTTACAAAAAAAACATGTAACATTACGATATGTTACAAAAAAGCAATATATAATATTACGATATGTTACAAAAAAAAACAATATGTAACAATTGTGCTTTTTGTATTCTTATGTTAAATATTTGTAATCAACGGTTGTTATTTCCATTAAAATGATGTTAGTTGTAAATATTATACTGTGGATAGTTAAAAATGAGAAACAGTTGGAGCTATATGATTAGATTTACGGGTGTACTGAAGAGAGTATTACATGATAAAACAAGTCTGATTCACCGTCCTCTCTGACAACTCTGAAAGAAAAAGGGTGTGAATGCAAGTTTGTTTATTTATATTTTTAAGATGTGTACGCGAAATCGTTCTTTTGGTATAAAAATTAACATTTACCATGCTTTCGTAATTATTAAAATAATTAGATCCATAGTACTATAAAATGAAAATAATTAGATCCATAGTACTATAAAATGAAAATAATTAGATCCATAGTACTATAAAATGAAAATAATTAGATCCATAGTACTATAAAATGAAAATAATTAGATCCATAGTACTATATGTGATCCGAAAATGTCAGTAAAGTTAAAAGGAAAAGTATATCAAACGATTGTCAGACCCGCACTCCTCTATGGCTCCGAATGCTGGACGATGTACTCGTATAACTCTTACTCTAGGCAACTAGAAACTGCTGAAATGCGCATGCTAAGATGGTCAGCTGGTGTGTCCCTAATATACAAAATAAAAAGCTCACGTATTCGTGGAAGCCTAGGTGTTACATACATCAACAGCAAGATGGAGGAGAGGCGGATGGATTAAGATGGTGTGGGCACGTTGGACGCAGAGCACCCGATCACATTGTGAACCAGGCAATCTCCATGGATCTTCCTCGAATAACAACCAGAGGAAGACCAAATAATTCATGGGTGGGGCAAAACGATAACCTTATGCAGAGGCACGGCCTTGGGGACGTAGTCCGGGACAGAAGAGCATACAACCTGAGGACAAGGAGAGCTGACCCCAACAGTCTTCGCAGACAGTGAGTTGGGATGGAGCCAGGGAGAAGAAGTACTATAAAATGTGTTTCCCAACATTTTCCATGAATTCATGAATAAAGATAAAAAATACGTTTAGTATTACAATATAAGGAAACTCCATTTTACTCGTATATTTTATTTTATTTACCAACTATGCGTAGGTTTAATTTTCGAGTCTTTCCTTTTGTAATGTGTTTTTTTTTTCATTTCGACAAATATTGTTAGCAAATCTCAAACATCTCATAATATTCATAATAATTTACATTTCCATGTAAGCTCGCTATTTGGATTTTGTTATAATTGAAAAGCGATACAAATGAAAATAATATTTCGTATTCTTCTTGACTTTGTCCCAAAATTATTTCCAACGTACTGAACATTTTGTTATAACATTATTTCCAACGTACTGAACTGTTTTATACAATACAACCTGGAAGGGTTGTTGGCTTTTTCTTTCTATGGGGAGGTCACACACTCACTCATCGGTAAAGTCATTTAATCAAACTGGCCTATCTTAAAATTAAGCGATGTTTTAAATTATATTATACTTTTGTTGTATACAGAATAACTTGGCGGGCTCATTGACTTGTGGCAATATCTTAATGCAATCTCTCACCTAACCTAACCTGACGAGGTTATTGACTTTTGGCAATATCTTAATGCAATCTCTAGCCTTACCTAATCTAGCCTAACCTGGCGAGCTTATTAACTTTTGACAATATCTGAATGCAATCTCTCACCTTACCTAACCTGACCTGGCGAGCTAATTGACTTTTGGCAACATCTTAATGTAATCTCTAGCCTAACCTAACCTGGCGAGCTTATTGACTTTTGACAATATCTTAATGCAATCTCTAAATTTACTTAATCTAACCTAACCTGGCGAGCTTATTGACTTTTGCCAATATCTAAATGCTATCTCTCACCTTACCTAACCTGACCTGGCGAGCTAATTGACTTTTGGCAACATCTTAATGTAATCTCTAGCCTAACCTAACCTGGCGAGTTTATTGACTTTTGGCAATATCTTTATGCAATCTCTAGCCTAACCTAACCTAGAGAGCTTATTGACTTTTGACAATATCTTAATGCAATCTCTAACCTAACCTAACCTGGCGAGCTTATTGACTTTTGACAATATCTTAATGCAATCTCTCACCTCACCTAACCTAACCAGGCGAGCTTATGAACTTGTAGCAAATATATTAATGCAATATCTTGCCTAACCTAGTCGAACCCAACCAACCAGAAATGTGTTAAAAACACCATTAATGAAAAAAATTAAAACCATTTTTTTTAAATCTAGGTTTCAGCGGGATTTTTACCCACGACCTTTAGATTGAGAGACAGGCGCCTTACCAACTAGGCCACGGAGCAGCATTTTGTTGTTTCGAAGACTGATTGCAGCATATTGAATTAAAACAATAACGATAAATTAGCTTATTAAGTCGGCGGCCGTGGTATTATGGTTAGTATTCAGGCTTAGCAAGCGGACATCCTAGGTTCAATTCCCGGCAGATTCATTTCCGGACTGATTTTATTCTTAGACAATTTTGCACACTTTTCTGTAGCTTATGTGCTGTTAAGTTTCTAAGTATTACAAAAATAGTGCATTATAAAACTCTAGAACCTAATGTATGCAGCAGATAAACCTGCCAATCCTCTTGAAAGATAAATGTTTTTGCCATCGAAACTTTTAGTTTTGTCAAGAATGTGAGTTTGCTGAAGAGCAATAGTATGCATGGCTATAGGATGACTGACAATCATACTCATCAAAAGGATTATTTAATCTTATATTTTGTTTATATAATAGTTAAGGCAATAACGTTGTGTAGGTTTAAAGACAATGTAATTTGTTTTATCGAACACTGTTTATTCCACTTTTTGTAACGGTATAACCCTACCGGTTTCAAGGCATTTACGTGCTGACTGTGATAATTTACATATGGAAAATACAAGAAGATCCTTTAAAAAGAAATATCGTGAACACAAATCCACCTTAACAAATCCTCTGAATATATTTTTAAATAGCTAATAATTGTCACCGTGAAACCATACATTTTCTATCGATGATACCAAATTCTTACAAATCAGTAGTAACGGAAATAAATTGGACAGATTAGAGGCCTTTGAAATTTCTACGTCAGTACATCTAGGCGAATATCTGGTAAACACATATATCCCAAAAATCTCTCCGCTGCTGGTCGAGATCGTCCCATGCCTCCCTCAGCCCTCAGTCCCCAACTCGAATATCCCCAGACGCTAGAAGAGTGTATATTGTTACCAGTTCGAACATAATTCAGTTTTGTTTGTGCTCCCCTGAAGATGAGGTGAAAGCCTTGAAACCGGTAGGGTTATTCCGTTTCAAAAAGTGAAATAAACAGTGTTTGATAAAACAAATTACAATAAAGTTTATCAAAAATTTACAAGTTTATCACATGTTTCTTAAGCAACCCAAATCTTGAATATTTATAGGAAGATATTTAATAATGCACGAATAATATTTCACGTTCATTTTGACAAGATGGGCTTCCATAATTGATGTTACCAAATCTTTTCAGCTAAAAATTTAACGTTGAATATTTTTAGGGAATCTTTTTAAATGATTGAAACCTAAATAGCCTTATGAATATCCAATCGGAATATATAATACGCTTCCTTAAAATACATGAGGCAAAAAATTGCGTCCTCGTCTTTTATTCAAAAGGGGAATTGAGGGACTTGTTTCAAGTCGTTGAAAGTCAAGGTTATTTTTTTTAGTTTTTAATACTTTTTTTTCTCACTATGAAGGTTTTAAGTATTACAAAAAATTAAAATCCTAACACTTTAATACCCGATAAAAATCAAGACAACTTTCTGAGTGTCATGTTTGATTTTATGGAATTGGGATTTTTTTAAACCTTTACTAAAACTTCTTTATTTAAGTACATTATAAGAATATTGTTATGAAACTTTGAACATTTGCTTGAAATACTTCAATTATTTAGTTTAATGTGATAATTCTGATATTTCCCTTTGTTAAGAGTTACATCACACTCCTTATACGTGTGCTCCATCTCGATTTTCTGCTTGTGCTAAGCAACATGCATACCTAGTAAGTTCAGAAGGGTTTTTATTTTAAGTTATATAATGGAATAAATATAAACACATATGAGGAGGAAATATTAAAAAAAAAGAACATGTCCACCAAATCAGAATGTTGGCAAATCGCAAAAAAACTGTTTGCATTAAAAACATATGACATAATAATTAATTGTAAAAATAGCTGAAATCCTTAAAATCGCTTAATTTTGACTTTTAAAATCGAATCACAATAATTAAAATAGTTATTCTAGTTTAAAATATGGACGTGATCCTTTTTGAGTGAACGATTCTACTTTAATTTTTTTTATTGAACAGGTCTGGGATATGATATTTTTTGTTCGAATTAAAAAATAATCAAAAAATAATAAGTTAGAGTAATTTATTTTAATTTTAATCGAATAAAATAACTAAAGTGTTACAAAATAAGAAGAAATATTACTATAAAACTATAAATATATGTAGGTATATAAAGCTGTATAATGACATTACACTGCACGTACGATTTAAAACTGACAGTTGCTGGTGAACTGGTATGAAGTTAGACACAGTCAGAAAGCTATGATTGGTCAATTCGGACATGATCATTTTTGACTGGTGTGAAGCCTGGACAAGATTCTTTTTGAAAAAAATACTGTTTATTTATTATGATTTTAAAATGATTTATATGCTTTTTTTCATTGAAATGAAAATGTTAAACGACTCCGTACCATCGATAAGAAAAAATCTGCTTTATCAACTCATTTTCTGTATCCGATGGGCATAATCTTTTTTAAATGTTACCTTCTCATGTTGAGACAATCTGTTTGGAAGATTCTGAAAATTACTTATGCTATTTTGACCCGGAGACTGTAGTAGGTCTTCAGATTCATGAATCAAGATCTAACTCTTTACTACACATTGATGACGCGACGCCAGAATCTCCACATTATATCAATTCAGGCATATTTTCATTATCAAGTGCATTGTGCAAGGTAGAAATCAGGAGATTATCGTTAAAAGATTTAATTGTTAGCAAAAATATTTGCTAGATCCGTTTTAGGAAGAGGATTATTCACTTGAAAATACGGAACTGGGACAGAACGCAAATTTAGTTCATATTTTCATTATCATTGTGCTAGCTAGAAATCAGGAGATTATCGTAAAAATATTTAATTGTTAGCTAAAAAATATTTGCTAGATCCGAGTTATACGTCTGTTTTAGGAAGAGGATTATTCACTTGAAAATACGGAACTGGGACAGAACGCAAATTTAGTTCATATTTTCATTATCAAGAGCATTGTGCAAGTTAGAAATCAGGAGATTATCGTAAAAATATTTAATTGTTAGCTACAAAATATTTGCTAGATCCGAGTAATAATAGGTTAGTCAATAAGTTTTGAAAGCAACATCTATGGAGCAGTAGAAAAACCAAAATTTCTACGCCATTTTAATATTTCATGTTTCATAAGAACGTACTCAAAATTTCATTTCGATCTGTCAATTCATTCTTTGTTTACAAGCCATTTGAAGTTGACGTGTCAGTGTATTTTTTAACAATGGAAAAATCCGAATATCGTACAGTGATTAAATTCTTTGTTTTGGAAGGTTTATCGGCTACTGAGATCCATGCAAAGATGGTGAAAGTATTAAAGCAGTCTTCTCCTTCATTTTCAACCGTTCACCGATGGGTTTTGGAGTTTAAGCGTGGCCGTACAAGCGCTGAAGACGATCCACGCTCAGGACGTCCAAAAAGTGCATCAACACCAGAAATCATAGCGAAAATACAGGATATGGTTTTGGAAGATCATCGATCGACTGTGGATGTGATAGCTGACACCATAGGTATCTCACATGGAGCAATATGGCATATTTTGGCTGAAGTTTTGGGTTTCAAAAAACTGTGTGCACAATGGGTGCCGCATTTGCTAACAATGCAACAAAAACACGTTCGAATGCGACTTTCTGAGCAACATTTGGAGCAATTTCGAAAGGAGAAAAAGGATTTTCTGCGTCGATTCATCACTATGGATGAGACTTGGGTCTACCACCATGATCCTGAATCAAAACAAGAGGCTAAGGGGTGGTGTGAACCAGGCACTTTGGCTCCGAAGCGAGTTCGTGTCCAGAAATCGGCCAAGAAGGTGTTAGCGTCAGTTTTTTGGGATGCAAAAGGAATTTTATTGATAGATTATCTCCAAACTGGTAAGACAATCAACTCTGATTATTATTGTGACCTTTTGGACCAGTTGGATGAAAAAAATTGTGAAAAAAGACCCGGTTTGCAGAAGAAAAAAATCATTTTTCATCAAGACAATGCACCTGCTCACACAGCTCAAAAAACCATCGCGAAAATCAGTGAATTGGGGTACGAATTGTTGCAGCATCCACCCTATTCGCCAGATTTAGCTCCCTCTGACTTTTGGCTGTTCTCACACCTCAAAAAATTCCTTCGTGGAAAGCATTATTCATCAAACGAAGAGGTTATAGCCGTCGTAGAACGGGACTGGAACAGAACGCAAATTTAGTTCTTATTTTCATTATCAAGTGCATTGTGCAAGTTAGAAATCAGGATATTATCATTAAAATACTTAATTGTTAGCCAAAATATTTGCTAGATTTGAGTAATACGTCCGTTTCAGGAAGAGATATTTATTCACTTGAAAATACGGGACCGGGACAGAACGCAAATTTAGTTCATCATATTAAAACGCAAGATCAGGATACAAAGTGTTAAAGCCTAAAAAAATCTTTCAAGCATTAAAAACATGTTTTTTTATCATTCATTTATTATTTTCTTAATGAAAAAATTGAGTGACTTGCTTCAAGTCTTCGAAAGTCAACAATAGAATTAACAGTTTAGAAAAGCGTTTTTTTTTTTCATTATTGCTTTAAGTGTTGTTTAAGAGAAAATTATAATTAAAAAAGCATAACAACGTACATATTATTTGTCAGAATATTTAACAATAAATAATGTTGTTTTTACACGTATAATATAAATTCACGGTACACGTGTTTCTATCTCTTATCAAGAGGCTATCTTCAGGCGGAATGATCCCGGTGTTTTTATGAGAGCAGTGTTTATATGGCAGAGTGGCGAGTCATTTAGACACTTGAATACAAGAATTCTAGCGTTGACTATCTAACAACAATTTTAACCTTTCCCTTCCTGTGCTAAAAAAAACCTGCCTATTCCGGTGCTGTGTGGTTTTTTTTATCCACTTTGCACGGATTTCTCCTGTTATACGAAGAGGGTCTGCTTCTAGCGTTAGCTTATTCGTTAGGAATAATATCAGCCAGAACTTTTCTCATACTGCTAGACGGTACCAAAAAATACAAAAAAAATCCTCAGATATCTATGACACAGAACAAAGGGCGATTACCCAAAATATGCTCACCATGCCGAACTTCTCACGGTGTGTAACTATAGAAGCCTCGAAACAAGAAGGTAAGAATTCATTGCGATATTCCTAATAAAGGTTCTCCAAGGTTGCTTTAACTGTCCCGCGATTCTAGAAGCACTAAGTTTATATGTACCCAATAAATATAGCCGTGCAAGGAATCACCCTCTGTTCTACATACCAATTTACAGGACGAATATCATGGCTAAACACTCAGTCACGCGTGGTATAGAGATATTGAACCAACTGAATGACGGTTGATATATTTTCTATTCAATACACATGTAAAAATGAGCGATTTAAAATCGGAAAAATAAGAATATTCATAGCCAATCGATAAAATTTATTAAATTTGAAGTCAAAAGTGATAATAGTTGAAATAAAATTGCTGAAAACATGAAAAAAAAACATCAGCCAACGTTCACAAAACGGTCGAAGAAACCACCTCAAATGGATGCCCTAGAGCGACTGAGACTTGGGACGGACTAACACTGTGTATGCCCTCGAAGGAAGAAATACAACTGCAAACTGAGATTATATTTCTAGCGTTCCCATATACCGAAGTAGAGTGAGAGTGAAACGTGAATAGCGTCACTTCCTCACCCATAGCGGTTTTTTAGAATGAATATACCTACGTCACACACTGGCACACGTTTGATTGTATTGGTGAATTTATTCCCGATTTTCACAAAATATCTCTGATGCGGCCGATAAGTGCTTGCAAAATATCTCTGATGTGGCCGATAAGTGTATTATTAATATTATTTTTGCACGCCTCTTAAAAAAATTCTCCAAAAGGTTTGCACACCTCTTAAATATTTTTCCTCCGCATTAATATTGCCGAAATTTAAGAAATATTTGTATAAAAGATTTCATTCTATTTATTAAATTGAAATATTTCGGTGTTTGTTAAACAGTGTTTATTTTAAACATTGTTTGTTTTAAACAATATTTGATAAAATAAATATCAATGAAATATTTCGTTAAATACACCACACACACACACTTTTGGTGTGGGTGGTTCATAGTTAAGTAACAAGGCTCACCCGTCTGGTTCGAAGAAAACCCCGGGATAGAAGGTAGAAACACACGTAGTGGGGATTAATATAATATGTGAAATTAAAAAGTTATTTATTATTAAATATTTTTATACAGAGTTCCACAAATTTAAATAAAAAAAACCTTTGATAAATATTTTTTGTCAATTTTTTTAATCAACAAAGAAGTGGAGTTACCTGTTTCAATTCGTTAAAAATCAAAGATGGAATTAAGAGTTTTAAAAATATTGTTATTTCATCATCATAGCTTTAAGTTTTACAAAAAAATAAGAAAAGCACTTACAAAGATAACTTACGTTATGAGTCTAACTCTGTATTTAATTTTGAGTTTGTCGAATATTTAACTTAGTTTGTGTTATTAGTATTATCTAAAATATGAGAAATTTGAGTCGGTGAAAAATTTACTAACAATATTTTCGTTATTTATTTATAACTGTTAATCGTAACTTTAAGCTTGCTAGGCACGACGATATATGAGTGGGTCAGAACCAGACTTGACTAACTCACAAAAATATAAAATTAGAGTTAGGCACATAAGCTACATCTTCATATCCATTTCTAACAGAATCAAACATGATTATGAGTTTACAGTTCACCAGAAGTGCAAACATCTACCGTTATATTTTGGAAACAACAGAAAACAAACCAATATTTAATAGATCTGCAGCTTTGAAGTCAACTATCTCGAAACAAAATAAATGTGGGTTAGTCATGTCTGGTTCTGACCCACTCATATTTAATACATGTAACATTTCTGATAGCTCCAATTTCTTGTTTTAATTGCATAAAAATTATAAAATATTATTTTCAGGTCTGCGTTGACAATAAACAGAACAAATAATAATAAGTGTGCGCTTAAAAAAATTACACTTTTATTAAGAAAGTAAAAAAAAAACATTACTTGCAGTCGAAGACTAAAGGTTCAATTTTCTGTCAATTCAAATTACAAATAAGCATGAAGAGCTTCAGGTGGTTGTCAACCCAAAGGCTCGATTTATGAAGCCGAAGAAAATGTAACCTTTCGTTTCTATTTCATAATGTTCAAATGCGGAAATATATTGAAAACAGTTATTGAAACGAGTGAAAAAGAAATTTTAACGACACCTTTGACCTGAAGTGGGTAGATTTTATCCATCGCTTAAATTTTCTTTCGAATTGATCTGTAATTTCTACGTTGTTCATTAGAATTTGTCACGGTTTCATAGTCATATGCGATTATATACGCCAATATAAAACAATTATATGCATAGCGTTACGCTTTTCCCTTTTTGGGGAAGGCAGAGAGAAAAGAGCACATCAACTTTATTTTAATGGCATACTTTCTTCGCCTCCACCATTTCATTATATCTCATATAGAATATTTTGTTTATCTTTTTCTTTGTCTTATAGTCTTTCAAAATTTAATTCATTGAGCCCCACTTTACTTTTCTACGTCATCTTCTACTACGACTTTCAATTATTCTTTGATTATTTGTTTAATTAATATTTTATCACCCACCCGTTCAACACGTGGAAAACCCCTCAACATGCTACTTTTAACCTTACTTAAAACATCAATTTTCAGCTCACTTTCATCCTTAATAATTACAGTTCTTATTCTGTCCTATATCAACACATCACAAATTCTTCTCAGTTATAAAAGAAATGATAAATAATTTAAATAACTTATACGATCATAAATAATAACCAAAAAGTTGGATAAGGGGAAAGACATTTGTTCTATTCCAACAAAAGGTTTTCGTTTTTGAGTAATTTTCGAATAAGTTAATCCTTCTGTCAGTTTAAAAATATCGTTAAAGGAAGTGGTTATGAAAATATTGTAAGTGAAAAGTGGTCTAAACTTGACCCTTCCGAAGTGACCTGTAGGGGCAGTTACATTGTGTGCGCTCTAAACCGTGAACGATAAAGGTTTAACAAGCGTTCAACATTCACGGTTCCTACTGAGTCATTTAATTCGCGAAAGTAAAATTTATTCAGTACTTCAAAATATTCATCATTGCAGTAATAATTAGAAAAGGACAATTTATAATATGGATGTCAAGTGTTCTGAGAATAAATTCACTGAGGTTGTAGTCATTATATTTAATATATTGACTGCTCAACAATTACTTTTAAAATCACGGCAATGCTAGAAAAATACTTTATTTAAAATGCTTCAAAAATAATAAAAAAGAAAGCAGATATAACTTACTGTAATTTACCCTTAATAACCCTTAAAGCATCGTAAGCAATTCCGGGCTCACTTATCAATCAAACATTTCGATTATCAGAACGTCGATTGCCGTTTTCGGTATCCAACAAAGTTTATATAAACATCTGCACGAGTTTCTAGCATGCTTTAACATACCCGAATTGGTGATTCGGACACATTGAAGAGCGTAGCAGGTAGAACATTTTGTCTTCCGAGTGATCGAGTTATTGAGTTAAGAACCACTGGAGTAGGTATGGAACTCGCGGTTTGCCATTGCATGTGTTGGTAATACTACCGCACTTTAAGAAACAACATACGCACATTCTCCCTACGAGTATTGTTACCTTACGAGCTTTTACTACTAAATAGGTTTCGTGTAGGGTAGCTAGATGCAAGGTGAACATGCATATATTGGGTTTCTTGAACGAAAGCAGCATTGAATGTGATAGCGATATTCAAGACTCACAAAACATGCTAGTTTGTCTGAATTTCGGAACTATATGGACAATACCTGATTAACGCGAATTATCGGGAGATCTCCGTTGCCTCTTACTGGAAACACGTAGCATAATTGTAAGTATATGGTCCAGTCACGGTAATTAATGAATGATCGAATATTAACTGATTGAAGGGAATGATATCGCTAGGGGATACTACTGAATCCAACTGGAAACACGTAGCATAATTGTAATTAATGGCTCGGACACGGTAATGAATGAATGATAGAAAATTAAGCAAAGCGACTTGATTGATGCTAATAATATGGCTAGGGGATACTACTAGATCCAACGGGAAACACGTAGCATAATTGTAATTAATGAATCGGACACGGTAATGAATGTGTACCGGACAGGTACAAAGACTGTATAATAGGTTGTTGGTTGCCGCGTAGCGCTCGAAGAATCCACGTCGCGAATTCCGTTTCGAAGATCCAGCAGAAGAAGAAGAAGAAGAGCAGGGAGAGATTCCTCTCAGGCAGCTTGATGTAGGGTAGCGGGTCTCAAGTAAAACACAGTTACTGAGAATGTAAGTAGTGGTAATATATTTCAAAAAATCAGGTGGCCCTCTATATTAGTGGTCAGTCGGCCGTCACAAGCGCCCATTGTCCGTGATATACGACAACTTTCGGGGTTTGGGCCACGCTTACGCCGACTGAACCCGGACCTACCCCCGATCGCACCGCTTTGCAAGTTACATATTTCCAATGCGGTCGTGAATGCGATCGGAGTCAAACAGACATATATTTAACATAGTAAAATATAGCAGATTTACAAGTAAAATCATATACACTTCAACATATGGAAATACAGGAACATATAGCATTTTACATATACAAACACAGGAACATTAGATATCATAACATACAAGTTTAATAATACAGATCTACACACAGTGTCCTTTTCATATCACATACACACACACACACACGGGTGACGGCACACGTCCGATACAGAATGAATGATCGAAAATTAAGCAAAGCGACTTGATTGATGCGAATAATATGGCTAGGGGATACTTCTAGACCCAACGGAAAACACGTAGCATAATTGTAATTAATGACTCGGACACGGTAATGAATGAATTATCGAAAATTAAGCGAAGCGATCTGATATGATGAGAATGATATGGCTAGGGGATACTACTGGATCCAACTGGAAACACGTAGCATAATTGTTAATCAATAGTTCAGACACGGCAATGAATGAATGATCGAAAATTAAGCGAAGTGACTTGATTAATGTGAATGATATGGCTAGGGAATACGAGTACCACTGGATCCAAATGGAAACACGTAGCATAATTTATTATTTAGATGCGGAAATAAAATGAATGAAGAAACTTTTCATTTAATTTGATTTTTTTGGGTACCACTAGGGATCAAACCCAAACCCTCCGGTTTAAGTCAAGAGTCTAGGCCCCCAACGTCATACTTGGTGTAAATCAACTAGGACACCAATATCATACTAAAATATCTCAAAAATATGAAATATGTCTTGTGATTATATAAATTCGCATATGCAAATTTCGCATGTTGTAAATTGGGTTCTAACAATGTGCCTGTGTAACTGAAAATGTTTCAGAAGATTTCTATAATGCTCCAACCACATCACCCTCGTCAAAGGGAGGGTATCTACTTTAAAACAAAATCCTTGATACAATGAAAATGATAAGCCTTTAATTCCTATGAAAAAAAATGTTGAATGAAGTAATATTTTTTACAGTAGAATTTCACATAAACGGAAAAAAATCATATGAAATTCAACAGGATACATAATAGAAGGATACTTCAGGCAATTTCCTTACAAAATATATTTTTCTGAACATTTGCATAATCACCTTATCTAATCAAGCCACAACCACAACATTTCTTTTCTTAACCCTTCCTTTCCTTAGATGTGTAACCAGTACACATTGCTTCTAAAAACTTTAATATCTCTATAAATATAATAAATACTGGGTTCAGATTGTAAGTATTCCCCCGTAATACATTTAAAAATTGAATGATAAAATAATATTAATAATAATCAGCACTTATTGGCCACATCAGTGATATTTTGTGAAAATCGAGAATAAATTCACCAATACAATCAAACGTGTGCCAGTATGTGACGTAGGTATGTTCATTCTAAAAAAACGCTATGGGTTAGGAAGCGACGCTATTCACGTCTCACTCTCACTCTGCTTCGTTATATGGGAACACAAGAAATAGAATCTCAGTTCGCTCGCTTTTCTCGCTCATGCGTGTTTCGTTCGAGTTGGTCGTTTCGCCCGTTTTGTGAATGTCGTCCGATGTTTTTTTTTTCATGTTTTAAGCAATTAAATTTAAATTATTATCACTTTTGACTTCAAATTTAATTAATTTAAGCGATTGGCTATAAATATCCTTATTTTTACGATTTTAAATCGCTCATTTTTACATGTATATTGAATACACATCACCGGAACGGGTGGATTTTTTTAACACAGGAAAAGAAAGGTTAAACTCAACTTAAATATATTTATTGTGTAATATTTTTTATATGTCAATATTATTGGTTTCAAGTCCCGAGCTGGAGCCTCCTTGAGTAGAGTTCACTCTCTTGACGGCGTTAAATTAACTGTATTTTTATAATACTCGTAATTATAAATTACAATAAAAAAATCTATATCTATTAACTTAACTTGTAGTAAATGGCAACCGTTTTTTCTTTTGTAAGATCATTGGCAAACTGTACTTTTTTTTACTTTTGAAAGTAAAATAATACAAATGGGTTGGTTGAAAGCTAATTCATTTCTTCTTTCTTATGAAACGCTTCAATATATCGGAATAAATGAAACGAACATATTAAAGAGCGTGACTGGGAGACTATAGTGTTTCAGTCCCAATAATTAATACATCAATGCAAACCATAACCCCGTTTTGTTTTTGCAAATCTACATATATACATGTGGTAGTTGCCTGAAAATGTTGGGATTTCTTCTTCGAGTTTCAAAACCATTTAAGGGAGCACACGCGATTAAGTTTCTTTACATCGCCTTGGTGAGAAGTAAATAAGATATGTTGTTTATTGTTAACGCATAAACGTTGTGGAGGTTTAAAGACATTGTAATTTATTTTTATCAAACACTGTTTATTCCACTTTTTTGTGACGGTATAATCCTACCGGTTTCAAGGCTTTCACCTCATCTTCAGGGGAGCGCAAACAAGACTAAATTCTGTTCGAACTGGTACCGATATACACGCTTCAACGGTTGGGGTCCTAGGGGTGAGGGAGGCATCGGACGATTTCGGTCAAGAGCGGAGAGATTTTTGGGATATAACTGTTCACCAGATGTTCGGACATCGATCCGAACATCTAGGTGAACAGTTATATCCTAAAAATATCTGCGCTCTTGACCGACATCATCCCATGCCTCCCTCACCCCTCAGCCCCCAACCGTTGAAGCGTGTATATCAGTACCAGTTCGAACAGCATTTAGTATTGTTTGTGCTCCCCTGAAGATGAGGTGAAAGCCTTGAAACCGGTAGGGTTATATCGTTACAAAAAAGTGGAATAAACAGTGTTTGGTGAAAATAAATTACAAAGTAAATAAGAATACAATTCTAGTATATGGATTCCCCATGATGTAGTCCATTCTAGTGCATTGGAGAGAGTCCAACATAGTCACGCCACGTCAATTTTAAAATAGGTCTGAATATGTATGATGTGAATTATAATTTATTATCTAACCTTAAATTAATAAGTCTCTCTGATCGACAAATATAGGAGGACTTGATCGTACTTTTCAAACTCGTAAATGGAATGATCGATTGTCCTAAGCTCTTGGAGTTGATTAACATTCAAGTTCTGACCAGAATTACCAGGTTACAATACTCATTTCTATGTGACAGTTAAATAACAAATTATTTAGAGAATTCTCCCATACCTAGAGTGTACAAAATCGGAAACGAGTACGCTACGGTCTTGGATGTATTTAGAGTTAGTGTGCTGACCTATAAGGAGTGCTTGAAAAGGCACTTCCGAATATCCGAGCCTTGAAGTGTATTGTGTTTTTTTTCTTATTTTTGTGATTTTTTCGAGGATTTGTGAAGTTGTACACCTATTTTATTCCGTCTTTTGTATTTTATTTTTGATTCGTTTTTCAATGATTAGTATATTTTGTATGTATTTTTTGCTAATCGCGGACTGCGCGCCTATAGCCCGTAAGGTGTAAGTAACAAGTGATTTTACGATTTGATACCTGTTTCATTCTAAATATTTTTGTTGTAATTGGGTCAAATTATTTTTTATTTTGTATATTTTGTTAAACTTAATGTGTTGAACACTCACTCTTTTATATATTTTTGTTATAAGGTACGTTGTACCGTTTACTTAGAAATAAATAAATATATGGTAAATCAAGAATTCATGTAGACCGCATGGAGGATACGAGACTTGCGAAAATTTCTAAGACTGAAAACCCTAGCAGCAGGAGATTACCAGGAAGGCCGCTGAAAATATGGAAGGACAGCTGGACGTCATAACCCCAGGACAGTCCACCGTTACAAACAGGTCATACGACCTAGACCAACAGGAAGAAGAAGTATTCAAGAATAGTTGTCTACTTAAAATTGAAATTCAGTGGCAGATGGAACCAAAAAGTGGCTTAAGGGCAATTGAATCAAGAATAATGTTTTGTTACTAATATTTGTATTTATTCTTCTTTGTCGTGAATTCAATGCTGAGAAATGTGACTCGCACTGGGATTACTGTTGTTTGCGCACATTCTTCACAAGTCCTCTCGGCATTTCACTGTCCGAATAGTTTATACTAATGACAAGTCCGTAGTACTATTTATCTGGTCACTCCAGAGCATAAGTGTTCTGCCTTTTCTCCTACTAGCCCCACCATTGTGTACGACTATGGGTATGTTAATGCCTTGTTTATGCGTAATTATCACAAACAAATTGCACAATTTCGAAAACTTTTCAGTAATATAAATCTTTCTCAAAATAAAGACATCAATTTGTTTTTCCATTGTTGCTAACAATGCATTTTTTAAATTTTTCAGAAGCCTTCTGTCCTGGCACCTTTGACGGTTGGTCGTGTTGGCCGCACACCATTGTTGGTAAAACCGTCTACACTCAGTGCCCTGCTTTCGTCACTGGATTCGATGATTCTCGTAAGTGTTTCTATTTAATTATCATTGTAATATTATTAATGGCTGAATAAACTAAATTGTATGTAACTTTATTTTTTTATTTTTTTACTATTCAAACGAAATAATGTTGATTCCTGTAGGACCAACATAAAAGGAATCTAGTTTTTATGTTACAGAACATTACGAGCATGCAATAAATTATACCTTGTTCTATGTATTAACCGGAACACATTTAAGGGCTTAATATTCGATGGCGCCCGGTTTACGTATGACTACTCGCCTCGAAGACACAGGACTTTTGCCTAGTATTCGGGGGTCTAAGGATATCGATGACTTTAGTCATATATATTCTTTAAAAAAATGGAAAAAATGTCGATGAGCTACAATCGTCTCCTTTCATGTGTGTCATCGGATCCAGTACAGCGATGTGGCCGGTGAGTTTGCTTGTGTACAACGGCTTACTCACTTAAAAAAGGAGAACAAGGAAAAATAAGTGCCAAAACTCTACGGCAAACCTTCGTTTTCCAACTAAATTAACATTGGAATCGCAAGGGGATCCTCGATTACGAGGTCCAGCAACAACGACGAGATATATTTAATCTGTCGACAGACATATGGTAACATACACTAGACTGCGCCGGCAAGAAATGTTCTCAATAACATACGCAAGAATGGGTCTTCCAGCCGCTATGCCTGTTGGAAGGGCCTTAACTCTTCTGAACGGGACTGCTTCGGATATTTTAATTTATTTATAATTTTTTCAAAACAGGCTTAGCCCAATTACTTTGAAAATACAAAACATCAAAAAAGAAGAAATATTACATAGAGGAAAAAAAATAAGTAAAAAAAATTATATAAAATAAAAAATAATGCATATGCATACAAACGAGTATATACACACAAACATATTACACACATATTCACAGCCATTTAGGTATGTTGATGAGTGCTTTCTAACGCGCTCAATCTAAGAAGAAAATTTACTTTTGCTTTTGGTAATGTGATATGAAATATGTCAATATCCGAAGCAGTCCCGTTCAGAAGAGTTAAGGCACTTCCAACAGGCATAGCGGCTGGAAGACCCGTTCTTGCGTATGTTATTGAGAACAGTTCTTGCCGGCGCAGTCTAGTGTAATTGTTAGGAACATTTAACGCTAATCTTTATAGTAATGCTGGACAGCTCACAACTCCTCGAACGAGTTTGACAATGTATTGACATATTTCATATCACATCACCAATAGCAAAAGTAAATTTCCTTTTTAGATTGAGCGCGTTAGAAAGCACTCATCAACGTACTTAAGTGACTGAATATATGTGTATGTTTGTGTGTATATTTGTATGCATATCATATACATTATTATTTATTTTATATATTTTTTTATTAAATTCTATGTAATTTTTCTTCTTTTTTGTTATGTCATATATTTTTCCAAGTAATTGGACTAAGCCTGTTTTGAAAAAAAATAATAATAATAAGAATATGTCTTAGTGTTCTTACGTGTGAATAACACTGGTCTACGTTATTATCATTTTTTTGTCTGTGGTTTACAAAAAATTAGCTTCGTATAGTTAAATATTTTACTGTATTACATAACAAATTCGTTACATACAGCACAATCTAGTGGGCGTATTGCTCTGCAGCAATATCTTTTAACTAATCAGAACGATATTAAAGAGGCCTGAAGTGAAAATAAGACTGGAATTATTTTTAAAAATATCTGGGTTCCAACAAGAATCGAACCCGCAAGCTCCGGGCTGGGAGACAAGCGTCTTACAAGATCACGAAGGTCGTCTTTAGTAGAAATTAAATAACCTTGTATTTATAATATATAAATACGATATGTTATTTAGTAGAAAAAAAAATTAAGTAAGCTTTTATTTATAATATATATAAATAAGATTAAAGTTGATCAACAAAAGTAACATGAAAACTTTGTTTCAATAGAGTTGATCAACTTTTTAGTTGATCAAGAAAAGATTGACCCAGTCAAACTTTATCGTTCAAGTAATGAGTCATCCACCATTTGCTCTCAAGTCAATCTATCTTGAAATGAGTGAACATGTGAATTGTCAAGTTCGCTTTCAACTCGATAAATATAGTATAAAAATAAAGATGCAAGAGAAAATGCTTTCGACGCCATTTTTAACTTAATTAAATTAAAAGAGTTTATTGAATCAGTTTCTATTGAAGCGTGAACAAAAACTGATTAAAGTCGTATTCAACTTTCGTTGATCAACTTTAATCGGTCAACTAAACTTGAACCGTGAGAACGGGCCTGTATTCAACTTTTGTTGAACAACTATAATCGGTCAATTAAACTTAAACCGTGAAAACACGCCTTCACTACAGATTTCATTCAACTTTTGTTGATCAACTTTTATCGGTCAACTAAACTTGAACCGTGAGAACGGGCCTGTATTCAACTTTTGTTGAACAACTATAATCGGTCAATTAAACTTAAACCGTGAAAACACGCCTTCACTACAGATTTCATTCAACTTTTGTTGATCAACTTTTATCGGTCAACTAAACTTGAACCGTGAGAACGGGCCTGTATTCAACTTTTGTTGAACAACTATAATCGGTCAATTAAACTTAAACCGTGAAAACACGCCTTCACTACAGATTTCATTCAACTTTTGTTGATCAACTTTTATCGGTCAACTAAACTTGAACCGTGAGAACGGGCCTGTATTCAACTTTTGTTGAACAACTATAATCGGTCAATTAAACTAAAACCGTGAAAACACGCCTTCACTACAGATTTCATTCAACTTTTGTTGATCAACTTTTATCGGTCAACTAAACTTGAACCGTGAGAACGGGCCTGTATTCAATTTTTGTTGAACAACTTTAATCGGTCAATTAAACTTAAACCGTGAAAACACGCCTTCACTACAGATTTTATTCAACTTTTGTTGATCAACTTTTATCGGTCAACTAAACTTGAACCGTGAGAACGCGCCTTAAAGAATTAAATGTTCATGGTTCGCTTTGAACGTTATTTTGTTTTGAGGCAAACGCGAAATCCGCGAGAAGGAGAAAAATTTCATTTTTTCAGTTTAACACTCCTTTAACTTTACCAAATTATGAAAGAGATTGGATCTACTTGCGCGTGTGATTGGAAGTGTTTTCGTGAGGCGGTATTCAAGGCATAAATAATACTTTATCAAAAACTTAGGTGAAAGAAAAACGTTCAATTTAAACTATTTACAAAATACTGACTTATTTATTTCTTAAATAATTATTTTTCTTTCTTTAAAGTACCAAATAAAACAACATTTAGAAATAAAATGATTGTTAATGCTGATTATATTTATTTCAGCTGAGACTATTGTACGGTTCAAATTATATTTGATAGCTTGAGCTATTTATGTGTAAAGATGTGAATACAGAGTTTGTTTCAGAAGAGATTATATTGTATTGCCGTGTGACAATATCCTACAACTAATTAGAAATATGGTTAAGAGGCCTAGAGTAAAAACCATGCAGGATAAATTTTTTGTACACATCTGGGATTCAACAGAAATCGAGCCCAAAACCTTCGGACTGGTTGACAAGTGTCTTACCAACTAGGCCACGGAGGTTGTCTAGATTATCATCATCTAGGTATCAATCATGTGGTTAAAATTAATTTTATATTTATTTATTTATTTTCTCAAAACAGGCTTCGCCCAATTAAATTGAAATATACAAGAAATGTTAATTGTAATTTATTTTTATCAAACACTATTTATTCCACTTTTTTGTGACGGTATAACCCTACCGGAATTCCTAACAAGTCTTGTTTGCGCTCCCCTGAAGATGAGGTGAAAGCCCTGAAACCGGTAGGGTTATACCGTCACAAAAAAGTGGAATAAACAGTGTTTGATAAAAATAATTTACAGTGTCATTAAACCTCCACAACGTTAATGCCTTAACTATAAACAACGAGAAATGTTAACATTAAAAATAAAGAAAATATTTATAAAATAAAAAAATATGTGAAATAAAAAATAATGTATATGCATACAAATATAATATATGCATTTATTAATGTACAGGTTGTCTCGTTTCTCAACGTAAGGAAAAGAAAAATCAAAAATGAAACACGTTATTTTACTGATAAGAAATTAAGAGTTCTTACTGTATGTCACAACGTAAATTATTATAGAGTTTAACAAGATAGATTAATACATTAAAAAAATATGTTTTACTGTGTATATAAAATAGTTTACAACGTCTGTCCTTAACTTTAGTGTATTGGCTTAGTTTTAAAATACATAAATTTAATATTACGAAATGTTTTAAAATAAAATTGGATGTTTTGCTGCCCCAGTTAATCCACAGCCCGGTTAATGCGACCCCGGATACTCGAGTGTCTACTGTATTCCTTTTGTATTAACTCTGCACAATTAGAATTTTCATTAATTCAGTATCATTACCCAGAATTTCTATATACTCGTACAATGTTCCCTTTTCGAGATTAAATCAGTCGTACTTTTTATATACCAAGGCTTTTATTAATGTGCGTTTTAACCGGCAAACATATTTCAAGAACACATGGCGTGTCATCGGTTAATTGAGGTGGGCCTTATTCATTGATATTACTAAGTACGTATCGTGGCCTCATCTGGCCTTTTGTTTTGCTCGATTTTCCCGAACAAAAAGCAATTTATGGCTTCGGGTATTTGAAAAATATTCGTAATTGATTTAATAAGTACCTTTTTCCTTTCGGTTAATGATTTATTTTCGCTTTGAACTTTAAATTTGAAATATTTGAACTATGTCGATTGTTTAATTAAAAAAAAAAAATTGGTTTATGATCGGGAATTAAGGGCAACTAAGGGTTGAATTTTATATAATGTTTTACTGAAGCGACGAATGGAAAAGGGATTCAAGAGAATTAGAAAATTATAGATCAAACACAAAAAAGTTGGCTTCTACAGGGTGCTTCAGAACAAGATGAGATGCACTGGACTACCATGAGGAAGGCTGCTGGTTCGAATCCCGCGCTGTGCTATTCCCCTCGAATGGCACAGGCATTTTTTCACCTAGTATTCGGAGGTATAAGGATATCAATGATTTTGATCACATCTATTCTTTAAAAAAAAAACAGGGAAAAAACATGTCAATATGCTCATAACGTATCACTTCAAGTGTTTCATCGGATTCGGAGGTATAAGAATGATTCCTGGTATTCAGAGGTATAAGGATGTCAATGATTTTAATCACATCCATTCATTAAAAAGAGGGAAAAAACATGTCAATATGCTCATATCATATCACTTCAGGTGTTCCATCGGATTTGGAGGTATAAGTATGATTCCTTGTATTCGGAGGTATAAGGATATCAATGATTTTGATCACATCCATTCATTAAAAAAAGGGAAAAAACATGGCATTGTGTTCCTATCATATCACTTCAAGTGTTCCATCGGATTCGGAGGTATACGTATGATTCCTAGTATTCAGAGGTATAAGGATGTCAATGATTTTAATCACATCCATTCATTAAAAAGAGGGAAAAAACATGTCAATATGCTCATATCATATCACTTCAAGTGTTCCATCGGATTCGGAGGTATACGTATGATTCCTAGTATTCAGAGGTATAAGGATGTCAATGATTTTAATCACATCCATTCATTAAAAAGAGGGAAAAAACATGTCAATATGCTCATATCATATCACTTCAAGTGTTCCATCGGATTTGGAGGTATAAGTATGATTCCTAGTATTCGGAGGTATAATGATGTCAATGATTTTGATCACAAGCATTCTTTAAAAAAAAGGGAAAAAACATGGCATTGTGCTCCTATCATATCACTTCAGGTGTTCCATCGGATTCGGAGGTATACGTATGATTCCTAGTATTCAGAGGTATAAGGATGTCAATGATTTTAATCACATCCATTCATTAAAAAGAGGGAAAAAACATGTCAATATGCTCATATCATATCACTTCAAGTGTTCCATCGGATTTGGAGGTATAAGTATGATTCCTAGTATTCGGAGGTATAAGGATGTCAATGATTTTGATCCCATCCATTCATTAAAAAGAGGGAAAAAAACATGGCAATGTGCTCCTATCATATCACTTCAAGTGTTCCATCGGATTTGGAGGTATAAGTATGATTCCTAGTCGGAGGTATAAGGATGTCAATGATTTTAATCACATCCATTCATTAAAAAAAGGGAAAAAACATGGCATTGTGCTCCTATCATATCACTTCAGGTGTTCCATCGGATTTGGAGGTATAAGTATGATTCCTAGTATTCGGAGGTATAAGGATGTCAATGATTTTGATCACATCCATTCATTAAAAAAAGGGAAAAAACATGGCATTGTGCTCTTATCATATCACTTCAGGTGTTCCATCGGATTTGGAGGTATAAGTATGATTCCTAGTCGGAGGTATAAGGATGTCAATGATTTTGATCACGTCCATTCATTAAAAAAAGGGAAAAAACATGGCATTGTGCTCCTATCATATCACTTCAGGTGTTCCATCGGATTTGGAGGTATAAGTATGATTCCTAGTATTCGGAGGTATAAGGATGTCAATGATTTTGATCACATCTATTCTTTAAAAAACATGTCAATGTGTTCCTATCGTATAACTTCAGGTGTTCCATAGGATTCAGTAACACCAGCGGGGTTGGTGAGTTTGCGGGTGTACAACAGCAAACTCACTTAAAAGAGGAGAACACAGAGAAGAAAGAAATGAAATCTCTTCAGCACAGATTGGTTTGTCAACTGAATTGACGTTGGGGTGGTTAGGGGATCTTCGACTACGAGGCCCAGCAACGACAACCACGCTTCAGAATAAAGATCACTTTAAAAAATCATAATAAAACAACGGTTTGTTGTAATCAACCTTTACGACAATAAACATGTAATAAAAAATAATGCTAAATTATTTCCGTATTAAACGAAATTACTTCCATGGCACCGATGGTCTTCGTCTAATCGAGTTTTAAAACTTAGAAGCATGCCTGCATATTTCCCAAGGTATCGTTCGATATCTTGACGTGTATTTTGTTTCAATTGCGGTATAGTTTTTCTTCTCCCTGGCTCCATCCCAGCTCACTATCTGCGAAGACTGTTGGGGGCAGCTCTCCTCGTCCTCAGGAAGTATGCTCTTCTGTCCCGGACTACGTCCCCCAGGCCGTGCCTCTGCATCAGGTTATCTTTTTGCACCACCCATGAATTATTTGGTCTTCCTGTGGTTGTTATTCGAGGAAGATCCATGAAGATTGCCTGGTTCACAATGTGATCGGGTGCTCTGCGTCTAACGTGCCCATACCATC
The DNA here is from genome assembly GCA_949825065.1 of Odontocerum albicorne. Classification (NCBI taxonomy): domain Eukaryota; kingdom Metazoa; phylum Arthropoda; class Insecta; order Trichoptera; family Odontoceridae; genus Odontocerum; species Odontocerum albicorne. The sequence goes on along the minus strand of OX463847.1, from coordinate 5,314,714 downwards.
TCAATCCCCTCTCCTCCATCTTACTGTTGGATGTATGTAACACCTAGGCTTCCACGAATGCGTGAGCTTTTTATTTTGTCTCTTAGGGACACACCAGCTGACCATCTTAGCAAGCGCATTTCAGCAGTTTATAGATGCCTGGAGTAAGAGTTATACATCGTCCAGCATTCGGAGCCATAGAGGAGTGCGGGTCTGACAATCGTTTGGTATATTTTTCCTTTTAACTTTACTGGCATTTTCAGATCACATAGAACTCCCGATCCCAATTGTAGTGTAATAATGAATCCATATATAAAACAATAATTGTGTTCTCATTTACTTCTCACTAAGGTGATATAAATAATCTCAATCGCTTGTATTTCCTTAAATGGTTTTGGAAATCTTAGATTAAATTCCAACATCTTCAGGTAACTACTCGTACAAATGAGTTTGTCAATATGACTTTGAAAAGTTAAACCACTAACAAATATTCCACTCATAACTACTTTATTTTTTTAATTATGTGGATATAATATAATATATGTTTATAATTTATATCTAGATTATTTGAGAATATATAAAAAAAAAAAAAGAAACGGAGAGAATATTAATATTTTTAGCACGTTTGAATATTTACCGAAAAACTGATTAATTATCTTTTGGCGTTTTTTCGTAAATGAAAACACCTTATTTTAATTTTAACTTTCCTCGAAAAATGCTGAGTAACCACAAAAGAGAAGGAGCACTGAGAAGGGCTGATGTACGATATTTTAGCGTGCTAACAGCGAATGCTCAAGAAATGGATGTGACAAAAAATGCTAGAAAATAAATTAAGGTTTCTTGGCTATTTGTTCAACCAGTCACTTTGTTTTAATTAAATATGTACGAATCCTTTTCTCCATAACTCTTACACAATTCCACCCTTATCTATATTTACTTAAATTTTTTTACCTGTTAAATAAATTTTTATTATTTGACTGAAACTGAAATTTTATTTTCATCCACTGAGTTTACGCAACAGTTATGGATACCAATTCGACATATCTGAATTGGTGATTCTAATATTTTGAAGATCATGGCTGAAAGGCAGTGTTGTCTTCGGCCCCATTAATCGTGCTTAGTTTGGTGCTCGGTTTGTTATTGTACGTGTTAGTTAATCTACCATACGTGAAGGTCCAACAACACTCACACTTCTAGCGAGTGTGAGTAATGCTAACAGACAGAGACCCTTTGTATATTGTTTTTACATATTTTTCGAACCACCTTTTTGCACCACCCATGAATTCTTTGATCTTCCTCTGGTTGTTATTCGAAGAAAATCCATGGAGATTGCCTGGTTCACAATGTGATCGGGTGCTCTGCGTCCAACGTGCCCATACCATCAAAATCGCCTCTCCTCCATCTTACTGTTGATGTCTGTAACACCTAAGCTTCCACGAATGCGTAAGCTTTTTATTTTGTCTCTTAGGGGCATTATGAGAATCAAACCCGAAATCCTCTGGTGCAAGTTAAACATCTTACTAACTAAGCTAGATTATAATTGAGATATAAAATCAGATTTCTTCAAAGAAATAATACCACTTGATCCACTTGTGATAAACGTGTTAAATAAGTCATTGTCGTCGTTGCTGGACCTTGTAGTCGAGGATCCCCTTGCCATTCTAACGGAAATTCTGTTGGGAACTGGATCCGATCAGAGCACACCAGCATTTTTCCTTTTTTTTAAGAATATTTATGGCCGTAGTCATAGGTATCATCAAATTACACCCCCGAATAATAGGCGAAAAAAATACCTGTGTGATTCTATAAAAATACCTGTGTGATTTGAATCAGCAACCTTCTGCACGGAAGTTTAGTATGTTACCGCGCGGCTAAATAAATATTGCAATACTTAAGAATAGTTGATCGAAATATCCAACACATTCGAATTTATGGTTATTTTTAACTGTTGGTAAGGGTCTTTCAAATTGAGCGGTTTTTTAATTTTTGAATAAAACACAGATGGCGTCGCGAACTTGCCTAGGTCTTGTGATATTTGAAAAGTGTAATATATGACATTTATAAAAATGGAGTCGTATACAATACAACAACGCGTTCAAATTGTTGAATGATTTTATGTATTGTAATATGCAGAAACGGTGATGTTAATTGGCCACCAAGATCATGTGATCTAACACCGTTGGACTTTTTTCTCTGGGGTAACGTGAAAAACCAGGCCCATAAAAATGATCCCCAATCAATTCCTGAGCTGACTGAAGAACAAAGCTTTTCGCGTTATTGGTGAGTTAGAACCCCAATTATGCCAAATTGTCATCGAAAATTTTGACAAAAGAGTGGACATCTGTGGAGCGGCAAGAAGTGGACATTTGACGACTATTGTTTTTTGTGATTAAATTTAATACATTATACTTCAATGACCAATAAAAAGTTTTTGAAATCAAAACAAATTGTGTGCTTTATTCAGGGGTTAAAAAAATTAGATTTAAAACAACCGCTCATATTTGAAACACCCGTAAGTTTTCTTTTAATTCAAGAACTGATGTATATTTTTAATAGACTTATAGTAATTTAAAGTTAAATTTTTGGAAATAAATTGGAAGTGCTGCATTTATCATGCATACTTTAATATTTTCAAAATGCTTCATTGTTTTGAAAGTCTATTTATTTGATCGCATAACAAGTTTACATGTCGTTTCGAGTTTGTTGTACACTCTTTTATTCTAGAATGACATTTCTAAGTTAATCTTTCATCATTCATTATTTCTACATGGTCGAACCATATTAATCCTCATTTCTTCATGTTTGACATCAAAACTTTATCAACGCGATGTTTCTCCTTTGTAATAATTTTTTTACCGTGCATTCTGAGGAATGTTTTTTTCACTCTTTATTTTCACCCAAAATTGCATACCCTTGTTGAAAAAATAAAGTTTATAAAGAAAGAAAAAAAAGAATGCAGCGTAGTTATTGACTTATTATGTGTTTTCCTCATCACAATATCCATAAGATATAATATAAAGCCAATAAATGTGTTTTCATTAAATTTTCTATGTTCAGCTTTGTCGAAAAGTATAATAAAATAAATATTTGTAGCAAGTACACGATAATTAAATATATATATTGAAATGACAAGAAATCTTTCTTTCCTGGAAATATAATCGTTTTGTTTTTGACTTTGCCGCCTGGAGGAAAATTAATTTTCACACAAGGGAATAAATCCAAGAGAAAATGTATAGGTTCTACCCGTATTTAATACTCTAATGGAGTAGGCTTTTATAGGAGCAGAGCCGCTTCGTTCCTGTTTACAATATATGCGTTGCACGAAAGCCTTCAATTCTGAGAGAAGCTGACAGTTATAATCAATCAGATGTATGACTATCAATCTAAAGAGACTCGTCAATATGTGGCACAAATGGTAAGACTAGACAATCTCAGATTTTGCGTTCGATTCACAATGATACTAAAACAAAGGTTCCCGTCTGGTTTATTACTTAAGACCTTTATTGACATACTTATTGTTTGGTTGAAATTAACAGGTCAATTGGCAATAAACCTGCTAGTTGGTATTGTATAAAATAAATGTATCAAATAATACTTTAGTATTTAGGAGCATCTTTTATAGAACACTTTCCTTAAATACGCTTTAACTCAGGTTTTGGACCCTATTATTATTATTAATTAATCAAAAATAAATATAATTAAGTCGAGTGTGAAAATGGGAATGTAGTGACTTTGACTGAAAGATTAGGTACTTATTTGCTACTGTATATGTTTAAAATCATATTTAGTGATAAACCCGCTGAAATATTACCAAATTAGACGAACTACATGCAATGAAACCATTGTAAGTATCTCGATAAATGATAGTAAGACATTCGGTTTTAGGTGTAGTGTATTGTTTATGTATAGTGTTCATGCATGATAATACATTTTGATAAGATCTCCCAAGAAAGGTTGCCTTTAAGTACTTTCTCAAGTTGTACACGTCACTCAATATTTGTTTGTAATAAAAATTACAATAATTTTTTATCCACAATATATTAACAATTTTTTAATTTTCTAAAGAAGGGGGATATAAATAGTAAAAGTCTACAAGAAAATAGAAAACCACAATTTTGGTTACAACTTCGCCAGTTCAGCCCAGTGACAAAATGGTCTTCAGTTGTTTTTCTAAATACTAAAACACTCATCTGAAACATTTACGCTCACATCCTTAAAGTTATCCCAAACAGAATTCTTGACACATTTATCACATCATAATTTCAACAACCACATCAACGTTATGTTAAAAAGCTCATCACTCCTCGCTCCACTCCCTGTCACTCACAGTTTAATACATTTTGTCATTTCGCCAAAAAATGTTGTGACCTTTCTTGTACAAGGTATTTTGACATTTTCATTTTTGGAACTCGAAATTTATCGCAATTTCTAAACTTGAAATATGCATTTCTTTCTTATATCTATATCCAAAATGTTGTGAAGATATATAAATCTTTTGGTGCTACGAAAAAATTTTTTTTTCATGTTTTATACCATGTTACAGTTATAAATAAGGGTTGTACAACAATAAACTTCCGTTACATTAATTTTATTTCTTTTGTGTACATAGTTATACATGGTTCATCTGGCGGACTTATTGCATTTTATCAATTTCCTTCAATCGATCAGTTAATTTTGGATATATTAAATTGTTTTAATCCATGTCAGATTTTAAAAACATACTCGTTTAAATTGTAATATAAAAAAAAACAAATAAATGACTCACCTTTAAACAATTATGGTTAAAGTAGAGGATAGAATTTTGTTTAAGGATAAGGAAGGGAAACAAAGGATAATTGGGATAAAAGGATACTTTGAGTAATGCAATATGTTTCAATTCTCTACTTAACGTAAATAAACATACGAGTGTATCACATCGTAATTCTTAAAAGTTCTTTTCAATGTGTTACTGTGTGGATCGCAAATGAAGATATGTTAAATGATGTTTTCGTATGTTTAACAATATGACTTTCGATATAACTTCGTTTCTTTGTAGTATAGGGTCTTTCAAATTGAACTTTTTTTTTTATTCTTAGATAAAACACAGATGGTGTCGCGAACTTGCCTGGGTCTTGTGATATTTGATAAGTGTAATGTATAACATTTATAAAAGTAGTGTCGTATGCAATACAACAACGCGTTCAAATTGTTGAATTATTTTATGTATTTTAATCTCCGGAAACGGTGATGTTAATTGGCCACCAAGATCATGTGATCTGACATCGTTGTACTTTTTTCTTTGGGGTTACGTGAAAAACCATGTCTATAAAAATGAACCCCAATCAATTCCTGAACTGAAGGAAGAAATTATTCACGTTATTGGTGAGTTAGAACCGCAATTATGCGAAAATGTCATCGAAAATTTTGACTTTCAATTTTAGTGGACATCTGTGGAGCTGCTAGAGATGGACATTTGGCGGATACTGTTTTTTTTGTGTTTAAATGTCATACATTATACTTCAATAATCACTTAAAAAAATTAACTTAAAGCCAATTGTCTGTTTTATTTAAGAATTAAAAAAAAAAAATAATTAAAAAAATCGCTCAATTTGAAAGACCATATATCTGTCATAACGCATAGCCTTAAATAACTTGCAGATTTTTATGCTCTCAATATTCTTTTTACACTCTTCAAAGAGTACATTCGATGCATTGGGTCTAGCTGGTCCGACGATCAAGGTTATTTGGCTGATATTGTGCGGTTTACGCTCTTAAGATAAGATAATATCAGCATGTCACGATTGCCACAGGAAATCTGCCTAACCTAACCTAACCTAACCTAACCTAACCTAGCCTAACCTAACGTGCAACTCTTAAGTATGATGGTAGGCTGATAAATACTTTCTGAACCACAAGACAATTGTATTATTGCAACCATTTATCTACAAAAGAGTTTCTCTTTGACCATATGAGCTTTAACGGATTTTTTTTAGCTTTAATATTGTCCCTTAGCCCTGTTATAATTTTGTGGCCTCTGGATTAATCCATAGATTACATTTTGGGGTACTGAAATGACAATTTAGTTTTAAAAAATCGAAGGGAACTTTATTCAGCTTTACATCAATACATTTTTGGCACAATTGGCTACTCCAATATTTTAGCGTCAAAGAACAGTTTTGCTGCATTCGCAATTTGCTGGGCTGCTTTAACATCAGACTTAAAGCTGTTTCAAAATGTATGTATTGCATATATTATTTATAGTTAAGGCCTTAACATTGTGGAGGTTTAAAGATATTGTAATTTGTGTTATCAAACACTGTTTATTCCACTTTTTATAATGGTTTAACCCTACCGGTTTCAAAGCTTTCACCTCATCTTCAAGGGAGCACAAACAAGTCTTGTTTGTGCTCCCCTGAATATGAGGTGAAAGCCTTGAAACTGGTAAGGGTATACTGTTACAAAAAGTGGAATAAACAGTGTTTGATAAAACAAATTATGATATATTTATTGCGCTGAGAGTCATTTTCCTTCTTCCGTACATCCAACCTTTAGCCTGCCGTCGCTTTTTAAATTAGCATATTTTTACTTAATTAATAGAATTTAAGATTTTCTTTGTTTATTGTGGGGATAGGAAGAAAAAATATTTACGGACATGTGTTTTAGTAAGCAGCTATAAGTAACTTTTACTGATTGCAACCAGCCTGAATGTAAAGTTGAGAACTAGTTAAGTTGTAATGGATATAACTTAACCTTAATTATGTCTTCGCAACTATTCTTTTCACACTCAGGTGTGTCGGTACCGAAGTAACTTTTACTGATTACAATATAAGTAACTTTTACTGATTGCAACCAACCTGAATGTAAAGTTGAGAACTAGTTAAGTTGTAATGGATATAACTTAACCTTAATTATGTCTTCGCAACTATTCTTTTCACACTCAGGTGTGTCGGTACCGAAGTAACTTTTACTGATTACAATATAAGTAACTTTTACTGATTGCAACCAACCTGAATGTAAAGTTGAGAACTAGTTAAGTTGTAATGGATATAACTTTACCTTAATTATGTCTTCGCAACTATTCTTTTCACACTCAGGTGTGTCGGTACCGAAGTTACTTTTACTGATTGCAATATAAGGAACTTTTACTGATTGCAACCAACCTGAATGTAAAGTTGAGAACTAGTTAAGTTGTAATGGATATAACTTTTACTGATTGCAATATAAGTAACTTTTACTGATTGCAACCAACCTGAATGTAAAGTTGAGAACTAGTTAAGTTGTAATGGATATAACTTTTACTGATTGCAATATAAGTAACTTTTACTGATTGCAACCAACCTGAATGTAAAGTTGAGAACTAGTTAAGTTTTAATGGATATAACTTAACCTTAATTATGTCTTCACAACTATTCTTTTCACACTCAGGTGTGTCGGTACCGAAGTAACTTTTACTGATTGCAATATAAGTTACTTTTACTGATTGCAACCAACCTGAATGTAAAGTTCAGAACTAGTTAAGTTGTAATGGATATAACTTAACCTTAATTATAAACCTCAGGCAGTTGCGTGGAGCTATATTTCTTACTTTTAACAACCCATACAAAACCTTGAATTGCCCAGTCGACCTCAGTCATAACACTTCCAAGATACGAGTAGTCTATGAACGTCTTCTAAGCTTAACCACTCGCACTGACACTTATCCAACTCCCTTAATCAGTTGACAGTCTTAACGTCTAGTAACGATCCTGTGGGAGAATATTTACTGAGTGTGGAGTTACGGGTAAAGGTGATAATAAACTGGTATTACTGAGAATTCTGCGCTGGAAGTTGTTGTTATGTTAATAATATAAATCTTAATTGTTTTGTAAAAAGTTCAACCTTTTTTTTGTATTTTTAACCTAAAATAAAAACAAAACCTTTTCCTGGTTAAAAAAATATTTGGTAGTACATACCATCATGCCATTTCTCTGTTAGGATAGGTGGAGAGGACAGAGAACCATACTTTCCTATCTCGACATAAATCCATCTCCTTTTCTATTGTATTATACATCCATATACTTTCTCATGCAACTTGTACGATTCATAATAATAATTTTTAACCTAAAATAAAAACAAAACCTTTTTCTGGTTAAAATTTTATTTGGTAATACATATCATCACGACATTTCTCTGTTAGGATAGGTGGAGAGGACAGAGAACCACAATTTCCTATCTCGACATAAATCCTTCCCCTTTTATATTGTATTATACATCCATATACTTTCATATGCAACTTGTACGATTCATCTGGCTTTATACGTTTTTTTTCTAATTAGCATTAATTTAATCCAATAATACTTTTCTTTGGTATTGATGTCGAATAAACATAATAGAAAAAAATATGTAGCGTACTTAAGAGTGCCGATTTTTTTCAAAAATTTATGTAGCGTACTTAAGAGTGCCGATTTTTCTCAAAAATTTATGTAGCGTACTTAAGAGTGCCGATTTTTTCTCAAAAATTTATGTAGCGTACTTAAGAGTGCCGATTTTTCTTAAAAATGTATGTAGCGTACTTAAGAGTGCCGATTTTTCTCAAAAATTTATGTAGCGTACTTAAGAGTGCCGATTTTTCTCAAAGATGCTCCAACTTGGGATTAAAATCCATTATATATTAAATATATCTCAAAAACATGTTGAGAGTAGGGAAAAGAAGGTGGTGGCTGCGGCTATTAGATGAGGTACTTTCTCGTATCTCGTATATGTTTAGAAATACATATTTGGTAAGAAAACATCAGAAAACTAACCATTAGAAGACGACTTACAAAGAAACTTTTGCACATATCCTAAAAAATGACAGTAACACATTCGGCTTGAGGTGGAGTGTAGTATTTTTGTGTAGTTTTCATATATTATTTTATATTTTGATTTTGACCTTAGTTGAGAATCAATCTTTTTTATTATGATTTCTAAGTATAACATTTTAGTTTTTTTTTTAATAATACGAATAGTATTGTAATTCCACTAGTAACAGTTTTCACCGCGATAAGCCTTTCTTCCTTCCATTTGAAAGCTCTCTTCAGGCGACTGGATCGTGGTATAATACGAGAGCAATGCAACAAGCCAAAATCATACGGCCTGAAAATAACCTTGAAATATAATGTCGAAACACGTGTCGTTGTGATTTGTGTAATAAGTGGAAGAACAGAGTAGTTTGTAATCAAATTTTCTTATGAAGAGTTCCACAGATTTAAAGCTGAAACCTTTTGTAAATTATACGGGTAACATTTGGCGAGAAATGAAACCACAAGCATCGTTAGGTAAAATAATCATATTACATGAAATTAAATGTTGTTTTCATAATACATGTAGATACGAGTATTATGAAAACAACATTTCATTAACAATACCAGCTCACTAACCACACGGCCATGTATGATATTTTATGGTCTTTATAATAAATTTTTTTACTCAACAAAATTAATTTTCGCTTCGTAAATACCATCACGTCATTTTCTTATTGGATGAGTCAGAAAGGATAAAACACCGTTGCTTCTTGTTTTGACATACATGTTTCGCCTCTTCTACATTCATACGCTTTCTCGTACAAGTCATACGATTTTTTCGTACTTATATTTTCTTCTGTCAAAATATAATTTCACTGATCCCACATTTTTTTTTCTACCTTCTTTTACTACGCCTTCTACTCACATTTGCACTATACATTAGGTACAGTACCCGGTGGTAAGAAATACACATCGGGCTAAGAAAGAGACTGTCGGTCATAATCGGCTAACTTCGGCTTTGTAGAGCGTCGTCTCTGTCATTCATCCACGTGTTCCGTCACGTCGTTGCGCACCGGACTGTTAGCGCATCGTGCGACAGAGACAACGTTCTAGAAAGCCATGTGTATTACTTACCGCCAGGTACTGTAGGTATATAAGTTCTATAGGAGTTCTATGAGAGTTCTATGTGATCCGAAAATGCCAGTTAAAAGGAAAAGTATACCAAACGATCGTCAGACCCGCACTCCTCTATGGCTCCGAATGTTGGACGATGTATAACTCTTCCACTAGGCAACTAGAAACTGCTGAAATGCGCATGCTAAGATGGTCAGCTGGTGTGTCCCTAAGAGACAAAATAAAAAGCTCACGCATTCGTGGAAACCTAGGTATTACAGACATCAACAGTAAGATGGAGTAGAGGCGATTGAGATGGTATGGGCACGTTGGACGCAGACCACCCGATCACATTGTGAACCAGGCAATCTCCATGGATCTTCCTCGAATAACAACCAGAGGAAGACCAAATAATTCATGGGTGGAGCAAAAAGATAACCTGATGCAAAGGCACGGCCTGGGGGACGTAGTCCGAGACAGAAGAGCATACAACCTGAGGACGAGGAGAGCTGACCCTAACAATCTTCGCAGACAGTGAGTTGGGATGGAGCCAGGGAGAAAAAGACTGTAGGTATATAAGTCTTTCTTCATTCATTCGTTTCACGTGCCCTTACCATATCAGATCACTTTTTATCTTACTCAAAACATTAGCCTATAGTTCACATGCATCCCTTATAACTGTTCCGTATGCTGTCATATATTGTTCGATCTGAAGAGAGATCTTTATAATCTACATCAATATATGTAAACACACATGCTTTCTGTTTATGACACACCTTACTTTTCCCTCCATTAAAATTTTTCCAACTACCCTCGTTCACTGATTTCTCTTTTTAAAATTACAGTCTGATACATCTTAAAATAAAGCGGACCAAATGTAAAACATCTAAAAAAAATCATCCAGAGGAACATAAGGCTCAGACTTGTTTGCTTGTCGGCCGGGGGATGATTTTGCGTTTTATTGGTTTTGCACGAACTTTCCCGAAATAACTCACCCAAAAAGGCATTAGTAATGCTGCAAAAATATCGAGTTCCCTTCTAACTTCGTGCGAAATTTTCCTGAACCCTTAAAACCCTTAAGCCTTTTATACGACTTGTTCTGAACATGACGCGGGAAGTAAACATAAGGCTTCTTTATTTTAATATTGTATGTTTCTTAGTTGATTTTATGGATGAAATAACAATTCAAAAAATGTTTTATTACGGATAAAATAACAATTCAAAAGATATACTACTTTCTGATATATTTTTGTAGATTCATGTAAATGTTTATTATATTTTTGACAAGTTGTATTTATATTCAAACGCATTAAAATTTTTTATTTGGGTATAACTTTTGATTTTTTTTTTTAAAGTCAATTAAATGCCGTACATATACATGTGTAGGGTACCTACGTCCCTAAATAAAGAAATAATTGTCAAACATAATTTGTTGTCAAAATAAATTGTAAACATACAGGGTCAACGACCGATGAATCAACCTCTGAACAATCTACAATTGTCACATACTAGAAACGTCAACAAAATACTATTTGTGTACTCACAAATAGTATTTACGCTTTGTCTCGCCGTTTTGACAAATAAAATATCCTACCCACTACACTGTTCGTAACGTCTGCATACGCCTTGTCATGCACAGGAGTTTGACGTTTCTAGTATGTGACAATTGTAGATTGTTCAGAGGTTGATTCATCGGTCGTTGACTCTGTATGTTTACAATTTATTTTGACAACAAATTATGTTTGACAATTATTTATTTATTTAGGGACGTAGGTACCCTACACATGTAATAAAACAAAATAAAATAAATACTTTTCGAGTATTATTAATCAAGATGAATTTAAAGGCTTCAAAACAATAAAATAATTGCTGGGTATATAAAACGAGTATAAGATTATTATAAAAAGATATATTTGACCGAAAAAATACTTCATGTTGAAGGCAACTACGAGTACAATCGTACAACTTTATAATTATTTACAAATTAAAGATTGCTTGTCCTACATGTTTTTTTACTTAATTTTTGCTGATCTGTATCAATAACTTTATTGTCTTCTACGTGTAAAGTTTGCTATTTACCTGTCAGGTAAGGCAGGGAGCACAGAGCGCAATACTTTACTATTTAAACACACATCCTTCGCCTCTTCTTCGACCTTTTTGAACATTTTTTATAGTAATATCTTCCATATTTCGGTGGATAAGATTGAGTTAATTAGTTAACTATGTAGACATTACTTACCCCCTTTACGGGATAGTACATGTTATTATTGTACATGTTTTTATTTACTTGTTTTTTTCTTCTTCTTATTTCACGTTAACATTCCGCTAGATGTGATTATACTTAACATATATTAAATGAAGAATCAAATTATTTTTTTAGTAGTTAAAATAATTCTACCTAACACAAGATGACTTGTCATGTCGGCAGTCTCACTAGACTCATTGTTTGTTCTTTGGCAGCTGATTTTTATCCGCGAGATTAACATATAAACATACATAACATAAATAATAGAACGGTTCTGAGCTGCAGCCACTTGTAAGATCCCAATAATATTGTATATATTAGCAAAATTTCATTACAAATCCCTGTCACCATGCCACGGCTAACAAAATATAAAAATATCTATTTGATCTTTTTAACACTTGCCACCCTGTGATGGATAGCGAGTGACCAGGACTTATAAATAATTTGATTATACGACGTTTTAATACATAATAAAATGATTTTTATAGCTAATTACAAAAAATAACCTAGCAGACTGTATAATTTTAATTTAAAACATACATTTTTCACTGGACGCTTAGCGTTCAGCACCGTGGCTGGCGGAATGTTTTAGTTCAGTAAGGCAAGTGTTAAACAAATTAAATGTTATAACTTTACAAGTATTTAAATCCATAATTATGAAATAACTCATGCATGTAAATTATTTTTTCAATCAAAGCCAAGCTAAAATATGTGTCAAATAACATAGATGTTTCCCTACCTTGGATTTATTCACTTATTGGTATGGTTAATTCTTTGGAATGAATGTGTTAATTCTTTGGCAAAGGAAGTATGTTTAGCTGGTTCAACCCTATCTGATTTTTCTCAGCCAGTCACTGATATATAAAGCAAAATTAAGCACGATAATTGGCACTAATAGTCGTTAGGTTAGGATGTAACTGGTTTAAATAAAGCTTGTAGATAAAAAAAACCAACACAGGAATATATCCTTTTAATATAATGAAAATAAATGAGTTGTGTCAGTCATATGTCATTTGCGGGTGGGCCACTGTGTGGTGGCCTTTACAGAATCGGTATTGTGGAGGATTGCGGAAACGCGTGTGGTTTGGATGATGAAACTACAAATCATGTATTTTGCGGTTGTCCTCTGCGTGACAGATTTGATTTACTAAATGCCATTATTTTACCGCGTCCAATGAATGTTCCATATAGTTTATCTCCCAATTTTTTTTACAATTATTGATTTATTGTCTGTCATGTTTTTAATCAGTTGAACCATTAAATAGCCTAAAATTATTTTTGTTTAATTTTATTTATGATTTTTTTTTTAAAGAATAGATGTGACCGAAGTCAAAGGTATCCTTATACCCTCGAACACTAGGCGGAAAAAATGCCTGTGTCTTTCGACGGGAATAGTACGAAACGACGATCTTCCGGACGGAAGTCCAGTGCGTTACCACACAGTCATACACCTCATTCTTTGAAATGTTTTTATGGCTTTGATGTGGTAGTACAAACCATGCTTTTTAGTGCTTCTCGAACTTTGAAATGTTTTTATGGCTTTGATGTGGTAGTACAAACCATGCTTTTTAGTGCTTCTCGAACTTTGAAATATTTTTATGGCTTTGGTGTGATAGTACAAACCATGCTTTTAAGTGCTTCTCGAACTTTGAAATGTTTTTATGGCTTTGATGTGGTAGTACAAATCATGCTTTTCAGCGCTTCTAGAACTTATTCATATTACGGCTCCCCAGATCTAAATAAAAAAATTAAGGCTTCAGAAAAAAATACATTTTTGCGACCAAAAATATTTTATTTTCCATTAATTATTATTTTATTATAGATAATTTTTTTATTAAAAAAAATATAAAACGTAATTTACTTACTTATAAAGGAAAATTAAATGAAACCAGTTCACCGGCAGGAGCTCAATGGCCACCTAAGGGCTGCGCCCTCAAGTTTGAGAAGATTTGATAAAAAAACATAAATTAGATTTAGAATCTCTCTGGCCTTGTGAAGCGAATCAAAGAGCTAGAATTTCTGAAGAGTTTCACCTAAAAAACTTTCATCACATTGCAGAGCTTCCGAGCTTTTGTATTTTATTAATCAAAATCTTCTTAGTGACAACGAAAATCATTGTTTTGCTTGATATTTTACTCGCTGGAAACCAAAATAACATAGTCACCTTGTGTAAGAAACTTATTTTAATCATATTGAATTAGGAAACCCATTTAATAGCGACTCACACGGCATTATTATAAAGAATCTTTCAAAGTGAGCGGTTTTTTTAATTCAAATTTTTTTAAATTCTTGAATAAAACACACAATTTACTTTGATTTTTAAAAAAAACTTTTTATTTGTCATTGAAGTATAATGTATGACATTTAAACACAAGAAAACAATATCCGCCAAATGTCCACCTCTTGCAGCTCCATAGATGTCCACTCTTTTGTCAAAATTTTCGATGACGTTTTGGCATAATTGGGGTTCTAACTTACCAATAACGCGAATAATTTCGTCCTTCAGCTCAGGAATTGATTGGGGGTCATTATTAAAGACCTGGTTTTTCACGTAACTCCAGAGACGGTGTCAGATCACGTGATCTTGGTGGACAATTAACATCACCGTTTCCGGAGATTACAATACATAAAATAATTCAATAATTTGAACGCGTTGTTGTATTGTACACGACTCCATTTTTATAAATGTCATATATTACACTTCTCAAATGTCACAAGACCCAGGCAAATTCGCGACGCCATCTGAAAAAAAAAACACTCAATTTGAAAAACCCTCTATAAATATTGACTACGGTCGATTTAAAATAGTGATACTAATATGTCGTAAAAAGTTTTTTTTCTCACATAAAAGCCTTTTTCAGCCAATCTGAAAAAAATATTTACATTTTTCACATATGTACTCGTTCAATACATTTCTCTTCAATGACGAAGTTTATTTCTCTATGACAACTATTTTTGTACCACGATATTGTCATACTCATTTTAAGTTTTCATTTTCCAACTTAAAGTCTTAGGTGTTAACATATTAGAAAAAAATGAGTGAACTTGGGATCCCACGTAACTTACTAAGGCTACTGTCAGATTATCTTACAGATAGAAAACAATTTGTTTCACATGGAATCTACAACTCCGATTACTTCACTGCCTATCCAGGTGTTCCGCAGGGGTCTAATCTTGGACCTACCTTATTTTGTATTTTTATTAATGATATAGGTAGAGTTATAAAAAAATCCACATTTCTTCTATTTGCTGATGACTTCAAAATCTTTAAAAAAAATCGTTCTTATACCGACTGCTTAGACCTACAGTCAGATCTCAACAACGTTTGTTAGTGGAGCCACAATAATACAGTATATTTCAATGCATCAAAGTGCAAAATTATGTCGTATCATCACTCACACTTCTTGAAATTCCATAGATATACACTAGAATCTACACCTATACCCCGCACAGATAATATTAAAGATCTGGGTGTCTTGTTCCACAGCAATCTCGCGTTTGGTCCTCACATAGAAGTTATGTGCAAGTCAACTTATAAAACTCTAGGATTTGTTATGAGAACCTCTAAGTCGTTTGAAAACCAATTGGTGCTCAAAACGTTGTTTAATTCATTGATCCGTAGTAAACTAGAAAGCAATGCTTGTATTTGGAGCCCGGTGGGGGCGCAGAACTCGCTCATGGTGGAGAAAGTACAAAAAAAATATCTACGATATCTCTATATGAGAGAGTTCGGTGTCTATCCATGGCTTTATCCTACTCAGTTGCTGCTGGGCATGCTCGGGTATTACTCCTTGAGCGTAAAAAGAGATGTGCGTCTCCTGGTATACGTTGTCAAACTCGTTCGAGGAGTTGTGACCAGTCCAGTATTACTACAAAGATTAGCGTTATATGTTTTTAACAATTACACTAGACTGCGCCGGCAAGAACTGTTCTCAATAACATACGCAAGAACGGGTCTTATGCCGCTGTCCAGCCGATATGCCTGTTGGAAGGGCCTTAACTCTTCTGAACGGGACTGCTTCGGATATTGACATATTTCATATCACATTACCAAAAGCAAAAGTAAATTTTCTTCTTAGATTGAGCGCGTTAGAAAGCACTCATCAACATACCTAAATGACTGTGAATATATGTGTATAATATGTTTGTGTGTATATACTTGTTTGTATGCATATGAATTATTTTTTATTTTATATAATTTTTTAACTTATTTTTTTTCCTCCATGTAATTTTTCTTCTTTTTTAATCTCTTGTATTTTCAAAGTAATTGGGCTAAGCCTGTTTTGAAAAAAATAAATAAATAAATAATAAATAACTTGTGTCCGCTTTTTTCCAAATTGAAAAATGAGCTCCAAAAGTAAAACAAAATGGTAAAAGTTATACGTCATTCGAAAGCAAATTTTTTGCTCTACAAGATATTGTGTTTGCTTTTACGTTACATATATTTATTTTATTTGATTACAAGCCTTCAAAATGGAATGTCAAGTAGACGAAAGTGAGCATTTTCAACACCTCCTTCTGTTCGCGTTCAATCGAGGGAATAAAGATGCCAAAGCTTCTCGCGATATTTGCGTAGTGTACGGTAAATATGTTATATTTGAAAGGAAAGCTCATCGATGTTTTTTGCGTTTCAAAGACGGTAATTTCGAGCTAAAAGACATGGAGCGTTCCGGACGACCAGTGGACTTCGATGAAGACCGCTTAAATCATATTATTCATGAAGATCCCCTTCAAACCATCGTCGAATTGGCGGAGCAGATGAATTGTAGTCACATGACTGTATACCACCATCTATTAAATAATGAAGGAGAATATATTATTGACTATTTTTTTTTTTGTTGTGTCCTCTTGTTCTCTTCATTTGGAAAAAACGGACACAACTTATGTTAACACTCAATATGTTTGAGTATACTTCTTTTTTCGGTATTTTTAAAAGTAATTTTCAATGAGTGATTATTATCACGAATTATTTGAAAAAAAAAAAAAACTTATCGTTTCGTGAGATGCCAAATATTTAACAATATGCCGATCACGATTCCTTACCTTTCAAATTGAAGCGAGTGCTTTCAGCTCTAAGTTTCGTCCTTAAAGCTGAAAGCCCTCGAAAGTTTACCATATTTAACTTGACCGATGATAGATGGAGGGAATGCTTCGCTTCATAAAAAAAACTTTTTCTTTAATAAAAGAAAATATATTCCTTAAGATGTGTACCAGAGGTAAATTTTATCATATGATCCGTTATTTTTTGTAACAAAATTTATGCGAGCGTGTAAAAGAAACATTTTTTTGTGTATCACACTTGATACAAAAGGAAATAAAGAGTATTCGAATAGCCTCATAATTTTAGAGAATGTGTGAGATAAGTCATTGTGTGTTAAATAAAGGTGAAAAATTAATGAAATTTGATGAAATTTTGTATCCTTGTGGATTTTAAAACACAGGGTGTTTTTTGGGGTGTGATAGGATTTGTTTTTTTAAATAAAACACATATCAATTATTAAAATGGCCGTGTATTTGAATTGAAATGATAGGTTGTTTAACAACAATTATTGTTTGAAGATATAAGATATAGATCATATGTTGACCGTGGCTGGCTCTTATGTACCTCTTATGTTCACATCATAAGATGGGTTTCCCATTAAGAACGATAGAACTTTAATATAAAATAAAACATCAATTAATAAACCGAAAATAATTCTGAAGGTTCAATTTGAAAGAATATTTCATGCCATTTATGATTTAAACAAGATATCGTCCAAATAGCTTCCACGGCTTCTTTTGCACTGGCCAATTCGATCACGCCAATTTTAGATGACTCGGTTGAACATTTCCGGCTGTATGGCGCCAATGACACGACAAATGTTGGGCTCAAGTTTATCAAGAGTCTTGAATTTGTTGGTATAAACCTGTAATTTAACATAATAATCCAGAGGCGTTAAATTGCACGATCTTGGCGGCTAATTCAAAATCTTATCACACTAAAAAGCCACCCTTTGTGTTAACTGACCGGAGTACTTCAGAAACAACGTTTACTTCTCATGATAGAATATTGGTCCCATCATTGGGGTATAATAGCGATATTTCAACGTGGTCAAAAAGTAATGAATAAATATATAAAGTAAGTGCACTAGAAATGAGAGTGATACGTAGAATTTGTGGAAACAAATTGTGGAAGAAAGAATGCAGATTGAAAGAAAATGCAATGCGTAATATGAAGAAAATGGCATTAAAATGTTGGTAAGATAAAGATTGTTTCACACTTTATTTTGCAAAAGATCTTTAACCATCTAAAGTGAAGTGTTAAATGTAACATGAGTATAAATTAGATTGTGGTTTGCGGGCATAAGATATTGGGGAGCGGAGAAAGTTTGGTGAAGAGAAACACTCAAGCTTTCATATTAACAATGTAGACTGGTTGCTTTCCGGGGTTAATTAAAACTTTGCTTTTATTTTTCGAAAACTTTTAGGCTGTGGAACGATTCAAACAACCGTTCTACATACGATACAAATTTATCGTTAACGTAAATTTATAAGCAGAGATTTGGCCTTTTTTCATTCGTATTGTTTTTTTTATGACAACGTCGGAAACCATTAAGTTGGGTCCCGTTTATCAAGATTTTTGGTTAAGAACCACTGCAATAAACACAACATTCGCGGTTTGTCATTTCGCTTGTTGACTTTATTTACACGCGAGTATTTTTCCAGACTAACAATTTTACCTGACTGGAATTTTGTTTTTTTTTTCATTCGATAACTGGTGGATGGAAAAGTTGAAACCAAATTAATATTTTATCAATATGAAATATAACATTTTGATCTCCGTGACTAAGAAAAAAACGATTGTCTTCGTGCAAGATGCTTCAAATTTATAACTCAAAAAAGGAACTGATTGAAAATTCAGGTACTATATCTTCTCTGCCTACTCCATTACATTGTATACGGTGCCACCTGGTGGGTTTATTAGCCACGTGGCATTTTTTTCCAATCAACAAGAATGATTATAAACCAGACAAAAAAAAACATTTTTTTTTATTAAGTCTTGTTTACAATTTCATCAACATAATATAAAACAAAATTCATTTAAAAACCTAATAATACGTTATCTTTAAAATTATGATGTTATAGTCCAACAAAATACAATTCAATCAAAAATACAAAATTTTAGCAGGAAATTGTACAAAGAGAACATGAAATTATGGAACTAATGACTCAAAAAGAGCTTTAAAATGGTTTAGGCATGTGAAGAAAATAGATGATGAAGAAAGACTAAGCGAGTATAAAAATCAGAAGTGCCAAGTGTGTGTGCAAGAGGTAGACTAAGGAAAATGGGGCAGGACCAAATGGACCAGATTTTAAAAGAAGATAAAGTGTGAAATATGAATAATAGTATATTGTGCATCATGACATGTATGAGTTTAGAAGAGAAGAAATTTGTGCGTATATATAGAAAAGTTTGGAGATCTGTTTTCTCTGCCTATACTGCAAGATACACAGCGTGATCATGTGTATTTATGTGTGGAATTTCTAAAAAAGTACATTTTATTTCATAAACGATGTTAACCTTTCCCTTCCTGTGCTAAAAAAATTGGTGAAATTGAATAAACATGTAAAAATGAGCGATTTCAAATCGGAATAATAAGAATATTCATAGCCAATCGCTTAAATTAATTAAATTTGAAGTCAAAAGTGATAATAATTTAAATTTAATTACTGAAAACATGAAAAAAACATCGGACGACGTTCCCAAAACGGACGAAGAAACCAGCTCAGATGGATGCCCTAGAGCGACTGAGACTTGGGACGGACTAACACTATGCATTTCCTCGAAGGAAGAAACACAACTGCAAACTGAGATTATATTTCTTGCGTTCCCATATACCAAAGTAGAGTGAGAGTGAGACGTGAATAGCGTCGCTTCCTCACCCATAGCGGTTTTTAGAATTAATATACCTACGTCACACACTAGCACACGTTTGATTGTATTGGTAAATTTATTCCCGATTTTCACAAAATATCTCTGATGTGGCCGATAAATGCTAATTATTATAAATATAATTTTTTCCATTCAATGCGTAAATGTATTACGGAGGAATACCTTAAATCTGAACACAGTATTTGAACACAGTATTATATTTATAGAGATATTAAAGTTTTTTTTAGAAGCAATGTGTACTAGTTACACATCACAGGACAGGAAGGTTTAAAAAATATGGAATAGAGACATCACAATAACTGTTAGATACGAAAATGAAAAATGTAAAGAAAATATAAAATAATATCTCGTTTATTATAACTTTCAGTCAAGACCTATGATTAAGGGAATACAGGGGAAGGAGATTACCAACATCTACATAAAAATATCCACTAATCCAGATTAAATTACCCAAATTCCGTTTTCTCACGATTGATCAGGCTCTCGATGAGAATGTTTTAGACTAAAATCTCGCTCATGTATAACATATTTGAGGAAAATGATAGATTAGTTTCTGTAATGCGACTCTTAACATATATTGACAGTTTGACTAAACAAATGAAAATATTAGTTCATTTATTCAAAAAAGCTCGAAATATTTTGCCTAAGGATAATATGCCAATTTTCTAAAATACGATACGATAGACCAGAGGTTTGCAAACTACGGCCTGCGAGTTAAGTAAATTTTGTATGACCCACGAGCTAAGAAGGATTTTGTAATATAAAATTATTTAAAATTTCAAAGTGCCCGCAATAGCGGAACAATCTTCCGGCGAATTGAGGAGTTGCGAGATACAAACTACTCGTATGTGGCGCTCATTAGTTTCGCATTTGATGGCCTCTGTTGTGATGCGACGCAGTTATAATTCGGCAGCGTTCTCAGTACCATATGTATTGCTATTCTTTTTCAAATATGAAATACGTAAAATCTCAACATAGGTCAGCATGTAAATGAACATTTGCAATATTTTTGAACCCCAATTCGATTAATTGTTTTCTTAAAAAAGCAAGTACATTATTCTCATTAGTTGAGCCGCATTTCAAACAATCGCAATCTATTTTAGTATATTTAAATTATTATGTTACGTTTTATTCAGTCAAGTTGTAACTAGGCCTACCTACATAGATATCCTCAAGCTGGCGTTATGGCCCACACACCCATGACCTTTTACGCTTAGGATTCTCGAAATATATCCATTTTTCATCGCCAGTCACAATTCGATGGATAAATGATTTTCTTTTGTACCTGGCAAGCAGCATTTTGCAAGTGGGTTTTCGGTTTTCCTGCTGACTTTCCTTCAATTCATGTGGAACCCATTTTTCCACCTTCTGGATCTTTCCCACGGTTTTAAAACGTATGGAAACGGCTTCTTGTGTCACATTCAATTGATCCGCGGGTAGTTGTTGCGTTTGAGCGTCATCCTCATCCAACAATGCTTGCAATTTGGCGTCTTCAAACTTTCTCAGTGGTCTTCCACGTTCTTTGTTTTTCACGTCAAAATTGCCACTTATGAATTTTTTAAACCACTCAAACACTGGGATTTACCAAGAGTATGCTTACTGTAAGCTTCGAAAAGCATTCGATGCGATTCTGCAGCAGTTTTCTTCAAATGGTAACAGAAAATCAATGCTTTCCGCAAATCGTAGTTTTCAGACACAAAAACAGACATGTTTCAACGCTATGAAAATATATATGTAGGGTTATTAAACGTGTATTGTTGTGAGTTAAAAGTCTTTGACAAATGTAAACACAAGAAAAAGGCGCCAATGACGCGCGGTTTGACAGTCACTACATTGACAACTAGAGCCATCTATGAGCAAATTCCGGTTTCATATTTACAGACCGATATATTGTAATGACATATGGCCCAAGTGCGGTCCGCACTAATCCCCACGTAAAATATTTGGCCCTCTTACAACAAAAGGTTTCCGACCCATGGTCTAATACATCCCAGTTAAAGCTTTATTTAAATTTTGTCCCAGAACGGTTAAAAAAAATTTTGATTTTTTTCTAATACACGATTTTTTCCTGGATACCCTGTCAGATTTCCTTTAATCTTCGTATAAAACATCCTGTATACATCAAATTTTGACGGGGGTTCAAATAATGTCTGCTCATTCCTGATGGATAATCATAAAAGTGTCAGAAATAGTTTGCGACGACTTCATCGACCCTTTCTTTCAGCGAAAAGCTTTTGGAAGGAAAGGTCGTAAGAATATAGGAGAAAACTTTGAAATTACTTCGAAACAAAAGAAAAAAAATATAGTATTTTTTAAAGAAATGCGAATTCAGTGTTATTGAGAAACAAAGAATAATGCATTTACCTTTAGATTTATCTTTTTCAAAAATCTCTTTGGTCACATTTTATCTGATGCCTTAAAACCGTAATTAATTTTGCTTTTTTCTATTTCAAGTTTTTGTATAATTCGCAACTTTCGTATTGACGCCTGCGTCATTTAGCAACAACGGTTTTACTGAGTATAGAAAGGAAGTTTTTTATCAACATATACCAAGATTTTTTTTATCAACATATAGAAAAGAAATTCAATGTCGTTAATAAAGTGAGAGATCTATATCTAACATGATATTTATTATTATTTATTTAACACTTTTATTACAAATATAATCTGGCGGGATTATTGCCAGGTGGCAATCTCTTCCAACCAACCAGACAAAAGTAAAAGAAGCAAGTTACGAGGTCGCATAAATCATTCAAATGACTATCCATCCCCACGAAATCCATAAAGACATACGTGAGCATATACCCACGAACCCCACAAAGACGGACAATCGCCCAAACATTATTTTTCATATAAAGTGAGATATCATCAATCAAAAGGAAAAGAAGGGATGGTGGAGAGGAAAGGAAAAGAAAAATCAGGAACGAAACACGTTATTTTACTGACTAGAAATTAAGAGTTTTTAAAGCCGTGTTACTCTATCGGAAGATTTAAAACGTGTTACTCTATCGAAAGATTTAAAACGTGTTACTCTATCGGAAGATTTAAAACGTGTGACTCTATTGGAAGATTTAAAACGTGTTACTCTGTCGTAAGATTTAAAACGTGTTACTCTATCGGAAGATTTAAAACGTGTTACTCTATCGGAAGATTTTCAAAGTTTTTTTTTGGAAATCGTCTTCCCTTGTTAAGTTTTTTTTGCGGTTTTATTACCAAATATTTTTTCTGTGCGTGTGCAGATGCGGCGAAGTGCGAGAGAGTTTAGTTTTTTTTTAAATTTTATTTCACCTGGCGTGTTTATTGCCATGTGGCAATCTCTTTCAACCAACCAGAAAACTGTTTTAAAAACCAGACTGGAATTCCATTTTTTTTAATTGGATTCCAGCGGGGATCGAACCCGCAACCTCCGGATCGGCAGAAAAACGTCTTACCACCAAGCCACGGAGGTCGTCATGTAGAAAGAAAAAATAAAGAAAGAAAGACTAACAAAACAAATTAACAGTATAAATTTGAGTAAAAAGCGTGCAAGAGGTAGACCAAATAAAAAATGGTTTGACCTAATAAATAAATTTCAGTGGCGACCGACTTTGAATTATTATGTGATAATGGTGCAGATATTAGTCGTATCTGCTAACTCCAAAAGGGATATGACATGACAGTATGTATGTTTTTATAATTCTACATTTATTATTTTTTATTAATTTATTTTAGTTATTTATAAGTCAAGTTATTCTATGAATATATAATTTATGAAACCCTAGACAAACGAGCAATAATAGCTCATTTAAAGTGGAAACTCAATATACAGTACTATCGTCGTCTCTATCGCACGATGCGCTAACAGTCTGGTACGCGACAGAACACGTGTATGAATGACAGAGACGACGCTCTACAAATCCGAAGTTTGCCAATTATGGCCGATAGTCTTTTTCTTAGCCCGATGTGTTTTACTTACCGCCGGGTACTGTACATACATGATCTCGGTTTTTTGCCTATCATTTGTCGTATCCCCAGCAAACTAGGCTTTTGTCTGTATTATACTATCATTCTTAGGTATTATGATTATGATACAAAAACACCATCACTCTATATCCCTATCGGTGTAGGCACAGAGGACAGAGGGCCAAACATTGGCTATTAAATATAATTTAAAATTGCATTAACTATTTTTTAATTTACATGCATAAAATTCATGAAATTGAAAGATGAAAATGTAAAAAGTAACAGAAAAAAAGCAGCTGTATGAGAAGATATATGGATGTAAAGGAGGCGAAAAAAGTGTAGTTATAGGAAAGATTACTGTCCTGTTTTCTTTGCCTTTCCTAAGAGAGAAGTGGCGTGATGGTTTGTATACATTTATTAGATCATTTTTCAAAGTGTCACTAGGCTCATTAAATTTGTCCCAGAAATCTGTATCATTTGTAGAAATAATACCCTGTTTAAACTGTTTGACACAAACCCTGTTCATGTCATTCACAGGATCTGCTGTCAGAAGGGGCAATTATCTTAAGTATTAATTTAATGTGTGAGGAAAATTATTTCACATTACTTCGGGCTCATCTCGTCAAGAATATTCAGGGTGATAGCGACATTACGAATTTGCTACTTTTCATCGAGACCAATTTGGCAAGACCGTTTTTATGGAAAAATTTCTCCGATAAAAAATGTATCGAGTTAATATGAAAACCAAATTAATCGAGAATAAATCGTTATTAAGAACACATTAATTATTTTTTAATATTTTTTTAAACAATTAAATTCCTTATACAACTGTATTGGTGTACATACTATATTTTCATTGTATTCAGTGCGTCGATCAACAGCCTACCCCTCGTGACAGAGTATGATTATCAGCCAATGACCGAGTATGATTATCAGCCAATAACCGAGTATGATTATCAACCAATGACCTAGTATGATTATCAGACCGAACATGATTATCAACCAATGACCGAGTATGATTATCAGCCAATAACCGAGTATGATTATCAACCAATGACCTAGTATGATTATCAGACCGAACATGATTATCAACCAATGACCGAGTATGATTATCAGCCAATGACCGAGTATGATTATCAACCAATGACTGAATATGATTATCAGCCAATGACCGAGTATGTCACCTGTTCATGTATTGGTTTATTGAGTGTAAACTATTGTACTTCAGCGAGTACACATTCTTGACAAATTAAACCCAGAGTTTCTATGGCATTGACATTAAATTTCCAAGAAGATCGGCAGGTTTTACCTGGTGCAGTTTTTCATGAGGCAGTTTTATATAGCCCTGGTTTGCTTCAAAACACAAAGAATTTGTAATGAATGGCATTCGAGTACGCAAATTTGGATAAAAAATGGTCAAAAACGTAAAAACTTCTACGATTCGGCCCTCCAATATATCCTCAAAAATGTAAAAACTTCTACGATACAGCCCTCCAATATATTCTCAAAAACCATTTGTTGGAGTATATTTTATCACTTCATATATCTTGCTTGATGTATCAAATCGTCGGTGTAACACACTTGAAATATTTTTATGAGTTGTAAAATCGTCGATAAAGTATACTACCTAGCAAGTTTGTTAGATAAAAGAAAACTGTTGGACCTCACAATATCATTTATGATAATAAGTTCATATTTCAACATTTATGATAATAAGTTCATATTTCAACTATCTGACAAGGTTGTTTTTTCTTCTATCTGACAAGGTTGTTTTCTTCTATCTGACAAGGTTGTTTTCTTCAAGAACGTACACTCATATTGGTTGAACTAAAGAAATCAACATGCGTTGATAAGCTCATCATAGATCTCATCACTAACTCAGTTTAATCATGCTACACGTTCCTTGTAGGCCCACTCGACCAAAAAAATTCCACAATGACATAGTTATATGAAATTATTTGTATAATTCCTTCGTAACCAGATTACAAAGAGTTAGCAATCAGTGGATGGATTTTATTATGACCTTACTTACTCACAACAGTAAAGGGAAGAACTTGTTCTTGCAGGTGCAAACAGAGTTGTTTATTCTGTCTTGTTTTGTTATAATCCTGGGTTCATCTTATATTGGATTTATCTTTTAAATAAAATATGCTGAGATGTCAATATTGAAATGGGATAGAATTGAAAAATAGACTATAAAATACTAGAAAGATATCGGGGAAACATTTTCAAAAGTTAACAAATATTCGATAAATGTATTAAAAATAAATATGTATATCGGTGAAACATTTACTTGAGCTGTCGAATCGTCGATGAATGACACTAGAAAAAAAATCGGAATGTTGGTAAAAAAATATCTTGAGCTGTCAAATCGTCGATAAAATACACTAACAAGAAAACGTATTAGCGATGAAACGTTCACGCAACACTCAAATTGTCGATGAAATATCATAGACGTATGAGAAAATGGGTAGTCGGAAAGATATTCCACAAAGAAATATGTACATATATGAAACAATCTCAAAATACAATTGAATCTACAGCATACACTATGTAGGTTCGTTCGATGTTATCGGTAGTCCTGCCACGATCGGTGATATTGGCAGTCCTGCCACGATCGTGACAAAAACATTAACGAGAAAGTAAATTACCGCGGAGAGTTAATGATTTGAGAAATTTTCCGCATGCTTGGAGAAACGAGATTATGTCGCGAGATCTCCCAAATTGTTATTGCGAAATCTTAATAATTACTCAGTTATGAGAATTTCAAACGAAACTTTGCTTTTGTAAACTTGTAAATTTTTTTCACTATAAAAATTATAACCCCAGTAAAAAAAGTCCCTTTGAAAGGTATTGAAATTTAAATTCATGTATTTAATCGTCTTAGTTTAATTTAATCACTTAAAGACCCACATTAAAGGACCACAAATAGCGTTTTCGGTAGCTTCTTATAGCAAAAAAAAATGTTTAATATATAAACCCAAAACATTGATTCGGTGAAATGTGATAGTCGCTACGTGGTTTCCTTTCCAACCAGAAGTTTCGAATATTATTAACGATAGTACCCAAAAAATCAAGTGTGGGTGTACAAGGTTATTGCTACCTCTCAACATATGATAGGACTTGTATTTCAAACACTTACGACGACACAACAGTGAGTTACGTGGATACTTCAGTGGTACTTAACAGAATTTTCTTTTGAGTACCCTTTTTTCATCTCTGGATCAATATTGCAGTTGTATTGAAGAGTATACGAATAAGTTAATGAAATTAATAATTTATTCAAAAGTCTCGAAAGTATGTACAACTTCAAAGGATGAAAATTTATTCAAAGGTTTCGAGAGTATGTACAACTTCAAAGGATGAAAGTTGATTCAAAGGTCTCGAGAGGATGTACCACTTCAAAGGATGAACGTTGATTCAAAGGTCTCGAGAGTATGTCCCACTTCAAAGGATGAAAGTTTATTCAAAGGTCTCGAGGTACGCACAACTTTAAACGATGAAAATAAATATCCATTTAAAATAAAATAATTTAACTATAGAAATGTGCAATTAAATATGGATAGATATTAACAATGGTCAGTTAATTAAGAATTGTGGTTTTTGTATTGTCAGTGTAAGTCAGCTATCTCAGAACAGGAACTTAACCAAGTAAAACTTATGATGTAAACTAGAAACAATCATTAATGGAAAAACCAAAATAAACAATCAATTAATTTTTATATTTATTTAAGTGTAACAACATAATTGTAATCCACTTCCACCTACAAGAGTGAAGATCTTCAATTCATTCGTTTTATAAATTTTCTTCAAATTTGCTATTTATTAACAATCACGTATATTTTTTTATTAAATACTTCACTGTACCAATTATGTGTAGGGTTTTTAAATTTAATGACAATCTCTTTAAATTTAATAACAATCTCTTTAAATTTAATGACAATCTCTTTAAATTTAATGACAATCTCTTTAAACCAGCCCGAAAATCACTTCGCGGTGTTGTCTCAAATGTTGGGTGAAAGATTTACGTTAGAGCTTTTTATAACAAAATTAAAAACAGGTATCCTTTAACGATTTAAATATGTAATATATGACTTTGATGCATGGGAATTAAGCGGACGTGGAAAAAAACTGACAGGAGCCGAATAAATGCTGTGGAAATGCGCGCACTGTGAAGAATGCATGGGGTGATATTGTACGACAGAATATGAAATAAAGTGACGAGGGATAAATGTGAACCTAAGGGTGATGTTTTGAGTAAAATAAGCACTCTGCACTCTGAGATGATTTGGGCATACAGAACGAATGAAGGAAGAAAAGAGTATCAAATCAAATACAGGGTGCGTTTTATGTTCCAGGTCGATGTTTCTTTTTAATAACTTTTAAATGAAACACAATTTTATAATTTATATATAATTGATTGATTATATGGTCTTTACTATTATGTATAAAATATAATGTCAGTCGAGTGGTCGCCTCTGGCTGTGGCACAAATGCGAGCTCTTTCAAGCATATTTTTGATAACATTCTCGCATCATGATTGTCGTCTATATCAAACCTGTAAAACCTGCACTCCAATCTCGCTGCCATTTATGCACTCCAATCTCGCTGCTATTAATGGTCATTTTAGCTC
Organism: Odontocerum albicorne; assembly: GCA_949825065.1. NCBI lineage: Eukaryota > Metazoa > Arthropoda > Insecta > Trichoptera > Odontoceridae > Odontocerum > Odontocerum albicorne. The sequence goes on along the minus strand of OX463847.1, from coordinate 5,286,128 downwards.
TTGTGTCAATTGAATTTTATACGGATAAAAATGCAAATCTTTTTTGATATTTCTTAACAAATGTGATGAAGACATTCCCAATTCTCGTGCACGGCGTCGATGAGAGGTGCACGGACGTTCACCAGCACCCTGCCTCACTGCATCAATATTTTCTGGCGTACGTTAGCTACGTTGTCACCCAGGCTTTGCTTTATCTCCCAGTGTATGCGAATTTTCAAAATTATTTATTACACGCTTAATGGTTGATTTGCTTGGCAAATGATTTAAACAAAAAAAAAAACACGCAATTTTTTTCGCGTATTCAAAATTTAACAATTATTTAAATAAAATGTTTTAATAACTTCAGCACGTTGTTGTAAAGCTAGATACTCCATAATAAATTGTTATTGACCACTCTACACGACTGTTAAATATGAACTGACAAATAACAGTCAAAACAAACTCGGCCTAGATCATAAAATGTGAACTGTATATCGTTCAAATATGATTAAAATGTGTATGAGAGACCAAAGAAAGTATGATTAGATCAAGGAAATATTTCGAAAGAAGAAAACGTAGAAAGTCAGAGAAATCGTAGAAGTTGTGTGAAAATGTGTATGGGTGTAGATGAGGCTAAGAATGTATGTCGAAATAGGAAATTTGCTGCCTATCCTGACAGGGCGTGATGGTATCTAAACAAAACAATTGAATTAGTAGCAAGTTGTTAAAATAGGACACAAGGAAGAAAGGTATTGGCGGAATCAGAAAATATGCTATGTCACTGAGGACATATAATTTTGACTCGCTATTTGAAATACGCCAACGCCTAGTCAAACGTGTCAAATATATTTAAAAAAATACTAAAGATTACTTGTATTTTCAAACGCCTTTAATATTTAACCGAAGTTCTTTTTCTGAATTATTTTTTTTGTGGTGTATTCGTCAAAAATAATATCGTGTTACAAAACAGGCGCAAAAAAAGTATATTGTTCCCCAAAACAGTCCCAAAAAATATATCTCCTTTTATTGTTATTTTATGGGATTTATTTCTCAAAAAGTATACTATTTGTTGTATTGTATCGTATGATATACGATATTGAAATGTGAGATTTATGGAAAAGGCTTAAAAAAAACTTTAAGGATGTAAACACTTGTTATGGTTATTGGAAAATCATAATAATCTATATTTTTTCAAAGAATTTGAATAACTCGAGATAAGAATTGCTTACGATGACTTCGAGTTCGATTATCTATGTTACCCGAATAAAATATATATAAAAAAGGCCTTGTAGGCAAGGATCCTCTTCCCATTCCAGCATCAATTTTGTAGAAAAACGAACTGTGCCGTGATTTTTTTTAAGGGGGGGAACCGATGCACACCAGTGAACTCACCGGCCATACACCAGCTGTACTGAATCCGATGGCATACCCAAGTGAGACTATCAGAGTATACCGACATGCTTTCTTTTTTTTTTTGTACAATAGAATATATATGACCGAAGTCATAGGTATCCTTACACTCCCGATTACTTGAAGGTAAAATACCTGTGTCATTCAAATAGCACAGCGCGGGGTTTGAACCAGCGACCTTCTGCACGGAAGTCTAGTGCGTTACCACGCGGCCATGCACCGCATATATAATATTATGTAAAGGGTATCATCAATCAAAAGGAAAGGAAGGGATGGTGGAGAGAAGAGGAAAGGAAAAATCGGGAATGAAACACGTTATTTTACTGACTAGAAATTAAGAGTTTTTTCAGTCGCTTCTTAAAGCATGCCAAGGACGGATCAAGTCTTATATTGGTTTGTGACTGATTCCAGAGTCTTACTGCATTGATAGTAAAGGACGAAGACCTTAAAAAAGAGGACCGGTGAACTGGTTTAATAAAAAGTTTAATTGGTTTAAGATATAAAATAGAAAAATTACTTTATTAAAAAAAATATCCAGGCTCAAATCACTCACTTTGATACCAGCAGATACCCTTATCAAATCTAAAATACATGAAATAAATATAAATTTTTAATGAATTCATATTCAAAATAATATTTATCAGTAAAGGAATTACAAGATTAATTGGCCTTGTTTGAGCTCGAAATAATAAATTATTTTTGCAGTGTTTTATATACCAAAACAATTGATTTTAATAAACGTATCACACAATTATAAAAATTTATATAAAAAAAAACAGTAAAAAGTATTGAGATTTATTAAGCATCTAATCTTAAATATGCAGTCTGAAATATCTCAAGATTATACTGAAATTCATCTAAGCCTGATTTTTTCAGCTTATCAAATTAGGCTCCCTTCCCTTTTTCAGACATATTTGATCCAGGTAAAAATGTTGATGGGAAAACTTCGAAATGGAATTTGATCATAAATTAAGGGGGGAGGCATATTCCTAGTGCTATATTTATGAGACATATATAGTAAAGTTACTTTGAAGTGTTCTATATCAGTGTTAACACATTTTTTTTTAGTGAGACCCATAGTTGGGTATATGGTAAGACGTCACATCCACCCGGAGGTTTCGGATTCGATACTCGATGGAGCCTAAAAAGAAAAAAAGGGTCACAGTCTAGTAAAAGAGTTTATTTGATAGCAGTACTCATACACGCCAGACTTATGGGGTTAATTTCATTTGCGGTGTAAAGTTTATTTGTGCTTCTAAATCCAAAAGCTCGATTAACCCTTAGGCGGGAGCATCTAATCTGTGAGATGAGGTACCTAGTTTTTTTTGTGCCAATGGGTGAGGTTAACCGACAAAGAGGTGAGACTTATAGTAGCTTCCTGACTCCCTACCCCTCACACAAGGATATCTTTGTTATTTCTCCAGTGCACCGTTGGTCTCCGAGACAGACGTTTTAATCTGCTGGATGAGTTACGCCCGATTATGTAAGTATTTTTGATTTACGATTTTTTTTTCATCGTATATCTATGTTGTAGCCCCTAATTCAATAATATTGATCGTTATTTGCTATATTATGAATACAAACATGCACGCATGGTGTGTGAAAATTGTTATAAGAATGTTTTCGAAAATGTTCAGCGTAAGCCTGATCAGGAATAACTTTCTAATCATATTTTGATTACTCCCTTTTGTTTTTGTGAAGACATTTTATGATCACAAGAGAATTTTACATTCTTAATTATGTTTGAGAAAGTAATTTGAATTTCTTGAAAGGTGATTCCTAAAAGATGACTTAATTGATAGCTAAGTACAAAAATCTTGTGAGATTATATTCCGAACACTTAGTTCCCTTGTTTTTCTAATAAAAATATACTTTTGTGATGTATTTTCACAAATAGTCTGCTCAAATAAACAAGAGAGGGAGAGATGCCGTATTCACATTTCGTGCCTAATTAATAAATATAAATATTGTGATAGTTTGAACATGTGAAACGAATGGTTGGCGAAAGACTCACTTTAAAAAATGCAAACATAGATTAAAGTCAGTATACAGGACGACCAAAAGAATTATGATTGGACAGAATGAATTAAATTTTTCTCCACTATTGTATGCACCTATTATTTTGTGATTGTATTATCGTGTTACAAACTCGTTATTTTATATTTATGCAGTGCATCATGAAGGGTTGAATGCCATTTGAAAATTTCTTACAGATGTTAATAATGCATTAAGTGAAACTAGTTTGGAACGCTTTTTAAAATCAGTTTAGTTCCAACAGGAATCTAGCCCGTAAGTCCCGGAAAAAAATCTTATTAATTAGGTCACGCTCCTTATTTAACTGCATTATTATTGCTTTATTTTTTACTGACCATACGTGATGTTTGGTATACGTAAATTTTATTTTATGATTATACTTGATTATTTGTAATTATTTTTCAATTAATGTTGTACATAAATGGCATATTGCGCCGCAAAAGAGGACATATAAAAATCAAGTTTTTTTATATAATAAAAATCACTCAAATAGCAAAAAACTTAGCTTTCATTTGGTAAAACCGATTTTTTATGTGTCGTGATTTTTAAAATGTCAGAAAAATGGAGACATATATAAAATGTCAAAATTCACATTATATTTGGTAATAATCTGTCACTTTTATTGAGACGAAGGTGTGTTCTTTTTTCGTTTCATTTGACACATTGACAACCGGTGGAACGTTCAGACTATATCGTGGAATAGCAATTACGGGAAATGGGCATTTCACATTATTGAATTCAAACTATATACCGTTTCTCTATCGAGATAGGCAGAACAGACATAGCGCTTTACTTACCTATTTTTACCTCTTATACTTCCATACACTTTCTCAAACAACTCTTCTAAGCTTTAACTAATTTATTGCATTTCCTTACCTGAACAAATCATTAACTTGATCTATTCATACTTTTCTTGATACTCCTCCACCATGCCTACCACTCACATGTCCAATATATTTGTATCGTTAGTTTTTTTTTCATACAATTTACTGTCAAATAAATAGATAATCTTCTCATTCATTCTTTCTTTTAAAACTGCTTAACTATTTCAATGTTGTTTCAACTATTTCATTTCCCATTTGTCATTTTGTAAAATTTGGACTCCTTTGAGGCTTTTCTTTTTTTCGTTCTTAATCTGAGGTGGTATACTCGTATGTGGGTTTACTTTTTATTTTGTTTTCTGTCATACATTTTTGTTTTTTTATTTATTCTTTAATCTAGATATGGGGGGGTGTGGGATGGAAGCCCCCGATGCTCTTCCGGTCGGGCTTGCCCTACATTGGTGGGGTGTATATCGGCCGGGGGAATGTTTGTGGGAAGAGCCCGGACCTTTTAATGTATTCTCTTTTGAATGTACTCGTATTTTTTTGTCATCTACTTATTTTCTGTGTTTTTTTTATCTTCTTGTTCTACGTGTTCAAGGGTGTGGGCTGAAAAACATCTGGTGTCCCCGTGGCTTGTCTCGACCTATATTGGTGGGGTGTATCTTGGCCGGGGGGACGTTATTAGATGAGCCCAGAGCTTTTGATAGCTTCTGTTTTATAATGTATAATTTTTTTAATGTGTTCTTGAAATGTGTCCAACTGTATTATGTACATACTATGTTGCTATCAATAAACCTGTATTTATTTATTTAAAAATAAAATAAAATAAATACTTTTCCCATAATTCAAAATCTGTAACTTTTTTGTTACTAAAATACAATCTACGAGTGTTTCTCAAAGTCGATACATGTTAAAAATAATGTCAATAGGATACAAAGTAATCGCTGGATGTCTGCTCACTTATTATGGTACCGATTTAATGACAAATATTATGTTACCAATTTAATGACAAGTGCTAAAGCAAAGCATTTGTTATTATTGGCACAAAGCACTCTAACTTTGTCTAACACGAGTTGTTATTTTCGAGTTAAGGTTCGTAAGACAATATTTTGTTTTACTAAGTTTGGTGCTATTTAAATTGAAAGCTTCAATGCCGTAAAAAATATTTTGGGTATGTATTTTCAAATTGTAAATTGGGAAACTATTTCCAAATCATACTTAAAAATGTACTATCTACTAAAAATTCTAAAGAAATCTATTCACTTAGAAGAATAGTTAGGATAGATAATGCGAAATAAAATACAAAATAGAGAAATTAGGGATGAATAATAATAATACATGGATCATTTACATAGCGTCGTTTAGAGAGCAAACTCTGCTCAAGGGTGCTCTAACTCGGGAGTTTTTCTTCCCAGTGTCATGTCAGATCCCCCAACGTTGAATATTCCTTGAGAGTAGACATCTTCGTCCCCGGGCCCCCTAAAAAGATCTCCAACGCCCCTTACAATCACGTATATTGCGGAGCCAGAAGATTTGCCTCCTGCCAACACCTCTTCGGCCTTCTATTTTGCCTTGGATGATCAGGTGCAGTAATTTGTACTTTGCTCCTCTAAGTACATGACCTAAGTAGGACACCTTTTGGTTTTAATATAAGTCAACAACTCTCTATCAACTTTGGGTCTTTGAAGAACCCTTGTGCTGCTGACCATATCCGTCCAGGGTATACGTAGCATTCTCCAGTGTATCCACATTTCGAATGCTTCTAGTCGGTTCATACTACCAACATTGAGGGCCCATGATTCCACTCCATGCAATAACACTGACCAAACGTACCATTTGACTAATCGTTGTCGAAGTTTCAAGTTTAGATTATCATCGCAGAATACGCTTCTTATTTTATTAAAAGCTGCACGAGATGTTTCAATTCTGCACTTGACTTCGGTTTCTGGGTCCGAGGTCTTCCACTAGGATACTTCCGAGGTATTTACATTTTAACTTGGGACTAGAACCCGCTATTATTGATAGATTAGATATATTATGTTACAAAATAAATATATATGCACTTGAACATGTTTTTGGGAAAGGTAGTCTTGATTTTGACTGGGCCTTAAAGTTTTAAGATGTGTACCCTTTCGCCTTCTTCTTTCGTAAGGTACCCTTTCTGTTTTATTTAACATCTTTGTGGTTGGTTGGAAGGTAATGCCATATTGGCAACAATCCCACCAGGTTGTACTGTATACAACGAAAGTGTAATACAATACGATTTCATTTCCCATTTGTCATTTTGTAAAATTTGGACTCCTTAGAGGCTTTTCTTTTTTCCGTTCTTGCTGACAGTTAACCTGAAGTGGTATATGTGGGTATACTTTTTATTTTGTTTTCTGACATTTATTTTTGTTTTTTTTAATATTCTTTAATCTAGATATGCGGGGGTGTGGGATGGAAGCCCCCCGATGCCCTTGCGGTCGGGCTCGCCCTACATTGGTGGGGTGTATCTCGGCTGGGGGAATGTTTTTGGGATGAGCCCGGACCTTTTAATGTCTTCTCTCTTGAATGTATTTTTTTTTGTCGGCTATTTATGTTCTGTGTTTTTTTTATCTTGTTCTACGTGTTCAAGGGTGTGGGCTGAAAACTATCTGGTGTCCCCGTGGCTGGGCTCGCCCTATATTGGTGGGGTGTATCTTGCCCAAGGTATGTTATTAGATGAGCCCAGACCTTTTGATAGCTTCTGTTTTTTAATGTATTATCTTTTTAATGTGTTCTTGAAATGTGTCCTAAATGTAGTATGTACATACTGTGTTGCCATCAATAAACTTGTGTTTATTTATTTATTTAATACCCTTAAAAATAGGTAAATTAATGATTCGGATATATTGAAAAAGGTGTCTAGAATATAACATTGTGTTCGATTCCAGTAATTGAGTTGTCTGGTTTATAATCACTAGAATAGATGCAGCTTGCTTTTCATCATTACACGTATAAGTAATACTACCACGACTGTATTATTACCAGACGAGTCTTTTACCAGTCTTGAGTCCCTTTTTACTTTTTAAGGTATCATCGAGAATCGAACCCGAAACTTCCGGGTGGAAGTCAAGTGTTCTAACCTAACATATCCACCTAGATGAAGATCAAGTGTACTAATCTAACCTATTCACCTTGAATATGGAGGTTGACATTCTAAGTTCAAAACTATCTGAATTCTATAAATAAATAGGAGGATTACAAAGCATTAAACCTATGACAACTTTTTTAACCTGGTTGCTAAATTGATTGACTTTTAACCTGGTTGTTAAATTGCTCGACTTTTAACCTAGTTGCTAAATTGATTGACTTTTAACCTGGTTGCTAAATTGCTTGACTTTAAACCTGAGGGTTCAAACTCAAAAAAGTGTCTGTCTTATTATTACCATCAGGTCTTTTAAAATTGTACATGTTATTTGTTTACATTACCAGTTTTAATTGTATACAGTAAAAATGTAACACAAAATATATATTTATAAATAAAAACAACAAAAACAGCTGGCAAAAATAGGTTATGTAGAAAAATCACTAGTAAAATGAAATCTGTAAGAATATCCATCTAATTATTCCACTTTGTGTTTTAAGGGTCGTGTAGTGCTGGCATAAAGTAATTCTCATTTAACCCTCGCCAGTACAAATATAGTTCTGTAAAGTAAACTACCCTTGCCGGACAGAATGTCCACTGAGGGTGTGTAGTTGGAATATACGAGAATGCTTCCTGTGGGAGATGTACAAAAGAATCGGGGCTCCTGGCTCCCGTTCATTCTGCTTTCTAGTGTTTGTCACGGCAAATAAAGGAAATGAGTTCAAAAATAGACAAGCATTTGTGTACTTGATTGGATAAAAAATAAACAAGTTTGTTAATGGTTTTCCAGTTTATTTTATATTTTAAACGTTAGTACGGTGTTAATTTATGTTAAAAAAATACGCATATGTGTACTTGATTTGATGAATACATTATAACTTAGTTAGTAGTTTTTCAGTTTATTTAAAGTTTTAGTAAGGTGTGTGGCATTCATTTTTAATTAAAATAAACACGATTCAAATAAAAGAAATGAATTAAAAAAAAACACATATTTTGTACTGGATTTTATTAAAATTTTATAACAAGTTTATTAATGGGTTTTCAGTTTGTTTTGTGTTTTTAACAAGGTTAGTTAAAAAATGGAGTTATTGGCTACTCATGAATGAAAAACTTTATTTGTCTTTATATTAGTTCCTCTGAACACTGAAATATAAATAATTCTGAAACCGATAAAAAATATTTTCAGTTCACTGAGCAATATTTGTAAAAAGTATAAATAAAAAGCTGATTGCACAAATATCACTTTGTTTTCAAGTTAAACGACGCGTTTCAAGATAATACAATACGAGTATTTCAATAAAAAATAATATAATCAACGTGAAGGAATTGAGATATACGAGGGTTGATAAAATAGTAAAGAAAATTTTAGAATTTCGGAGTCTGGTTGTTTTTTATTGAGCCCAACTTTTCTCTGCGAGTAGGTGACATTGTTTGTGACGTACATTTCAATTTTCAGCCATATTGGATGGCAATTTGTTTTTGACAGGACAATATTGACAACGCATTATTATTGTCTTTTATTACACCTTTGTTGGGTATGGTACAACCTTGTTGACTTATTGTCATGTGGCAATATCTTCCGACCAACCAGACGGGAATCCTTTTTAAAATATCTGCATTTCAACGGGAATTAAATCCGCAACCTTCGGGCTGGGAGACAAGTGTCTTACCAACTAGGCAATAGAGGTCATCATCGTTTTGGCACGTTTGAATTTTTTTTCATTTTAAAAATATTTTTTTTTAGATTTTACGTCATTTACGTGAGACAGTCGAAATAAAAATATCAGAATTGTAGGTTTTGTACTTCGATACTCCTCCTCCTGTAACAACTCCTAGATTTTTTACGACAATAATGCACCAGCTCCCATTTCACTACTATTTCATGAATTTTGCCCAAAATATAACACCTTCATGATGCCGCAGCCCTTGTATTAATCAGATACGCAATCCTGCAACTTTTTTCCTGTTCTCGAAGATGAGGAGAATATTAACTCTTCCTGTCCTGTGATGTGTAACTAGTACACATTGCTTCTAAAAACTTTAATATCTCTGTAAATATAATAAACACTGGTATATTAATTCTAAATAACCGCTATGGGTGAGGAAGCGGCGCTATTCACGTTTCACTCTCACTACTTCGGTATATGGGACGTAAGAAATAGAATCTCAATTCGCTCGCTTCTCTCGCTTCAGTAGTTCGCGGACTTTCGTTTGAACTGGTCGCTTTGCCCGTTTTGTGAACGTCGGCCGATTTTTTTTTCATGTTTTCAGCAATTAAATTTCAATTATTATCACTTTTGACTTCGAATTTTATTAATTTGAGTGATTGACAATGAATATTAATATTTTTCCGATTTTAAATCGCTCATTTTTACACGTGTATACCGGAACGCGCGGATTTTTTTAGCACAGGAAGGAAAAGGTTAAAAGGACAACGTTTTGTGACCATGGAGGAGGTAAGGGTAAAATTGTTGGATGAGCTTAAGTTAAAAACTACGTTCCACACATGTTAAGCGGATTGGAAAAAGTGTTTTTTATCCTATTGGGACAACTTCGAAGGGGAAAATTTGAATTTTAATAATTAAATACATAATTTTAGAAAATGATGTAAATTATCGTTAATATTTTTATCAAACCTCGTAAGTCATGTTTCTTCTTCTACCAAAACTTATATTTTCGCAAATACAAATAATACAAATCTAAAAAAAAATGTTTAATTGTATATGTAAAAATCGGTCATAACTTTTGCATCAACCCAATAGTTGGAAATCATTTTGGGATAGTCAGTGAAGACAATATCGCTCCTTCATTTCAAAACACCTTACTTTTCTCATACACTTTTATATATATTTCGTCAAACACATACATTTTTCCTCTACTTTTCCTTTACATTATATTTTGACATTATTTTTGTCGCTCTCCGTTCCTTTAATATAAAAAAAACAACTATTGATCTTAAGAAAATTAAAAGTGTCTCATTTTATATGCTTGCTATATAATGGCACAAATGGAAGAAAATATGAGATAGATGTAAAAATGCTTTCAGCATTTTTACAAAAACCCTTAGTGAGCGCGAGATGTTTGCTGAACATATAATACATTCATTTAAAGTCTTAATACAAGATCGCATCGCAGAATTTTGCTTCCGAATGACTGAATCTAAAATACACTTTTTGTTAAACTTTGTCTAACTGGGTCCCTTTACACATTTTTACGAGATTGGCATAAAAGCCTATTATTTAATGAAAAATGGAAAAAAATTAATAATACATCTATTTGTAAACTTTTGGAACATTTCAAATTTTATAAACATAATTTTTGGTGCCAATTAACTTTTTTATATTATCAGATTTCAGCTATTTTTTGTTTTCTACCTTTGTTATATTTAAGAAATAACCCCTTTCAAACCCTTACATGCAACATAAATATATATTTATTTTATAATATTTTTATTTTGTCAGTAAAAGAGGGTTCGTGTCCTGAGTTAGAGCGTCCTTGAAGAGAGTTTGCTCTCTAAATGGTAATAAATTATTTTTTTTAAATTTTAATACTATGATGGATTTAATAATACGCATTCGTGGAAGCCTAGGTGTTATAGACATCAACAGCAAGATGGAGGAGATGCGATTGAAATGGTATGGACACGTTGGACGCAGAGCACCCGATCACATTGTGAACCAGGCAATCTCCATGGATCTTCCTCGAATAACAAGCAGAGGAAGACAAAGAATTCATGGGTGGTGCAGAAAGATAACCTGATGCAGAGGCACGGCCTGGGGGACGTAGTCCGGGACAGAAGAGCATACAACCTGAGGACGAGGAGAGCTGACCCCAACAGTCTTCGCAGACAATGAGTTGGGATGGAGCAGGGAGAAGAAGAAGACTATGATGGATGTTGCTACATTGCCCATTTTGCTGGAGTAGAGTTATTAATATAACTTTTATCTTGAGAAATATTGAACGGCGTGTAGCGATAGGAAACAAAGTTAGTGGGACACTTAAACATATATACTTAAACCCTACAGTATCAAATCTGCTGAGATATTAGCCCACAACATGATTTTAGTACCAACTTTGATATATGGCAGTAAAATCTGGATAGAGAAAAATATAAAAAATAGCCAAATAAATGCATGCGCTGTGAAGAATACATGGGGCGACAATGTATGATATAACATGGAATTGAGTGATAAGGGATGAATGGGAACTTTAAACTGATGTGTTGAATAATATTAAGAAGAGAACTCTGATATGGTAAAGGTATGTAGAACGAATGAATGTAGAAAAACTAACAAAAAATATAGTGAAAATATGAGTTAAAGACGTGGTCGAGGAAGATCAAGGAAAAAATGGTTGGAAGAAGAGAAAGTTATTTAAAAAATATCCGTTCAAAAAGTCAGAAAAATCGTAGACGTTGTATAGATGTACTCGTATATGAAATTTGTGTATCGAGATAGGAAAGTCTGGCACTTTGTTCTTTCTGTCTACCCCGACAGGATAATGGTTGGCATGGTGACACATTTTTCGTTCACGTTGCAAACCTCGATCATCTAGACTTCGGGAAATTCTAGTCTTATAAAAATATACGACTCTCCAATTGCTGGAATTTTTTTTCAGTGAGAATTTTCCAGTGGCGGCTGCGTGACGATCAGATAAATGTGCGTTACAATAGAAAGGAAATATCACATTTTCATGCAATAAAATGAACACGCAATGTCGAAGAAAACTTTTTCTCTCTCAATACATTTACCATCATTCGTCCTTTAAATATAAAATGGTACACTTATTTACTTATTTAAAATAGAACTGGCATTTTTAACGTGTGACCCAGAATGATTTAGCACTTGAATATAAAAAGAATCTTCACAATAAACTTACATTTAAACCAGAGACTTTTTTTTACTTAACAAAAGTATTGATAGGTCTGTCATTTTAATTTATGTTTATTGAGTAGAGTTTTTCCACATGTAAATATAAAATCATTTTATTTAAAAATAGAATTCTACAATATAAATACAAAATCAATCGATTTTATTTTTCACTAGGAGAAAAGAAAAAAAGCGGAGTTCGATAATATAAAAACAAAATCAATTAACAGTTTTATTTTTCATTTGAAGAAAAAAACTAAAAAAAAAAGAACACAGTTCTACAATATAAACACAAATCATATTACAATGTCTTATTTATCAATTGGAGAAAAAAACTCAGTAAGACGAAGTTTTACAATAAAAATATAAAATAAATTGACAATGTGTTATTTATCAACATCATCATGTCGTGTAGCTCATGATAGCATCATGACTTCCATGATATCATCCGACAACTCCTCTCCATCCATCCTTGCAGTCTGCGGCTAGGAGGGTAGTTGTTAAGGGTAGTCCTGTTGCATTTCTTGGTCAGCCCAACGCATTGGGATTTTTCCTCTTGTGCCTCGTCCTTCCACGCCTTCAGTAATCACAAACCTCTCTCAATTGTTTCCTTGGGTATGAGCAATGTGCCCAAAAAAATAGGAGGACACGTCGAAAGCATATGGTCGCCAATCTTTCAGTGATTTTCAGTTATTCAAGAACGAAGACGTTAGTTCGCATTGCTGTCTATTGAATTCGTAGCATCATTTGGAGAAAAAACTTAGAAAATCTACGTTTTGATTTCTTATTTCTTTTCTAATTTTTATATACTTATTGACAAAACAAATAATACTTGAGTGCCTTTTACTGGCACAATAAATCACAAAGTTTTAAAAGTTTCGAAGGCTGAACAAATTAAAACAAATGTGGACCGATACACACCAACTACGCCCATTGCATGACCAAGTGATATGATAATTAAAACTTTATACATCTAGCCCCAGTAGTATGTCAACTAGAGTTGATAGAAGACGTGTTGTTTCGTTACATGTTGAAATGTCAAAAAGGGAATATCGCGCGGTTATCAAGTTTTTCATAAGAGGAGAAAAGCCGTGTACAAATAAAAAAGACGGTTAGCTCCTGTCTTCAAAGAAAATTCTACATCATATTACACAGTGAACGATTAGGTTTTAAAAAAACAGAGAATGAGCAACATTTAGGAATTTAAAAAATCGAAGTTTTTTTTAGTGATATTGAAAAATTTATCGATCAAAAAAATGAATTGAACTACAGGGTGACAATGTTGAAAAATGCATTTTTTTGTTTCATTCTATTACATTCGTTATATCCTTGGGCTAGAAACTTTTTGAACTTATAACTAAAATATTGTATATAACAAACGACCTCCGTGATCTAGTAGGTAAGACGTCTGTCTTCTGATCTGGGGATAGCGATTTCGATTCCCGTTGAAACCCAGATGAAAAAGATATATATTTTAGTGTGGTTTTTACTTGAGGCCTCTTCAATATATTTCTTGTTGGTTGGGAGAAATATTCACATGGGAATAAGTTAACCCTCCATGTTGAAATTCATGCAGCGAATGTGCAATAAATATCCAAGTTTAAGGGCATGTTTACTATTGGATTATTTTTTTTATAACAAGAATAATGCTGGATAACATATACCTAAATATAATTTACGATAGCTATTGCAGTGTCATCGTTGTTTGATAAAATATATGAATGGTTGAATTAAAATAGGCACAAAGTACCAAAAAAAAAAAGAAAAAAAAACTAAGTATGCAGTTTCATTATATATGACATATAGTATAGAACGAAACTGCATACTTAGTTTTTTTTTTTTTTGGTACTTAGTGCCTATTTTTATTCAACCATTCATATGTTATTTATTAAACTACTAGTTGCAACCCGTGAAATATTCACGGAAGTAAAATAAATTCTACATTTATGAAAATATATATTCATAAATGTAAAATTTGTTTATATATATCATTTATACATCGTCCCCTTTTATACCGGTTCAAAAATTGTAAGCTAGGTATTTAAAATTCGTTCAGTATAATTTTTTTATCACGGACCCACCGAGATTCAAATCTTGTAGTATTCCTCTCTCCCTCTCTTGTATTCAAAATTAAATTCTCGTATTATTTCTTTGACGACAATTTACAGTTAATTCCAAACATTACCAATTTTTACTAACCATAATCATATTGAAAATTAACACAGAAATACAAATAGCAACGGTACTACAAATAATTATCAAGACTAACATGATAAATTACTCCTGCTCACGACAGCCCAGGTTTCAGAAGGCCCAGAGGTGTTTGCCGTTCAAGATAAATAACACCCCAATAAACTTTAGTAACAGATTTCAATTGACACGCGTTTCCTCTTCACAGATCGAAAATAGCTTCTCAACAAATGAAAACACCCTTAAAATAAAATAAATCAAAAGTTTTATAAGAAAAAATTAAGCGTTACGATTTTAACCACTTGAGACTCGTAAACGTACATTTTTATCAAGTGTTACTTTATGGAGTCTTGTGAACTCACCTGCGACTCTGGAACGAATTTATTTAAGTGTTTCTTCCCGTTCTCATAGAATACTTGCTTTGTTCATCGTAACTACATTTAGAAATAACACATTCTTCTGTAAGCCAAGAGTTTGAATGTACTAAGAACACAATAAAGTAGCTACATGAATAAGGTCAGACTAGTTGCAACCCGTGAAATATTCACGGAAGGAAAATAAATTCTACATTTATGAAAATATATATTCATAAATGTAAAATTTGTTTATATATATATCATTTATATCGTCCCCTTTTACACCGGTTCAAAAATTGTAAGCTAGTTATTT
Organism: Odontocerum albicorne; assembly: GCA_949825065.1. Classification (NCBI taxonomy): domain Eukaryota; kingdom Metazoa; phylum Arthropoda; class Insecta; order Trichoptera; family Odontoceridae; genus Odontocerum; species Odontocerum albicorne. The sequence continues at coordinate 5,271,045 of OX463847.1, read as the reverse complement.
AAAATTCGTTCAGTATCACGGACCCACCGAGATTCAAATTTCGAATTACCTTCGGAGAGAATCCAAGTATTCCTCTCTCGCTCTCTTGTATTCAAAATTCAATTCTCGTATTTTTCTTTGTCGACAGCCGTCGTATGGGTTTTGGCCTATTTATACTATGATTTGGTTCAACTCTGTCATGGTGTAGAAGGGGTGTGTCTGAAATTACTGAAGAATATTTTTTTTCTCTTCACCTACATAATGATAACATTTTTACTAACCAGTTACATAACTGAACTATCCATGAGATGAACATTGCTTATTTGGATTTTAATACTAGTACTTAGTATTGTTCAAAATGATTTTCTTAGCATTTAACATTAGACAAATTTTGTGCAAGGGATGAATAGTTTCCATTTACGAAAAACGAAAATCAAAAAGTCTGATGTATGTAACAGGGGGCTTAAACGATTTTTTATATTTATTTTATGATAAAATAAATTACAGATGTTTTATTTCTCATTAATACTGGATAAAGTAATTTAAGCTTTAATGTTTCTATTCTCAAAAACATTTATTTTTATTTTATCGTTCAGTGGTGTCGCGGATGAGTGTCACTCACTTCCATAAGCAAGATAAAATATTTATTATGTCCTATGTTTTCAATCGTGAATTTTTGATACAAATATTAAAAATAAATATAAAAAACAAGTCTTGTTTGTGCTCCCCTGATGATGAGGTGAAAGCCTTGAAATCGGTAAGGGTATACCGTTACAAAAAGTGGAATAAACAGTGTTTGATAAAACAAATTAAAATGTCTAAACCTCCACAATGTGAATGCCTTAACTATAAATAAATAGTTGCAGCCCGTGAAATATTCACGGAAGTAAAACAAATTATACATTTTCGAAATACCGAATGGAGCAAGATGCTAAAAGTGTTTTGGGTTCATTAATGTTTACAGTTTTAAATAAAAAAGTACATCTTGATTGATGAATTATTTAATTCTCAAAAATCTCTTTATACACGATGTTTTGTGTACTATATAAATATTAATGTTGTTCAATTTAAATCGTTGATAAAGTTTTACTTGAAGACTTGTTTCAGATATATTGACTTGAATGTTTTCGCGTTTCCGACATCGTGAAAAAGCCACATATAATTGTCTGCATTAAAAAAAGTGCATAAGATAAATAAACACAAGTTATTATAAGGTTCAATATAATAGGAAATAAGTTAATTATTTAATGAATTACAATTCAAAATAAATTGGCATCGTCCCCTTTTACACCGGTTCGTTCAGTATAATTTCAATATGTTTCGAAGTACTAAACACAAGTAATTATAAGGTTCAATATAATAGGAAACAAATGAATTATTTAATGAATTAACAATTCAAAATAAATTGGCATCGTCCCCTTTTACACCAGTTCGTTCAGTATAATTTCAATCTGCTTCGAAGTAGTGAACACAAGTAATTATAAGGTTCAATATAATAGGAAATAAATGAATTATTTAATGAATTACAATTCAAAATAAATTGGCATCGTCCCCTTTTACACCGGTTCGTTCAGTATAATTTCAATCTGTTTCGAACGACAACCGTACGGGCTTTGACCTATTTATACTATGATAAAATGTAATATGTATGTTCATGAATATATAAAAAGGACTTTTTTATTATTGGTGGAGGAAAAATAAAAACTTATATCTTCATTCAATACACACATTATTAAATCCATTTTTATAATCATGTCAAGAAAATACATGAAAAGTTTTCTAAAATAATTAAATTATATTTTTCGGTGCAATTCTCAACAACTTAGTTGCTTTATAATGTTGCGAGTACTCAAATTTAAAATTCAAAGTTATTGGTTTTACAGAATGAAATTGATCCAATTTAAATATTTTTTTTACTTTTTTATTTATTATTACACATGACAAGAAATATACATAATTTGCGAAAAAACAACAGGTTATTTAATTTGGACATACAATTTCAATGGATCTGGGTTTGTTGCCTTTCATTTGTCGTAACCCCAGTAAGCTAGACTTTTGCCTGTATCTCACTGAGGATATTTAGCATGAAAAAATAAATCGATACTTCTTTCCGATTTTTGATTACACAAAAACAAAACCCCGTTGCACGTTCTCATCAACATGACAAACAGTGACACTCAATTAAAACTGGAAACATCATGCGAAATTAAACTCCTCACACATCATCACTCCAGAAAGACCAAAATTATTCATCCCACAATATACCGCACACAATCATAAGAATAAAAATAAAAATAAAAACAAAAATACACGGAAACACAAATATAAAAACAACTAAAATTAAAACAACAAGAGGTAACGCACACTCACGAGCCCACACAAATTTTTTCCGCACGTCATTTATCCTGAAAGCCCAAGTACTCAAAATCATGTCGCAATAACAACCATGCTAATATGTTCCTTAACTTCTAAAAAACATGGATTCCTATCGATATAAGAATGATTTTAAGACCATTTTGAATTTCAAATGGCGTACAAATGCTGTAATAAAGGTTCCGAAAATGGCCCTTCTAACTTTCAATTAATTCCATTTGCAAAATAATAAAAATTTAATTTCGTTCAGTTTGTAGCGCTTTGAATCCATTAGCGATTGATGAGGGAAAATGAAACTGAGATTAAATTTTTGAGACGAGATGAGATTTTCATTTGATGCAATTAAAATACTACTTTTTTACTTGGATCTTTTACGTGACAATTTATTTGCACAATGACCTAAAATATTATTTGTCACTGAGAAAATAAAAGATAAAATTATTGTTTTTTTTATCAATCATTTAATTTAATTCACTAAGGAATGATGGTTTGTGGCACTTAAGTCAAGACATTCTAGTACCACGTCTACAGGATGAAGAAAAGGGTTCGTTTTCAGAAGTAGCAGAATCCTACGTCCACCACAATAAAGGCGAGGGTGGTTAAGCTACCTATTAAGGATGCCGTCTGGTAGATTTATATATTAAGGGACAAATTAAACTATACCTACATAAATGTTTTCATACACAGTAATAATTAACACACTAACGATAGCGTGTTATTACATGAAGTGGAATCATGGACCCACAAAGTTGGTAGTATGAACCGACTGCATGCGAAACGTGGATTCACCGGAGAATGCTACAGATACCCTGGAAGGATATGGTCAGCAACACAAGGGTTCTTTAAAAAATGAAAGTTGATAGAGAGTTGCTGACTAATATTAAAATCCGAAAAGTGTCCTATTTTGGGTCATGTACTTAGAGGAGCAAAGTACAAATTACTGCACCTGATCATCCAAGGCAAAATAGAGGGTCGAAGAGGTGTTGGCAGGAGGCAAATCTCCGCAATATACGTGATTGGAGTGGTATAAGGAATATATATGTTTGTAGTGGTATAAGGAATATAAATTCTTGGAATATATATGTTTGTCAGATGTGCACCCCGATACACTGACTTACAAGTCTTGTTTGTGCTCCCCTGATGATGAGGTGAAAGCATTGAAACCGGTAGGGTTATACCGTTACAAAAAAGTGGAATAAACAGTGTTTGATAAAACAAACTACAATGTCTTTAAACCTTCACAATATTAATGCCTTAACTATAAATAATATATAATTATCCTTGTCGTTCTTGGGCCTCGTAGTCGAAGATCCCTTCGCCATTCCAACGTCAATTCAGTAGCAAAGCGAAACCGTGCCGTGAAGATTGAGTGTATTTATCCTTTTTTCTCCTCTTTAAGTGAGTGAGCTGTTGTACACCAGCAGACTCACCGGCCACATCGGTGTACTGGATTCGATAGCATTTGTCGTATCCCCAGTAAGCTAGGCTTTTGTCTGTATCTCACTGAGGACATATAGTATGAAAAATAAATCGATACTTCTTTCTTATTTTGGATTCTATAAAACCTCGTTGCACATTTTCATCAACCTGACAAACAGTGACACTCAATTACATAATATGTACACATCACGCGAAATCAAACTCTTCACACTTCGTCACTCCAGACAGACCAAAATATTCATCCCACAATATACCGCATACAATCGTAAAACAAAAATAAAATATAGTACATCTATATAAAAATATAAAACAACAAAAAACGCCACACTCAAGAGCTCACAAACCTCTTCCACAAGTCATTCATCTTGCAAGCCCAAGTACTCAAACTCCTGTCGTGATAACAACCACGCTCTGATCGACTGCCTAAACTGTTTTCCTCCCTTTACATTTATTGAATTCGGCACCCCATTGTATGTCATGGGAGCGAAATAGGCGTATTGCCTTTGGGCAACAGATGTTTTTACCCTAGAAGAGATAGTGAATATTTGATCAGTTGCCATGCGTTTCATTTGTCTCTGCTGAGTCTGCAACTTCCCTTCGTCTCGATGATAGTGCCAGAGAATGGATTTGAGATGTAAGTTGGCTCTGTTCAGGACCCGATACTCCCTGAAAAGTGTAATTTAAAAAGATACGATAACCAATATTTTATGATTGAGTATGAATTTCGGTCATGTTGTGGATAGAATACATCTTTACGTGTTAGGTTTTTATGTGCAAGCTGTAACATTTCAGCAAACACATAGTATTGAGAGATTAAACCCAAAGTTTTGATATCAAGGAGATCAAAATTCTATGAAATTCATCAGGTTAAATCTGCTATATCCGTTTTTTACGTAAGGCAGTTTTTTACACATTCATTATTATAGCGTTGCTTAGCAACGCTATAAGAATGAATGATTAGCAACATATAAGCTATGGAAAAAACTAATTCAGATTTGAAACGGTCTGAAAGTAAAAATCAGTCCGGAAGTGTATCCGCCAGGAATCGAACCTGGGCCACCCGCTTGTTTCGTACATGCAGTTTTTGTGTAGCACATATGTATTATAACTTTTAGTCCTTGAATAATTAAAAAAAAATCCTAATTTATCTATATTCTTTGAACTCCTCAGATCAACCCTTCTCTTTGATCATGAAGGTTAAAGGACTTTCGTGGTTTGCGGGTAATTTTCTGTTACCCTGAACCCATCAATAGTATTTAGAAGGATTCACGGATTCCTCTGTCAAGATATTAACAACTCTGTACAGCTAGAACCTTATCAAAGACCGGATATCATCCCCTTAAACACTATAAAGGTCGTTGACTTTATGAATAATGTTTAACTTTTGTTCAGATTTGGTGGTTAGTTTGATATAGTTAAGTCGTTTGAAAACTTAACTGCAAATAACATGAAATTCGACTTAAGTCGGTAAACTACTGCTTATTTCGAGTGTTGACTTAGTAAGATCTTTGATTTCCATTTACGATGAAAGCTATACATCATATATAAAAGTTTTTATAATGCTACGATTTCCAAATATTTCTCTATTTATTTGACTGCTTAAATGGCGTTTTTGATATTATGCAAAAATAACAATTATTGGGTGTTAGCATAAGTTGTGTCCGTTTTTTTCCATTTAAAAATGAGCACCAAAAGTAAAACAAAATGGTAAAGGTTATACATCATTCGAAATAAAATTTTCTTTTACGTTACATGCATATTTTATTTGATTACAAGCTTTCAAAATGGAATGTCTACGCATTGCCACAAGCAAAGGTTCCTTTACCGCATCATTACTGGTGATGAAAAATGGTTTGAAAATGGTGATGAAAAATGTTTGAAGGGGATCTTCATGAATAATATGGTTTAAGCGGTCCTCATCGAAGTCCACTGGTCGTTCGGAACGCTCCATGTCTTTCAGGTCGAAATTACCGTCTTTGAAACGCAAAATACCATGTACGAGCTGTCCTCATTCATAGCATCTTCACCGTACACTTCGCAAATATCGCGAGTAACTTTGGCAGCTTTATTCTCTCTATTAAACGGGAACAGAAGGAGGTGTCGAAAATGCTCACTTTCGTCTACTTGACATTCCATTTTGAAGGCTTGTAATCAAATAAAATAATATATGTAATGTAAAAGGAAACACAGTATCTTGTAGAGCAGAAGATTTTCTGTCAAATGACGTATAACCTTTGCCATTTTGTTTTCATTTTGGTGTTTATTTTTAAATTTGAAAAAAAAAACGGACACAACTTATGTTAACACCAAATAAATTAATATCAATACAGTATTCCCCCACTATCCGGGGAATCTGTATCAATTGGTCCAAAGCCAATACTCGTACTAACCATTTATCTCAGTCGTTTCGCAAAATTTTCATTTCAATGTGCGATTAGTGTATAGACATAATTATCCCTTTCATTGAATTCTTTCCTTATTTTTACTACACTCTCTTTGTCTTGTCAAACCTGTTGTTAGGAAATAATTTAATTATTTTTTTTTATATTTGTATTCCTCATATATTCTCATTATTTAAAATAAATTGTATTCCTCGTCCAATTATTAAAAAAAAAATAATGATTTTTTTCACGATGCCCTAAACATGTATTAAATATTGGAATCAAACAAGATATAGCTACCCTTATTTTCTTTTCCAAATTAAGGTTTGAACCAAATTTAGTTCTTTTTACACCTTCCACTGATATCTTAGTTTCGTAGAGGTAGTCATTGCAAATAGGATCAAGGACTTAAAGAGTGATATCAATAATTTACTAATGTCCAAAACACAACCAATTCCATATTGAAAAACTTAATTTGAATGTACCGTCGCAAGATAATACATCGATCAATAAGGCCCAGGACTTACTTACTTACTAAAACAACATTTGTTTGCCAAAATTCTTCTTTATTCATCAACATAGTCTCCTTCAAGAGCGATACATTCATTCCAACGCTTTCCTAACTTTTCTACGCCAGCCGTGTACAACGTTTTATCTTAGGTTTCAAAATAGGCGTTAGTTTCGGCAATCACTTCTTCATTGGAGCCAAATCTTTTTCCCTGGAGCATCTTTTTGAGGTCTGCGAACAGCCAATAGTCGCTGGGGGTCAAATCTGGAGAATACGGTGGGTGCAGAAGCAATTCGAAGTTCAACTCATGCAATTTGGCCATCGTTACCATTGACTTGTGACACGGTGCATTGTCCTGATGAAAGAATCCTTTTTTTTTCTTCATATGGGGCCGTTTTTTTGGCAATTTCTGTCTTCAAACGCTCCAATAACGCTATGTTACATAGTTCAATCTTCTTCTAAGGACATGAACTTTTCTTATTAGGACGATGTGAACTTTTCATATTATATTCTTGAAAGTATTTTTAAACCAACGACGTGTCAGTAAGATGTCGTTTTGGATTATTGTGACCAGACTGCAGCGCATTAAACAGAGACTGACTGGAATTATTAAAATTTTCTAATATCTCGTGCCACCCCAGGGAATAGAGCGCCAAAGTGCACAATTTGAAAACTTCAAGATTAGACATAACAGAAGAAGTATGATTTCACCCCTTTGAAACTCAAGTCTCATTATTTTGATACGAAAATTATTGTTGACGTGTTATTCTCAATTTTTTTAGCTGGAATATTTTCCGGAATGTTGTCATCGTATTAAAAAAATGTGCGCTATTTCAGCATCTTTATTCTGACATTTGAAAAGTGATTAATTCTGTCTTTTTAAATTTTTTGACATTTATGCTTTATTTCTTTAAACGTTTTCAATAAAAAAAACTGGAGATGAATGCAAAATTGAAATAATTTTGTGAAAAATTAATTTGAGCGAAAATCGTTATTTGACAACAAAAATTATAAAGCTTACAATTCATAAAAAAGGATTTTGTAAATAGTTAACTTTTAATAAAAACAACGTATTGATATATGAACTATCTCACTAAGCAAAGTGACTCCTCTGAAACGGTTTATTAAAATCCGTAGTTTAATAAATTTATTTTTGATGACAGTAAAACTCTAGCATAGCTTTTACCTTCCAGATTATTTGTCTGTCAAACTATTATTCTGTTGTTTACAGTACATTTACATTGTTATTATCAAAATTTATGATTTTATATGAACATCAGACACTTGCACTACATTTTATCTAAAATCAAATACAAAATACATGTACCAAAAGATCTACAAAATTTTATTTGTAGTGCGTCACATACCAAAAGATGTATGGTACAAAAGTTTATTTGTAGTGCGTCACATATCAAAAGATCCAGAAACGTTTATTTGTAGTGCGTCACATACCAAAAGATCCAGAAAAGTTTATTTGTAGTGCGTCACATACCAAAAGATCTATGGTAAAAAAGTTTATTTGTAGTGCGTCACATACCAAAAGATCTACAAAAACTTATTTGTAGTGCGTCACATAGAAAAAAGTCTACAAAAGTTTATACGTTGTACGTCTTCCATCAGTAAGTTTTCCGCTTTTTTTTTTAACCAAATATATTTTTCTTAAAACATGCTGATGTGGGGAAGTGCTAATTTAATGATCACAGCCACCTATTTTCTATCCTTATACTTAATTTATATTGAATTATTTTGTAATATATTTAATCTGTCAATCATAGTGGGTTCAAATCCCGATTGAAAGCGCCGTTAAGAAGTATCTGCTCTGTGAACGGCGTTGCATTAATTGTCTTTCAAATATTATAATTTTAACCTGGCGAGGTTTTTGTCACGAGTCAATCTTTTTTTTTATTTCATCTACGTTTTCTCTCATATTTCTCTAAAATATATTTTCCAATATATGCAGTGAAGGATTCTCCGGGGGAAGAATTGTGACCGATAATACTTGTTGGCAAAGAATTAACGGCGAGACGACTTGTTGACGAAGAATTATAGTTGGGAAGATTTATTGGCAAACAATTGTGGCTGGAAAGACTTATTTACGAACAAATATGTTCGGGAAGACTTGTTGGCGAAGAATGTTCCCAAAACCGTTTATTTATATAAAAAAAACAATAAATAATAAAAACGGCAAATAAAATAACATAGTTTTTCAAGGAGATATCATAAAAGCACAACACCAGCGAGCTTTGCGTGAAACGAAAAAATACCTACAATTCTATCTCTAGAGCAAAGAAAATGAATACCTTTTCTGTTATATTTTACTTTAGTATTGAATAGTGGCACGCTATTTAACTAATAGCGAATGTGTGGCCGCCAAATCGCTGATAGCGCTCGTTACACGCAATGTGTGAAAGTTAGGCGGTTTGAGGGATTACTTACCTGATTTTCGAGAATAGTCGTTGCGAACCATTGTTAGTTACATAATTGTGCCGCTAAATAAATGTTGTATATATAATTTAAACCAAACCACAGACGCCCAAAAAAACTATTAGCCTCCTGGGACTTTTTACTTCAAGCTAAACAAACGCCTTTTCGCCGTCTTCTCTCAATCTACCTTTCCTCCCAGCCTCCATAAATTCAACAGCATGGAAATCTTAAAGACTCTGTCTTAGTATGCCAACTGGCTTTCCTCCGTGTTGTTGGGATTTCGTAATGCGTACACATGCACTATACTACACCTAAAGCTGAATGTATTACTATCGTAAATCGTAGGATTTACAAAGGTTTCTTTGTAGTTATTGGTAGATTTTCTGCGCTTTATTACCAAATATGTTTTTCTGCACACATGCAGATGCGGTAAAGTACCTTATCAAACTGCCGCAGCCTTTTCCTTTTTATCTTTAGACTTAACTTATATAAATAAATATTGTAATAATTTTAATCTGTCAATAAAAGTGGGTCCACGTTCTGAAATGGAGCGCCCCTGAGAAGAGTTTCCTTTTTAAATGATTTAATATAATATCTTGAATCTAAGAAAATACGCTTGTTTCACTTTGTGGTATCACGTTTATAAATTCTCAGTAAAATAAATAAAATGCTTATTTTTTAATTTGGTTTTACCCTATTATAATAAGAATAATTCTATTTTAACAATAATTTAGTTCACTTCACCTGTAGAGGAAAATTGAGGTTTTTTAAACCGGAAATAAGAGGTTGTTCATTATGTTTTTCTTCAGTTTCAATCTTGAGGATTGGTTAGCAGCAAAGCCCTGCATCTCCTCCTCCACTCCATTCGATCTTCAGCGATCCTGTTGAGCTCTGTATAGGAGGTGCAGTCCATATCGTGGTATATTTGCTCCAGATACTCTCAGCGAGGACGCCCTCTGCCAATCGATCCCTCAATCATTCCTCCAGTATATTGTGCAGGAGATTTTCATGTCGCAGCATACGACCCATCCATTCTGCACGCCTTTCCGATATGGTGTTTGACAGGTGCCTGGTTTCTTCGATCCTATTGAGAACCTCGTCATTTGTAATATGGTCTCTCCAGAAAATCTTTAGTATTCGTCTATAGGTCCACATCTCGAAGGCTTCAAATCTTTTTAGATTTCTTTCACCCATGCACCATGTCTCGCAACCATACATCAAAATGTTCCACACGTATGTTTTGACCAATTGCTTGCGGAGCTTTAGGTCCATGTTGTTGGATTCGAAAATTTTTGATTTCTTATTAAAGGCGAATTTTGTTTGGTATATGCGACTGTCAATCTCTCTTTTTGTACGGCCATCACATGTGATCTTGCTTCCAAGATAAACCAACTCCAAGATAGACAAATTACTATTAATCGTTGTTATTGTTTAAAATTTATGGATTATGTTGTGTATTTGTTTTGTTTTGAAGAAGCTTTCTTTTAAATTAAAACAAGTTATTAATTATCATGAAATCGCCTTAAATATTACACGCAGCATAACGTAATCAAGAGTTTATTAATTAATATATTTATCAAGCCTTAAACCTAATAAAGTTGCGTTTCAAAAATTCCAATATACAAAAAGAAATACAGAATATATTGTTTATATATTAATATGTCAAAAACTAAGTGAATGATAACATACTGCATTAACAAACTGCCGCCAAATAATGCAAATCATGGTCTGGAAGAATGAATGATGAATTACTGCACCTGATCATCCAAGGCCGAAAAAATTTTGGTAGGAGGTAAATCTCCTGGTTCCGCAATATACGTGATTGGACTGGCATAAGGGGCGTTGGATATCTTTTTCGGCTGCCGGGGACAAATATGTCTACTCTCCGGTGATATTCAACGTTGGGGGGACCTGACATGACACTGGGAAGAAGAAGAAGATGGTCTGGAAGTCGTTACTGACTTTATTTACTTAGGCTCCAGTATTCCCAACAATGGAGGGTGCGAGGCTGAGGTGAAAAGAAGAGCTGGAATGGCCAGAAATGTGATGTTAAAGCTGTAAAAAATGACAGAATTATCGCCATCGCAACGAAAATGCGCCTAATTAAGTCTCGTTTCTTTGGAATATTCATGGAGGGCGCGGAGACTTGGACTTGAAGAGTGAGCGAAAGACGTTAATATGTTACATATATTAGAAATGTGGTGCTGTAGAAGGATGTTACGAATTCCGTTGATACTGTAGCGACCGTGCGCGCGGTCACTGAACCCACCAAGGCGACCCTTGTCCCTTGGTAGCGAACAGCGAGAGCAAGACACCGATATATCTCTTGCCTCTCCTGCAGACCGTAGTATGAGATGTATATAGAACGCGCAACAATAACCATGTGTCCGGCGAAGCGAGACCGCGACATGTTCTGCGCCGTTCTATACATTATAAATACAGATGCTTACAATAAACTTTCTCTCTTTACTTATCTCGATCTCGACGACTTTTATTCAAACAAACCTCATCCTTCTATGCGAAACCCAAGTCCCTAAAATACCAAGGTGAACTAACGCCTCCATTTTCGAAGAACTGAGAATTACCGACAGATGGTCGATTATATGCCTTCGACGAGTCCTCCGATTCATTGAGCACTTGCTTATAGTCAATGAGACAGTTTGGAGAGGTTTGTGGTTACTAAAGGCGTGGAAAGACGACGTACAAGAGGAAGAACTCCAATTCGTTGGACTGACCAAGTGAGAGACGCCACTGGGATATTCTTAACAACTGCGATTCGAGTCGCGGAGTACATGGATAGATGGAGAGTAGTTGTCAGAGGCTGTCATGGAAGTCACGATCTTCAGTCATGAGCTATACGATAGAATTATGATGATTTTTATATGATAGATCCATATTTATCGTTATTCATCTGTGATTTGAAAAAAGTACTCATTCTTCAGGTTTTTTTCAGTCAGTGACTTAGTAAAGAAACTGTTCAAGACTTAAATGGTTTATTTGATTTTATTTAAAACGACAAAGATTTTCAGACATTATTTCAGTTCGTTGAGTTAACCAGTAACGGTCGGTACCTGGAAGTTAGTCGGAGCAATGTTTCATTCAGTACAGGAAAGCAATGAACTCGAGCTGAAAGGTTCAATCAGGCAGCCGGGGAACGGTCTAGGGAAAAACGAGGTGATCCTGTGAATAATGGATTAATCGCTTTTCATCAATCAGTACCGAGTCTTAACTGGAAAATGGAGAATGGAAGTGCTTGGAAAACATTGTTCGTTGTTTATTTTAGTAAAAACAAGAAAAACTTTGGAATTGATTGTTTGTTTATTTTGACTCACATCCCTTCTTTAATTCTTTTATTTTGTTTATTTCTATTCTTTTTTTTCTTTTCACGTGTTTTATCCATTTGGGGTCAGCTGATTTTCTTGCATTATATCCAGAAAATTGCTTGGCAATAGGCCACGTGCAATAATATAAACTTTAATTGAAAGTAAAATGTAGTGAAAAACACTAAAACCCCAATAATCGTCTATACTAGCGGTTTTCAAACAAGGGTTCGCGAGAGTATCACAGAGAGTCTGCGAATTCTTTCAGAAATGACTACAATTAAACTAGAAAATGTCTTCTACACATATGTACGTAACAAACTCTAATGAATACGTTTTTCTAATCTAGTGGTCTACTTTCTATGAAAAATAAAAAAACATAGAAACCGACTGCAGATGGAGTCATATCTAAGTATTAAATATTTAAACATTAATCCCGATATCAATAATTTTATGAATAAAAAGCAGCATCATGTATTGCATTTATACAAAATAATATTAATATGTTATATAAATTATCCATGTTTTTACGATAGCACACATGAAATAAAAGTGTGAACCCTTATATTTGATTTCCTTTGTTTTAAGTCAATTCAAAAAGAAATGTTTTACAAAGTTTTCCTATATTTATATTTGTTGGGGGTCTGTAGCAATTTAAATAGATACCGAAGGGTGAAAAAGTTTCAGAACCGCTGATATAAGTGATTACTTTAAGTTTGATTTTATTCAAATATGCGGTTATATAACCCTTGTGTTGCTGATCATACCCTAGACGGATATGGTCAGCAACACAAGGGTTCTTCAAAAAGCCAAAGTTGATAGAGAGTTGCTGACTAATATTAAAATCCGAAAGGTGTCCTACTTGGGGCATGTACTTAGAGCCGGAGTAAAGTACAAATTACTGCACCTGATCATTCAAGGCAAAATAGGGGATCGAAGAGATGTTGACAGGAGGCAAATCTCCTAGCTCCGCAATACACGTGATTGGACTAGCATAAGGGGCGTTGGAGATCTTTTTCGGGCTGCCGATGATAGAGACGTCTATTCTCAAGTGATATCCAACGTTGGGGGGATCTGACATGACACTGGGAAGAAGAAGATACGGTTATAAGATCTTTAGTTCAATAATCAAAGACAGACAAATATGTTCCATTAAATATGACAACAATAAGAAATAATAATAAAATTAATGACTCAACAAATAATTACGATATATTCGCTGAAATAACATACTAGAATCAAGGAAAATTATCTTCAAAACCATTTTATATGGATTCAAGAAGAGTTTAAATTGGTCAATCAAGTGTCCATGCTAGAATAAGAAATCATTCATAATCATTCATTCGAATCATTCATTCAAAGAATTGTAGAAAAAGTTAAATATTCGATGACTACAACGTAAGAATTGATAATGTCGCGTGGGTCTGGAGGGATTTTGTAGACCGATAAATCAAACAAACGCATGACAACTATAATAAAAATTACAAAAAAAAAAAACTGAAAAATTATCATAGTATACTTTGGACACGTTATCAGGAAGAACAACCAAAGAGACAGTTAAAGGAAAACGAGTGAAAGGAGCATCTACGAGTTAGACAAATCAAATAAAGGAGTTAACTGGACCTTTGTTAAACGCTATATTCAAAATTACTCAGAACCTGGAAGGATATATACGAATATTGCTCTAACATCTTGATACAGCAGAGAACTACGAAGTCCAGCATTAAGCGTACGATTAAGAAGTGGATGATAATATTAATGTACACTTCCAGCAGCAGGAAACTTTAGAAGTGTACCTACCTGTATACCTACCTAAATGAATTGTCAAAATAACGAGTGAATTGTTAAAACACAAATAAATTAAATTAATTATTGTTAATAGTAAACATACAGGGGCAATGACCGATGAAGAATTCAATGATTGTTACACACTACGAACAACGACAATATTTACTATTTACAGCGTGCAAATTGGCTAGCCATCTCCAAATATAAATAATTAACCTACCGCCAGTTCATGTGATAGAGCAAGGCAGATATATATCGCCCATGTATTAATTCACTGGTATAAATTGTCCGCACTCTGCGAAATAAACACACTTTTATTGTCGTCCATTCAACTGTCAAGACTTATTATTTATCGCCTGTTGTCACTTTCGTTTTTATATATCCGCATTCCTGAGTCTATAAGTAAACAAATATCAATCAAAATCATCACAACAATTAAACATAAGCAATAGAAGCTTTAACCGCTATAGAAGGTTTAATTTCTGGCCATCACCCACGATAATTAAGAAACAATATTTAAGTCAATAGTTCACATATATTGGAACTATTTTTAATCATACAAACAATATGCAAGTCTAGATTGAATTTATACCCAGAAGAATATGTTAGTATCATTATAAAACGTGTATTTACATCCATACTTCTGTCCAGATAGTCAAAGCTGCCACTGAAAAAAACCCATCATCAAACAAATTATTGTTACATATGGAGTCGAGTTATACACTACATATCTATAGGAACAATATCGAGTGTTATAGTTTGAAAATGAGAAAAAAACATTGTATATTAGGTACCTAATTAGGATCTGCAACAAAAACTTCGAGACCAAGAGATGAAAAAGGGAGATTTATTCCTTGTATCTATTATCTTTGATCACCAGCAGTATAAACCATAACTGATAAGTTTAAGTCAGTCAATTGGCTTTTTAGGGGCAATATAACTTAGTCAGATCTGGTCAAGACTGGTGGGCCTACAGATACTAAAGATTTAAAATAAATTGTAGACTAAAGATGCAAGATCAACGAAAGTGGAGTTGCATTATAATATAGACTTAAGTTGAAGGAGTCGTATAGTCATCAGATAGGTAAGGTATGATCATCAACACGATAATCATGAACTTGAAAAATATTTTATTTAAAAAATTTCAAATTGTATCATACTACACTGTCGTTATATACTGTACCACCTAGCGGGCTCTTTGCCATCAAAAAATCTCTTCAAATCAACCAGAAAAATATTTAAGAGGGTTTAAGTAAAAACCAGTGTTTTTTTTTCATAGGAGTTCCAACCAACAAACTCAGGTTTTAAGACAGGCGTTTTACAGACTAGACCACGGAGATCGTTTAGTTTTCAACATAACAAAAATAAGTACTTTTAAATGTTTACTAAACCTTTAGCACGCAAACTGTTTTGTTAAAAATTAAATTAACTTTTAGGGTTTTCAATTTAAAAAATATTAAATTTTCTGTTTAAGCTTTCTGTTTTCTAGTATTTTTCTATTCCATTTGCATGCGAAACTTGCCGTCCAATCAAATATTTAACCGTTCTGTTTCAGTTTTGTTTGTGTCGGAAATATCGTTCGATAGAGCGTTTAAAACCTTATAAATGAGCGAGAAGAAAATTTACATAGAAATACATGTTATAAGAGTCAAGTATTATGTGAAAGTGAAAATTTATTTGTAAAATATAATATTTGTAGACAAGTACTAACATATCATCACGCCATTTCTGTATCGAGATGGGTCGGTTAAGTCGGCGGCCGTGTTTTTACGGTTAAGTCAAGCAAACAGGAGTTTCAGATTCGATTCACTTCCTGACTGGTTTTACTCTTAGACTATTTAAAATCTGAATTAAAGTTTTTCAATTGTTCATACGTCACTTAGGAATATTTTTTAAAGCGGTATTAAGCAATGGTGATTGTCCGTCTTTGTGGGGTTCGTGGCCATGTTCTCACGTATATGTTTATGGATTTTGTCGGGATGGATAGTCATTTGAATGATTTGTGCGACCATGTAACTTGCTTTATTTACTTTTGTCTGGTTGGTTGGAAGAGATTGCCGCCTGGCAATAAGACCGCCAGATTGTATTGCAATAAAAGTGTTAAATAAATAAATAAATAAGCAACACAAAAATAGCGATATGTATAAACCCTATAAATTTCATATTGCCTAGACTTGTATGCGTCACGACAACTTTTCTGCTTATATACTATTTATAGTTAAGGCATTAACAATGTGTAGTTTCAAAGACATTGTAATTTGTTTTTCAAACACTGTTTCTTCCACTTTTTGTAACGGTATAACGCTATCGGTTTCAAGGCTTTCCACTCATCATCAGGGGAGCATAAACAAGTCTTGTTTGTACTCCCCTGATGATGAGGTGAAAGTCTTGAAACCGGTAGAGTTAATAATAAACAGTGTTTGATAAAACAAATTACAATTTTCTGCTTATTTTAAACATATTATTTGCCGCTTTAAAAAAAAAGAAAATAATTTGTTATTGGATTCAGCCTCTATATTTTCTTTCATTACGCTGAATTATACATCGACAAATTGATATTCAAATGTCAGAACTTCAACATAAATCAATACAACTTTTGGTATGATATTTTTTTGGAATTGGCGGAAATAATAAATATGATTTTTATTCACTGTGATTTTCAGTTAGGACGATACTTTGTAATAAAATCGTTGTTTGTTTACTTCTTTTCTTCGAGGTATCGTCTTCTATCGAAGGTTGGTTAAGCATCATGGGACCCTTATTCTATTCACGTTAGCCCAGAATATCTCAGCAGAACCTTCTAAGAAGTTCTTAAGCCAAAAGGTCTTCATTTCTCAGTTCGTCATGTATTTTTTTACTGAATTATCAGTTCTGTGTGTTATTTATCTTTAACCTCTTAAATGTGACCAAAATCAGACAATACAATATGGGATCCATCACTGTTTTAAGTAGTTCCTAGTCTTTATGAACAGGCGCAAGCACTTCTGCGCTTGATACACGATCTGTCCAAGGAATCTTGATAAAACGTCTGTAGATCTATGGTATACTTTGAAAACATCGATCCTTCATGATACAAATAACAAGTGAAAACATTTTACAAGTTATTTTAATATTTATATCACAATGTTCACTGCTATAAATACATTTTGTCTATGTCCTAATCAAAATAATTTCAACGGCTTAAGTGTTACGAACTGATTGATTTCAAACGTTGTCTTTGTTTTAAAGTCCCTTACTGGGATGTATCCATTGTATATTTCGAATCTGTGTATACGTGATGTTTTATTGGTGAAAAGTAGAATTTAAAGATCGATTTCTTCTCCCTCAATTAAATGGATAGCTCTAAATCGATCCAATAGGGTGTAGTATAATGATGTATATATTTTGTCGTTGAGTGGTCTCGTGGCATGGAATGATGTATTTCTGAGTGTTAGAGATATAGGTGGCGTGTGCAACTTTAGGTAGCACTTTAAAACAATCCTCTTTGGGTGGTCATATCACAATTGATGATGTTATACGAACACTATACAGATACGCCTAAACATGTGTTACATCACAAAATCTACAAAGGTTAATTTGCAGTTTGTCTTCCCTTAAAAAGTTTTCTTTCCAAAAAGCTTTTTCAGAACATATGCAAATGCGAAAAAGCACTTAATCTTTTATGCAAGCAGCCACTACCTTTCAATCTTCATATTCAACATATATATGTATTTATTTTAAATATTTGTTATATTTCAATAATGATGAGTTCGAGTCTCGAGTGAGAGCGGAATTGATATGAGTTTGCTCTCTAAACGGCGCTGTACAAATGATCCTTTAAGTAATATTATTATTCCTTTTGGTTATATGTTTAAAAAAATTGAAAGTTATACATTGGACTCCTAAAAATCAGTTTACTACTAATCGCATTTCACTGGCAATGTATCCTCTTGTTGAACAAATATCTCATTACTTCATCAGTCACTATTGAAACCATCCCACTCAAAAGCGGCTAAAGTTAAAGGGTTAGATTCAAATTTAAATCCCAAACTTTAACTGAAACATCGTTATCCACTTATGTCATTTATCTGACGACAAATGGGTATGGTTGGTTTTAAATAATTGCCAAAACTTACAGAGGCAACCAAAAGATAATTTAACGCTCGAGTTATCCAAATTTTGAAAAACGTTTAACTATTGGAACTCCATATTTAATTATTTCATAATACGAGTGTATTGTTTTATTTTTAATAACATTATTAACCGTAACACGTATTTCAAACTCGAGTATTTTTTCAGGAGAAAGCTTTCATATTTAATATCAATGACTTAAGTTTGTACTTGGAAAAACTCCATACTTTTTTTATTCCACTAACTTTATTGATCCCCGCGACAATTGTTTCTACCTCCTGTATTCAAGCAGAAGTTATTTCATAATACGTGTATATTGTTTTGTTTTTAATTACATTAATAACCAAGACACGTGATTCAAACTAGAGGCTATCAATGACTTAAGTTTGTACTTGGAAGAACTCTATACTCTTTTATTTCACTAACTTTATTAATGCCCACGACGCTTGTTTCTGTGTTGTTTATATTTAACGCATTAACGTTCTGGAGGTTGTATAAACAACAGTGGTGTGGATAAACTTTTATGTGCTGACTGTGATAATTTCTATATAGGAAAGACAGGAAGATCTTTTGAAAAGAGATTTCGTGAACACAAATCCGTCTTAACAAATCCTTTAATTAATTCCTAAATGGCTAATCATTGTCACCGTGAAAACCATACTTTTTCTATCGATGATGCCAAATTCTTACATATCAGTAGTAACGGAAATAAATTGGACATATTAGAGGCCCTAGAAATTTCAAAGTCAGTACATCGATCCGAACATCTGGTAAACAGTTATATCCCAAAAATCTCTCCGCTCTTGGCCGAAATCATCCCATACCTCCCTTACCCCTCAGTCCTCAATCGTTGAAGCGTGATAGTATATCGGTACCAGTTCGAACAGAATTTAGTCTTGTTTGTGCTCCCCTGAAGATGAGGTGAAAGCCTTGAAACCGGTAGGATTATACCGTTACAAAAAAGTGGAATAAACAGTGTTTGATAAAAATAAATTACAACACTTCTTTCCATAATACTTCCTGTCTTCAAGTAGAAGTTTTTCGCCTAAACACAGTGTCTCAGTGATTAATATGGTGGAATAATAAACATTTTTTTATACGGAGTTCCACAAAGTAAAAGCTGATATAAAAAAGAAAACAATTGGCTTGATATAAGGTGGCTCAAAGTTTATTCATACTAATTTATATTTAAAAATATATGTGATCTTAATATGATGCAATCTTAATATGATGAGATCTTAATATAATGCGATATTAATATGATGCAATCTTAATATGGTGCGATCTTAATATGATGTGATATTAATATGGTGCGATCTTAATATGATGCAATCTTAATATGATGAGATCTTAATATGATGCGATATTAATATAATGCAATCTTAATATGGTGCGATCTTAATATGGTGCGATCTTAATATGATGTGATATTAATATGATGCGATCTTAATATGATGCGATCGAGTTTTCTGCTTCACTTCTCCACTTGCACTTTCTATATTTTTGCCATTTTGTTGCAGACTATGTAACATAAAAATATTTACACATAAGTTTGTATCTTGTGTAGAAGCTGTTTTTTTAACTTTATTCATCTAAAGATTCTAAAGTCTTCCAAAATGATATATTTTTAAAGGTAAAAATAATTTAGTTATTTCATATTTTGCTGCGCCATCTTTCCATTGCCCTTGAGGATAAGGAAGAGAGGACAGACATTTCTACGCTTAATGATTCTAAAATATTATATTTTCTTTAAATTAAACTTCAATTTTTTTTAACTTTATGTCAAAAAATCCTACAGTTAGATACTCTCAAAATATGAGTGCCCCAATTAGTTGCCTTGTTGAGTGCTCTTCTAAGTACGGGACTGGCAACAAGAAGGATTGAAAGAGACTGGGATAGCAGTTGGCATTGTTGACGAAAACCGCTCTTTAGATGAATCAAATATACTATTGTTCCACGTAAAACAAAACGGATTATCTCCATTAAGGTAATGGATTTAGTGAAATGTACACGAGGATAAATGTATAAATCACAACTGGCATCAATTAAGGATAAGTGATGTTTTAATTTGACATGTACAGTTTATTTTTATTTTACCCTCGTTATAAGCGATCTCGCTACGGCGTGATTTCGCTAAAGCAAGATTGAAATAAAATTAAAAAAAAAAACACCGTATAACTATAAAATAAATAAACACAGGTTTATTGATAGCAACATAGTATGTACACAATACATTTAGACACATTTCAAGAATACATTAAAAAACAGAAGCTATCAAAAGGTCTGGGCTCATCTAATAACACCCTCCCGGCCAAGATACATCCCACCAATATAGGGAGAGCCCAGCCGTGGGGACACCAGATGTTTTTCAGCCCACACCCTTGAACACGTAGAACAAGAAGATAAAAAAAACACAGAAAATAAATAGATGACAAAAAAAAATACATTCAAGAAAGAAGACGTTAAAAGGTTCGGGCTCATCCCACAAACATTCCCCCGGCTGAGATACACCCCACCAATGTAGGGCAAGCCCGACTGCAAGGGCATCGGGGGGGGGGTTTCCCTACCACACCCCCGCATATCTAGATTAAAGAATAAATAAAAAAACAAAAACGGATGGCAGAAAACAAAATAAAAAGTAAACCCACATATACCACCTCAGGTTTACTGTCAGCAAGAACGAAAAAAAGAAAAGCCTCAAAGGAGTAACTCCCCTCACATGACGCAGACACTTTACCACTTACTCGGAGGTATAAGAATACCTATGACTTTGATCATATATATATTCTTTCAAAAAGAGAAAAACAAACATGCCGGTGTGCTTCTATCGCCTCACTTCGGTGAACCATCGGATCTATTACAGCGATGTGACTGGTAAGTTTGCTGGTGTGCAACGCCTCACTCACTTTAAAAAAAAAATCTACGGTACAGCTTCACTTTCCAATTGAATTGAGGTTGAAATGGCGAGGGGATGATGTCAGTATTCACAAGAGTATCGTTTATAAAAAAAGTGTCCCCCTGCCGATCTAGAGCCTTCGACATAGCAGGAAATGATGAACCAGATACGTTATACTCAATTAATTTGTTCCCGGACTAAAATACATAAGCTATTTTAATATGTAGGCATTGGAATTGAAAATAAAAATTATTATTGTCTGTTTTTTTTCCGTTTTTATTTTTATATTTTATTTAAAGTAAATCATTATTTCATCCAGATTAAAAAATATTATCTTGATGCGAATAAAGTTTAGTTATGAAGGATCAGAGTTAGTAGAAGAATGAAGATACATGGTATTTTCTCAGGTGACATTGGTTGGCGTGTAGCGATGGGAAACAAAGTCTTTGTGTCCTTTTATTGTTTTTAACTACTAAATGTATTAAAATCAGCGTAGATGATAATCCTCAAAAGTATTTTAGTGCCAACTTTGATACATGTGAGAAGAATACTGAAAATAATCGAAAAAATGCTTTAAAAATACGTGACCAAAAGAAATACTGAAAAATCAAACATCACGTGATTGGTAAATCTTAGACCACTACTGTAGAAAAGAATTTACAGATCATATAAGCTTATTCCCTGGACAGAACATAAGGGTTCTTCAAAGAGCCAAAGTTGATAGAGAGTTGCTGACTAACATTAAAATCCGAAAGGTGTTCTACTTGGGTCATGTACTTAGAGTAGACAAGTACAAATTACTGCACCTGATTATCCAAGACAAAATAGAGGGTCGAAGAGGTGTTGGCAGGAGGCAAATCTCCTGGCTCCGCAATATACGTGATTGGACTGGTGTAAGGAGCGTTGGAGTTCTTTTTCGGATTGCCGGGGATAAAGATGCTTACTCTCAGGTAATAGTCAACTTTGGAGGGACCTAACATGACACTAGGAAGAAGATGAGCTTATTTAGTTATATCTAGCCCTTTGCGCTGTTGCAATTAATGTGGCCATCCAGATCAATCCACATATCACATTGTGTGTACCTGTGAGGAAAGTACAATCTCTCAAAATAGGGAGAAGCTCCACGCAGGTATACATCGGACTACCTTTGGTGCGATTGCTTACTCTAACCTTGTGGTGACCAGGGATAATTTTACAGTTTTTTCCCGTTTTTTTGTGAAAAAATTGGTGACTCCCTAAATCTTTAAAGACTTCTACAGTATAAATAAGTCAAAGATTTATTATACCATTGATTATGCCTATCGGTGGAATTTGACGGCTATCCTTTTAATATTCCGGTGTGGCACCTGCAGAGAAGGTACTCCCCCCGGTGCAGTTATTTCATCAAAGTATGACTAAATTTTATTTCCTTGCGATTGTTTGATTGCACTGTACGGGAACCTTATTCGTTTCTAGAGACAACGTTATTGGAGGAAAGATTAATGTCCAGAAAAGCAAGACAAAAGTTATGGTTAATGCTAGACTGCGCTGGTTTGGCAAACTATACTGCATGTAGCATATTGTTCCTACAAGAAAAGCTATTTCAGCGATCTGATGGGGCGTAAAGAAACGGAAAGAACAAAATTGGGATGGTTTTACCCAATTGAGGGAAGGATGATATGAAATGGAAGAAATCAGTGATTGTTTATTTTTGAGGTAGCTAAGACCCATTTTAGATTGTTAGACTGCTGATGAGTTTTTTAACATCTTCAACCTTAATTAATTTTAAGATTTAAAAAAAATATCCTTGAATATGAGTATATTATTTACACGAAATGCAACATAATGTCGTATTAGATTAGCTAGATGGCACTCAAAACGTTGAAAGTCGATAATACAGTATTCTACACTTCATTTGTTATCAAAAAACAGAAATGTATCACAAAGTTGTTTAAATAAACTATGCGTCCATTATAATGGACGTCAGATCTTAAGAGGTAAAATATCATCTTTTAATTGTTTTTTTTAATTTTTAAGAAAATATTGGCCTATACATCACTCCCTAAGTGGTGTTTGGTTTTATTTTCAGACTAGTTAGCAAAACATCACACGCAATCTGATTAACCAACGTTTGAAAAATGTTCACGTATTCACGTAATTGTGAGTGACTGAGTGAAAACTTGGTAGCATGAATATTCATATTGCAGCACGCATATTAATATATGTCACTATTTTTAAAACAGTCACTATATATAACATGAATAATATATTAACAAACCAGATGTTGGAACAAAATATTTTTTTAAATTATTCATTTCTGCCGATAAAATATTTAACAGTTATTGAATTCAGGAAAATAGCTTTAAATTACATTTTATATCTTGAAGAGTTTCTTTCAGTTTTTCATAACTTTCTTGCTGAAATTTTGCTTAAAGGTACTTTTAAAATTGTAGGCTGAGACAAAAACTTCCATTCCTCAATTCTTGTCTACGATTTTGCTAAAAAGGAAAGACTAGCAAAATAAATTTGACCAAATATGAGTGGAAGGCATGATAAGAAGAAAATAAAGGAAAGTATGGTATAATCAAGTGATTAATATTTCAAAGACTTTTAGATAAATCCTAAGAATTGTACGAAAAGATGTATTGATTTAAAAGAAGCGAAGGACATGTATCGGGGTAGGAAAGGCGGAGGCTCTACCCTTTCTGCCTACTTCAACAGGAAAAATAGTGTTATAATATTTTTGTTCAAATATTATGTTGAAAAAGAAAAAAAATAGATTATTAAATCTAGGGATAGTGTTAAACATCCGCTGCCTTTTGTAAACGACATTTAACAGTGAAAAAAATACAAATATTCAAGAAAAAAATAGTCCAGACAATCTCAAGGTAGTTTTTGACAGCCGCTGTATGAAAGATTATATTATCAAAAAGAAAAAAAAAACGAGAAGTTGAGTAAGAATTTATAAAAAAATTGTCGTCACGTCAACAGAATAATAATTAATTGCAGGTGTCTATTAAAGAGCTGTTTCGCAATAAATTACCACCTCTTTAGATCTTTTAGGATTTATAAACAACAGCCCATTAGCGCTTCTCAATGAAGAGGAATTATCTCTCAAATTAAGGCTAAGCCCAAGTTATCCATGTCAAGGATGAATAACTAATTTTCTATTCCCAGATTATCGGCTTTGCTATACTAATTTTACGTAAACATTTAAATATATACTAACCATCACGTAATTTGTCTGTCGGGGTAGTCAAAGAGGAGAAAATGCCAGAGATTCGAACCTCAACACACATCCTTCGTTACTCCCATATTCATACACATTCTCATACAAGTCCTGCAATTTCTCTGACTTTGTACGTTTCCTTCTTTTAAAATAGCGTGTACTTGATCCAACCGTCGTTGTTGGACCTCGTAGTCGAGGATCCCTTCGCCATTAGAACATCAGTTCAGTAGGAAAGTGAAGCTGTGCCACGAAGGTTTTGTTTTATTAGGTTAGTGAACCGTTGCACACCAGCAAACTCACCGGCCACACCGCTGTACTGGATCCGATGTCACACCAAAGTGAGACGATCGGAGCACACCGGAGTTTTTTTTTTTTTTTGAAAGAATGGATGTGACCGAAGTCATGGGTATCCTAATACCTCCGAACACTTAGCGAAAAAAAAAAGTCATTCGAGGGCAGTAGCACAGCGCGGGGTTTGAACTAGCAATCTTTACGCACAGAAGTTTAATGCATTACCGTACATTTGTTGCACGTTCAGTTTTGGCATTCTTTGATAGGACTGCATTTCAAAAACTTCTTGTTTATTTGTAAAAGACTGAGTGAATATTCATGTTTGCAAATCTTTTGAGAGACACACTAAAATTACGTAAGTCAAGATTGAAATGCTTTTAAGAATATGTTTATTTTATTCCTATAAGCGAAACTAAAATGTTAAATTGAAAAAAAAAATTGTAGAATTTCCGTAACAATTGTGAAAATGCCGGAATACACGGCGTGTCTATCTGACAGTCGGGCTGTTATAAATATTGTGGGGCTACTCCAGGCAAGCCTTTAATTAAGGGAAAGCAGAGTGGGTGGTGCACCTCGTTATCCGAGTGAACGGGGGTTGAGGAATATTGATTTGTATAAATACTGATCGTATCAAAGAGGTCACTAAATTTTATAGAATGATTTTTTTACTTGCCATGTCATCAATCTCTTGAACATGTTTTGTGATCACGTAGATAATACGCTGGGTATCATTAGACAGCTTCGGGTTCGATCTCCAATGCTACCTTAAATAATATTAAAAAGAGTATCAGTCAGATAAAATAATTAATATTGTATTATAATATAGACTCTTGTGCGATAGACGCTATGAGTGATTTTATATCTTCAAATGTAATAGTTTTGCTAACATGTGCAATAACAAACTGTCAGTTCAGTGTCTACTTCAATGGTTCAAAAGCTTGAACGCTTGATTAATAGCACCAAAGACAATTATGTCTCTCGGTCATATTCTTCAATTGATCCAACTGTAGGTCGGGTGCATTATGATGCACTGAACATATAAATTAATAAATCTCTCTAACCAGTTTTAAGATTCGTTGAAACTTGTAAGGTTATAAAAAAATCATGAAAATGTGTATGTACTGTTTTTATACTGCCTCTAAATTTCTCATTTAAAAATTTCAGTGTCTTTCCAATGGTATTTTCATATTATTTTTCTATAAAATAACTTGATATTAAAAAAATATATGTAACAAAATGTAAAAAAAATCTAGTTCAAAACCCAATGTGTATCGAACCTGGGGTGCCTCAATGCAAAATACTACTTGAATCACTCAGTGTTTGACTCTGAAAGATAAATGAATGCCAATCAACATAAAAATCTTTCAAATTAAACAATGTATTTAAAAGGAATATCATACATAACTTCAAGTATTACGAAAGACAAAAGTTTTTTTCTTACTTTATTAAATTTGCTGGAAACTTAAAATTTAAACCGAGTAAAAATTCTTTAAAAGGTAATCCTTGTTATCGCGGATACTTATGACAATGTCAAACATAAAATGAGATGGTTTATGAAGAAAATAAGAGTGGAAAGGACAGAATCGTTTTTTGCAGATTGAAATGTTTGAATTCTGATTCAGTGAGTGGTGAGAGACGGTGGAATCTCATGAATATTAAAATGTGGAAAATATTTATTGGGTTTTCAAAGAATCTCACTTTGTTTGATGTCACTCATTAATCCGAAATGTCAGAGTGTCATGACGCAGTATTAAATTGTGAAAGATATTCAAAGAAATAATGTGTATTTTAGAAGAGTTTTTTTATTGTAGTGAAAGAAAAATTTGCATTCATAAATTTTTATTTCTCTACCGTACTAACTACTCGTACATTAAAGATCATGCTTTTGCTTTGGTTTTTACTTCAAAATTAATGTACAAGATTGTCTTTAAAATTAATGTACAATATGTCTTCAAAATTAATGTACAGGTACTAATACTTTAACCGGATCGCCGACTATAACTTCGAGCTAATGTTGAAATCGGATGGCACGCCAAGGCTTGATACTAATATTGAAATCGGATAATGCGGTAGGGCTAGGTACTAAGATTCAAGTAAAACGTTGTCCGGAAAATCACGTATTTTAAAATCCAAAGAAAAGATTTTGTTTTAAAAAAGTTTTTTTTCTGTTATTCTGTTTTCAGTATTTTTATATCTTTATATTTTACTCATATTTTTTTCTTTTATAAATACATTCAAGCACTGAAAAGCAAGTTATTTTGAAACATCTTCACAAAGACTCTAAAAATCACTCAGGTATTTTGGGTAAACAATGCTCAAAAGACGAACTTAATGTTTATTTTTCATAATAATGTACATTCAATATACTTGGAATAAAGTGAATAATGATAATTTTGTCCTTATTATATCCATACAAAATTACTTTCAGGACTGTTTAATAGTTTAACGGCATTTGGTTTGGTATAAATATTTTATTAGGATCGCAAGATATGACTAGCTATAAAATATTAAAGAAGAATCATTGAATATAGCTATGCACTGACCTGAAAGTCGAATCATATACATTTGTCTAGTTAAAATGAAATAGGATCACCGATTATGTAACATATCATACATACGAGGGTCATCCAGAAACTAAGGTTACAAGGGCTCCTGAGCCCAGGGGAAATTTTTTATTTCAAAGTTGGCGCACCTGGCGTGTAGGGGGGATCCTCACGGTCAGTTTATTTGGTTCTGCGTGTTTGTCGACCATTTTGTTGTCACAGTAAATTCTTCCGATGGAGAGGTCGTCGCGGGCTCCCGTCACCTCTGACGAATGTGTGCAAAAAATTGAAGAACAAGTGCCAAATGACCGCCGTGTCACGCTTGATGACCTTTACGAAGAATTTCCTGACATTTCTCGAAGTTTCCTTGGTAATATTGTGTCGGAAA
Organism: Odontocerum albicorne; assembly: GCA_949825065.1. Taxonomy (NCBI): domain Eukaryota; kingdom Metazoa; phylum Arthropoda; class Insecta; order Trichoptera; family Odontoceridae; genus Odontocerum; species Odontocerum albicorne. Next base: position 5,243,396 of record OX463847.1, on the reverse strand, counting down.
AACTTGTTTACAAGAAGTTGTGTGCGAGATGGGGGCCCAGAATGCTTACACCGGAGCACCGTCAAAATCGCGTGACCGCCGCACGTGAATTTTTGGATCGTTTTGCACAGGAGGGAGAAGCTTTTCTGGACTCTATCGTGATGGGTGATAAGATTTGGGTGTGTCACTACACCCCAACAATTTTTCCACTATCAGGAGTTCGAGGAAGCTGTGAAGAAGTGGTTGAAAGAGCTAGCGGCGGAGGTCTATGACACTGGCATATAAAAGCTGGTTCCCCTACTACATAAATGTCTCGATCTCGACGGCAATTACGTTGAAAAATAATTTAATATATTTGTAAAATATCCTGCGAATTTCAATCAAATACAATCATTTTTCGATCCTACATAAATGTTGTAACCTTACTTTCTGGATGACTCTCGTATATTACTTGTAAAATTAATGTTTTTTTCTGAACACATACATATGCAGGGAAGCATCTTATTTCGTATCTTTACACTCAACTGTTTTTTACTGTAGTTTTAACCAGTCAATAACAATGGGTTCGAGTTCTGAGATAAAGCGCTCTTGAAAAGAGTCTGCTCTCTAAACAGTGCTTTAGAAAATTCCTTTCTCTATTTTGATTATTCAACACAGGCAATCACAAGGTGATATTATTTATGTTAAATCGCAGGATTACTAATATTTAATTTAAATCACAGAATATGGCTAGGTACTTTTAATAAAGTTCATTCCCAGAATATGGCTAGATAAGAATATGTAAGTTGAGTCAGGTGATATGGTAAGGTTTTGATATTTATGTCAAATCACGATATATGGCTAGGCATGGTAATAAGTGTAAGCTCATCAGATATAGCTAAGCACTAATATTTAAGTCAATGGCGCTTATTGCTTTCTATGGATATTTCAGATATATATCTTAAGTTTCTAGCTAAGTGGCACAATAAAGCTTCGAAAATTTCTAATCCAACCATTTAATTCCGGCAATACAATCGGTACCTTCACAACACTTCTATCAATAAAAACGTAACGATCCCGTTTTATTGCTCCTTTCTAACGAATCTCGAGTTGTCAAGCGGAATCCTATAGAGGTTTTATATGTAAAACCGTAAAAAGCTTAATAAAATTACTATTTTCCCTGGAATAGCTTTATTATCCCAAAGTGGATACATTAACAGCTTCCATCGTGCCATTGCCGAGATTCATCTGATAGAATGTGTGTTTTATATTGCAAACTTAATTCAATTAAGTCGGCTAAGGTTCATTTAAAGTTACCGATTTGTTAAATTGGTAAAATAGCATTTGTTAACCAAGTAATCGTCTCTCTCGTATTCAAAGTACGAGTATTTATATTTGACCTATGTTTAGCTTAAGATTAAAAGTTTCTAAATATTTTGGGGTACCCTAATTTGTTTAAGTATCCAGCCTAAAATCTAAAATTTTTACATACATTTTTAAACACGAGCACGTGTGTATGATCACTTCTAAACTTTTATTCTAAATGATGATGTATTAAAAGTTTAACAGCCTTTGACTTGTTTCACAAACCTATTGTATGGCAGAACTGCTATCAATATTTAAAAAATATATACAAAAATCTAAGCGTTGCATTTTAAATTTCCTAAAAAAGGTTAATATGAATTGTAAATTGATAACATTAATAATATTAAGTTTATATTGCTTTGCGGGTTTTACAGAATATTTCTCAATCAACCTTAAATATGAAAAAGTGTAAATCCGATAGATGGCATTAAAAAAAGATAAGGGCGGAAATTACAGCCAACCCTAGGCTTGAAATAAGACGTTATTATTATATATCGAGGCAACGCATGTAATGTACATTTTTTTATACAGGATTTGCTCAGACACATTTAAAAATATTTTTTCAAAGAATAGATATAACCAAAGTCAATTTTTTTTAAAGAATAGATAAAGGTATCCTTATACCACCGAATACTAGGCAGAAATATGCCTGTGTCGTTCGAGGGGAGTAGCATAGCGTGGGGTTTTAACTGACAACCTTCCGAGCGGAAGTCCGGTTCCAAACCACGTGGCCATGCACCTCATATTGAAGCTTTAATTGAAACAAATAAGTTTGCTTTTCAACATTAACTGAATTTGATAAATTTATATAAATATAGGGTCTTACAAATTGAGCGCTTGTTTTAATATTTTTTTGTATTCTTCAATGAAACACACAAATTGCTTTAATTTCAAAAAACGTTTTATTGGTCAAGTATAATGTATGACATTTAAACGCAAAACACAATTTCGCCAAAGGTCCACCTCTTGCAGCTCTACAGACGTCCACTCTTTTGTCAAAATTTTCGATGACATTTTGACATAATTACGGTTCTAACTTACCAATAACGCGAATAATTTCGTCTTTCAGCTCAGAAATTGATCGGGGGTCATTCTTATAGACCTGTCTTTTCACGTAACCTCAGAGAAAATAGTCCAACGGTGTCAGATCACATGATATTGGTGGGCAATTAACATCACAGTTTCCGGAGATTACAACATATAAAATAATTCAACAATTTGAACGCGTTGTTGTATTGTGTACGACTCCATTTTTATAAATGCCATACATTCTCACTTCTCAAATGTCACAAAGCCCAGGCAAGTTCGCGATGCCATCTATGTTTTATCCAAGAATAAAAAAAACTGCTCGATTTGAAAGACCCTGTGTAACCTGAAAATGTAGCAGGTCCTGGAGAATATCTAGGATTCAAGTACTTAAGTAAGTGATACTAAGTACGAGAGTCAGCCAGAAAGTAAAGTTACAACATTTATGTAGGATCGAAAAATTATTGTATTTAATTGAAATTCACAGGATACTGTACAAATATATTAAACTAGTTTTCAACGTAATTGCCGTCGAGGTCAAGACATTTCTGTAGTCGGGGCACCAGATTTTGTATGCCAGTGTCATAGACCTCCACCTCCAGCTCTTTCAGCTACTTTTTCACAGCTTCCTCGACCTCCTGATCGCTGAAAAATTACTGGGGTGTAATGACATACCTACGTCTCATCTCTCGTCATGATAAAGTCCAGAAAAACTTCCTCTCCTGTGCAAAATGATCCAAAAATTCACGCGCGGTGGTCACGTGATTTTGACGGTGCTTCGGTGTGAGCATTCTAGGCACTCATCTCGCACACAACTTCTTGTAACCAAGTTTTTCCGACACAATATCACCAAGGAGACTTCGAGAAATGTCAGTAAATTATTCGTGAAGGTCGTCAAGCGTCACACGGTGGTCATTTCGCACTTGTTCTTCAATTTTTTACACAAGTTCGTTAGAAATCACTGCCTTGCCTCGTCGTGAGTATCAGTACGGCCTTATATGAACAGCCTGACCCACTTAGTGACATGTTGTTGACTTATCACATCACTACCATAAACTTCCACGAGCTTTTGATAGATATTCGCAGCTGTATTGTTCTGCAAAGTCAAAAAACGGATGATCGCGCAGATCTCGCACGTATAGAAGGGGGCGGGAGCGCGCGATGACCTCTTCATCGGAAGAATTCACTGTGACTGAACAAAATGGCCGACAAACACGCGGGACCAAACAAACTGACCATTAGGATCCCCCTACACGCCAGGTGCGCCAACTTCGAAACAAAATGTTTACCTCGGCCTCAGGAGCCCTTGTAACCTTACTTTCTTGTTGACCCTCGTATATTCGCATTGGTGATGTGAATATGTTGAACAGCGTGGCTGGGAAAGAACACTGTCTTCATTCCCATTAATCAGATCTATCGGTAACTATGCCAAGTAGTAATCATAATTGTAAAGCATTTGAAAATTACTCCTGTAGCATTTTTGATAAAACACCTAATTCCAGTCCAGCGGTTGCGAGATCGATTTTTTTTGGTTCGCAGATTTTATTAAAAAAACACTCTGGTTTTCACCTATTTTGAGTTTTTTTAATATTTTTCTGCTTGAAGGGAAAAAATACCACATGGCAATAAATCTAGTTCTTCTTCTTCCCAGTGTCATATTAGGTCCCCCCAACGTTGAATATTACCTGAAAGAAAACATCTTTTCCCCGGCACTCCGAAAAATCAAGTAAGTTCAGTAGAATACAATGTTTTGTACTACAATAAATTCGATTTACTGAACTACTGAAGTAGACAACAAACTCATGCTTCGCCTTCGTATATATTGGTAATACTACTGCATACTTCAAGCGCATACAAGTATTGTTATCATACGAACTTCTTTATCTGATTGGAATTCTTTTTTTTAACCGTCGGGAACCAAATCCAAAACTTCCGAATAAAATACAAGCGTCTTACCAACTAGACGTTGTATGTCACCTCTGAGTGCTATGCAATCATAGTTACACTAAGAATCCAACTTAGATATTTCTTCAAAAAATAACTGCATAAAATAATCACTGCAAAAAATTACCTTGTTTATGTTAACCTTTTTTTTAACAACTCACAAACTGAATATAATTTTTTTAGAACATTTATATCAACGAAAAGTTTCAATTTTTCTTCCCATAGGTATTTTTATTGAAAAAACTTAGACGATTTCAAGTGAAGTTTCGACTTTTGCTGATATTTCATAGAAGTTTTCTGAAAAATTGAAATTGACGGACTGACACAGAAAATACCTTTGAGAGTCAAATTTTTCTGCAAATGGAAATGTGAATAAATTTCTATTCAATAAAATCTATCTTCACTAACAGCCTTAACATAAAATTCTAATAGCAAAGTTTTGCGTGTCAACCCTCGTTGTTTCTTTAAATTCACACAGGGGAGTCAAAATTATGCTAATGTTCATATTTTAATTTATTTTACAAAAACGGAAACGATTCAAAAGTTGTGGTGTAACTGTTTCCATAAAATACCGGGCCGGGGGGGGGTGTTATAAGATGACCCCAGACCTTTTGATAGCTTCTTTTTTTAATGTATTTTCTACTACTTATGTGTTTTTGGAATGTACGAGTATTTAAATATTCTTTGTACATACTATGTTACTTTCAATAAACTTATATTTATTTATTCATTATTAATAATTTATTGTCCATGCATAAATATTATTTCAGGTCTGGTTTCTTTTTTTGTTTAAATAAATATATTTTTGAACAAAAATAGTATACATAAAATAATCGTCTATTAGTTCAGTGGAACAGATACTCAGGTGTTTTGTTATGGTAACAAACGTACGCTTATTTTATTAAGCGTAATAAATAATAATTAAGGACACTTTGAAATAATGTTTCAAATTTTATTCGGTACGTATTTCCAAGAACCAATTTCTGTCCATTCAAGCGTTTTTATTCAAAAACGATATTAAATTCCATTTCCTATTTAATATTTTTTTCAGTTATTATGCGGTATAAATAATGGCTTTTATTTTGTTACAGGAATAGCTCACAAAGAATGCACGGAAAATGCATCCTGGTTCCGGCATCCCGAATCCCAAACCGAGTGGTCAAATTACACAAATTGCATCAATTATGAAGACTTTGCGGTGAGTTGATTGATAATTTAAGATAAAGCCTTTTGACAAAAAAAAATAGTAATTAAGCAGAATGGTTCTTATGGGAAGAGATGATGATGGTTTGTTGATAAATAATAAAACACGTTAGATCGCAATGCGGAAAGAGAGTGCAATTTTATTAGTAACGTAGGTATTTATATCTTTTTAGAATGTGCGCAAGAATGCGCTCGCGATATGCCTGCGTCTCGCCTCTATAAATGCAAAAACGATTAATTGTAGTATGTAGGTAACAATCTATTTATGTATTATTTACGTTCTCTCTCTAGTATGTAGTGCGGTCCGCTCGGCTACGGGATGACTGGCCGGCGGGTGACCTTCGAACTTGTTTACTTAGATTTATCGAGGAATCCGAAGGTCATTTCATCGGTCATTGACCGTATGTATGAATACCCACAGTATTTTGAGTGGGCGACCGCCACAGTAACATCTCAAACCAGGTCATGTTCTAGATTTGGTATATTTAATGGATTATGTATGATCTTAGTTATAGTTTGGAAATTAATTCTATGAGTCCTGTAACAGCTCACAAATTTGCCCCAATACAACCTTATGTTAATACCTAAATAACTTGCTATTTATTAGAATTGAGGCTTATATTAAAGTTGATAAAATAATAAAAATTAGTGAACATTGTTACAAGGTTGTATTGGGGCAAATTTGTGAGCTGTCACAGGGCTCATCCTAGAATTTCCGAACTATAAATGCTTCCAATTTTTATCACAATGCCAAAAAATACTTTGTTCGTGAATAATTTTATTGCTCAAAGTTCTAATGGGGGTTTTAAACGAGAGTTTCAGCACTGAAAATTCTTGGTTGGCTATAACAATAAATTACAACTTATTAAATATAATAGAATAACAACTATTTGATTCTGGAGCAGTTCGACGATTGAAACCGTTTGTTAGGAACCAAAAAGTTGTAGAGTAATATTAAATAAACATTTTGAGTTCTACTTATAATTGTCAGTAACATAGAAGATATGTTAATAATTGAAAAGGACTTGTTCTTACTGAGCATTTTTTTCTTCTTCCCAGTGTCATGTCAGGTCTCCTCAACGATGATTATCACCTGAGAGTAGGCCTCTTTGTCCCCGTCCGCCAGAAAAAGATCCCCAAAACTCCTTATTCCAGTCCAATCATGTACTCGTATATTGCGGAGGCAGGAGATTTGCCTCCTGTCGACGCCTCTTTGACACTATATTTTGCCTTGAATGATCAGGTGCAGTAATTTGTATTTTGCTCCTCTAAGTACATGACCAAAATAGGATTAGGATGCTTAATGAAGATGAAAAAAGCGGAAAATATATGAAAGTTTAATTTTAAACTTTTTGTATATTTTCCAAAAAGTTGAACGGAAAATATATATTTTTTGGTATTCTGGCATAAAAAAATAAAGCTTTTGTATTAAGAAATTTTTTTTTAAGTAACATTTTTCTCTCCAAGAGTGTTTCCGAAATCCTTGATGACCTCCATAGTCGAATTTATAATACACCAGTCTTGTAAACACGTTTTTTAAAAGGGGATTTTTTAAGATTTATATATGATACATACATTTACATGTATCCTTTAAGTTGATTGTAAGAGAACGCAAGTATGTAATGGTAACAAGTCCGTCAGGTTGTGTTGTAAACAACAAAAACGTGTTATGTCATGTGTTACCAATAGGAAGCAACATGAATCACCTTTTCATTCGCATCGAACAGGTCCAGTCCAGAGTATGTAGTTCCGACGTTCAGACAAATTAGCATGTGTTGGGAGTCGTGTATATTTCAAGTCATATTCAATGATTCTTTCTTTCAAGCAACTCCATTTTTGCATGTTCACCTTGCATCTATTTACTCAGAGTTTTAGCCTGAAATCAGCCATCGAAATATTTTTTTTATGAAAACCATTTTTAGTCTAACAATCATTTTCAACGACACCAATAAATTTTAAAGACAATAACGTCTATGAACCTCCTAAGCCGAGAAAATGGGGTTATACATAAAGTTTTCAACTCAAATTTCCATAATTTTCAGTCGAAAAATGTATAACAGAATTCATTTCTCTTATATTTTGCGTGTTTGCTTCGTGTACAAAGTTTCGACGCCCGGCAAGTCCCATGTTTTTTTTTCTTTTTGTACGTGAAATCTGTTTTACATGAATCTTAGAAACGTGGCGGAGTTCTTAAAGTTTACTTTATGAAATCTTTTGGTTTTTTGTTACACTCCATTTACCATTTTGTCTTTGTCGCGTATCTTCATTTATTTATTATCTTCAAAATAATATGTACAATTAAAATGGTTTTAATAGTAAGGCCATCCTTAGAATGACATAAAATTAAGCAAAAAAAAAACATCGTTTTGTTGATACAGATAACACAGGATTTGTGACAAACTAGTATAATTTATAAATTTCAAATTTCATATATATGCGTAAGTATTATACAAAAACACTCAAATGAAACATTTATACATTGCGTTCACATACTTAAATATATTTAAATTCCAAGTTTATCACACACACAATTCTAACCACACAATAATCTCAATAACACATTAAATGGTGTCCATTAACTATGTTACTCATCACAGGCTATACTTTATACTTTAACAGTAGTTAATCATTCAGACACCTCCAAAAGTTTTTATCTCTCCCCTTGCTAAGTGTCTAATAACATGTTATATTTTCTTACATTTGGTATATTACCGAATATGTTTAACAAATATTATGTATATGTGAGAAAAAACTCAATCAAATGGCCGCAGCTACTATCTTTCTATTCTAATACTCAACATATAATTATTTGCTTTAGTATTTTAAATCTCATTAATGGTTGGTTTGGTTTCAAAGTAAGAACGCCCTTGAGGAGAGTACTCTTTAAGTGCCGTCTATAAATTGTCCTTGATTATTATTTGAAAGAGAAACATCCCGTTTTATTTACTTGGGATGTAAATAAAAAAAGAACATATTTATTATTACTATGCGACTTTGTAAGATTATACACGGAACAATATTTGATGTTTATTTTAGTTCTTACAACTGACATTTTGATTCACAGTATATTATATGAGAGTTGTCTAGTAATTGGTCCTTAAATCCTGCAAGCCGGAAATAATTTTTTGCAGATATAACAATAAAACACTTTATATCCGTTTATATATCTCTGAAAGTATTTTTTTTTCGAAATGAATTCCCGAAAACCGACAAAGAGATTGCTAGTATCAGGATAACAATTCAAATAAGCTTTTATCGTCTAAGTCGATATCAAGATTATTGCTACGTAATAATAAGATAAAAATATTGCTGATGTTTTCATTTTATTCATTTTTATATTGTGTTGACACTCGCAAACTCATATAATAGACAAACAATTGAAATATTTGTCATATGTCATTTTTATATTGTGTTGACACTCGCAAACTCATATAATAGATAAATAATTTATAGACTTGTCATATAAGTCACATTTTTATATTGTGTTGACACCCGCGAACTCATATAATAGACAAATAATTTATATATTTGCCATATAAGTTATATTTTGATATTGTGTTGACACCTGCAAACTCATATAATAGACAAATAATTTATATATTTGTCATATAAGTCACATTTTTATATTGTGTTGACACTCGCAAACTCATATAATAGACAAATAGTTGATATATTTGTCATATAAGTTATTTTTATATTGTGTTGACACCCACAAACTCATATAATAGATAAATAATTTATACATTTGTCATATAAGTCACATTTTTATATTGTGTTGACACCCGCAAACTCATATAATAGACAAATAATTTATATATTTGCCATATAATTTATATTTTTATATCATGAGGACCGCTCAAACCATGAGGACCGCTTAAACCATATTATTCATGAAGATCCCCTTCAAACCACCGTAGAATTGGCCGATCAGATGAATTGTAGTCTCATGAATATATACCGCCATCTTAAATCAATGGAAAAGTTGCTATTATAAAGACTCCTTTAGAAATTTGTTAATTTGTTCGAACAAGGTTTTTGTCCGGTTTTCTTAAAATTTTCGTTCCTTTATTTTTATTAATATTTAATTATTCATCCTTCCAAACCACCTCTTAGCTCCTTTTTCATCTTAAACGATAAAATATCCTTTGAGATCGAGTATGATTGTTAATCTTTATATAAATGAAAGACGTCTGTTTTTTCCATGTTGAATTTTTACATGAATCATTTTGATGCAAAACAATGCATTTTTCTCATATACTCAGTTTAAGAAAATTGATTTCAATAATATGGTGGAAAATCTTTACACGATAAATTTATACGTGACTTAGTTGATAATACATATGTTTTATGACTCAAGGGTTGCGGGTTCGATTCCCGTTAGAACCCTGATCTATTTAAAAAAAAATTTCAGCCATGTTTTCCCCTTGATGCTTTATAAACATCTTCTTGGCTAGCTGAAAGATATTTCCACATGGTAATGAGTCTACAATGTTGTTCTTTACAACGAAACTGTTATACAGGCATGTCAAACACATTTTGCGCCATGGACTACATAAGTCGTTTAGCATTAGGCAGAGAACTGAATGTTTTCAAAATCAAAATAAAAATAGATAAACTAGCTTTAAAATGTCTTATTAATATATTATTTTGCGCCATGGACTACATAAGTCGTTTAGCATTAGGCAGAGAACTGAATATTTTCAAAATCAAAAAAAAAAATAGATTAACTAGCTTTAAAATGTCTTATTAATATATTATTTATAGTTAAGGCATTAACGTTGTGGAGGTTTAAAACATTATAAAATGTCTTATTAATATATTATTTATAGTTAAGGCATAAACGTTGTGGAGGTTTAAAATATTATAATTTATTTTATCACACTGTTTATTCCACTTTTGGTAACGGTATAACCCTTCCGGTTTCAAGGTGCACACCTCTTCATCAGGGGAGCATAAACAAGACTCTAACACAAAAGACAACACTACAATTTACTACTCAATTAAGAAAACTAGGTAATCAATTATTTGCTTTAACTTTGTTTAAAATAAGAACTATCGTAAAATGTATTCTGTCTCCACAGGATTACTGATTTTGTTTACATCTTAAAATAAGAGCTGCCTTTATATGTATTTTGGAATGACGTATAACATTTACCATTTTGTTTTACTTTTGGGGCTCATTTTTAAATTGAAAAACTAAACGAACATAACTTATGTTAACATCTAATATTTTCAATAACTCGAAGTGATCTTTACATTTTATGACGTCTCTATCGTAAGATTACTTAGTTAAGATACTATAAGTGTTTTTATACATATTGATTACTCAATGTGACTCAAGAAAAATAAATGAATACTGTCGCATTTTATTGCATGTCAATTTATTTGTATGTACCTAGTATATTATGTTGGCCTTATTGTGTTGTTGAAATTTCTTCAAACCATTCAACATACATTAAAACACCTGTTGCGACCATAAAAGGCTAAGACTCTTGTTTCCAACCCAAAACCTCTGATTGGAAGTCAAACGTGACACCATCCAAACCATTCAACATACATTAAAACACCTGTTGCGACCATAAAAAACTAAGACTCTTGTTTCCAGCCCAAAACCTCTGATTGGAAGTCAAACGTTCCACCATCTAGGTCATGGAGATCGTAATATTTAATTACATAAAATTGTTGAATATTTAAATATAAAGGTCTGTTTGTGCTCCCCTGGTGATGAGGTGAAAGTCTTGAAACCAGTAGGGTTGTACCGTTACAAAAAGTGGAATAAACAGTGTTTGATAAAATAAATTACAATGTCTTATTAATATTTTTTTTCATTTTGCTGTAAAAAAACTAGAAATATATTTATTTTAATTCTACCGGACCGCTTACAGACTGCGGGCCACGTTATCGAAATGCCTGGCATAATACAATACACAAATACATCTAAAACACTCTTGAGAACAATTTAAAAATATTAATAACAAATTATGATTTAGAAAATTACGTATAACTTCAAAGACTTCACTCTCACAAAGTATATTAATTATTATTTTGACATGCAAGGCAAGGTAATGGTAGATACGGTAAAAAATCTGTTTCCTTATAAAGTTCAGCGCCCTTCCCTAGGGGTTGGGGGTATATTTAGCTGAATAACAGGGAAACAAAAGAAAATCGACCGAATTCCTTTTTACGGCGTCCATTTTTTTTTGATGACTCGATAGTAAAGACGGACCATTGTATACCTGACCGATAATAAATATAAAAGTAAGAACAATCGCAGTTTTCAACCTGTGGGATGCGTCTCCTCTCGCGTGGTTCAAATTATGTATGAAACGCTTCTTATATTTTAAAATATTTAAGAAATAAAAACCTCTATGTCATAATACGAGTATATTCAAATATTGTCACGTCAGAATACTTGCTTGTCAATTACTGATGGGTTCTGAGCTAGTTTCTTTACTTTACACCTTTTTAATTTGAAATTTATTAATTTGTTGCTTAGTATATATAGCCTGACTATGCAAAACAACAAGAACATTGTAATTTATTTTATCAAACACTGTTTATTCCACTTTTTTGTAACGGTATAACCCTAGGGTTATACCGTTACAAAACGTGGAATAAACAGTGTTTAAATAAAACAAATTACAATGTCTTTAAACCTCCACAACGTTAATGCTTTAACTTTAAACAAAATATTATAACAGTTTGATTAGTAAAATTAAAACAAATCAGGGCAAATATTCTGGTGGTACATCACAGCGTTGTTGATATTTCGACATGGGTTTGAGTGCTTGGGTTTGCAGGAGGGACGACTTATATCAAAAGTTTATGAGAACTCTTGAGTGTGGTAGGTGTTTAGTGATTATGTGCAACACTTCATGGGATGGACTATTTGGCCTGTTTAGAAATTATGTGGTGTTTTATTTGCGTGATACATGTCTGTAATTGAGATTCACTGCTTATCAAGTTGATGAGAATTCGCAACGGGGTATTGTATAACGGTGTAACCCTAGGGTTATACCGTTACAAAAAGTGGAATAAACAGTGTTTGATAAAATAAATTACAATGTCTTTAAACCTCCACAACGTTTAAGCTTAAATTACGAGTATAAACAATAAATACAACAAGAACACTTCAAAATAGACATTTAATAGTATTCCATGCAATCTTAAGATAACTAGCTATTATTGAACTATTTTCATAACATCATTATCATCATGCCATGTCACAAAAAATCCATAAATCCACAATAATTTAACTTTTGGCATGTCATTACATACTCACCTATTTTTTAAACTTTTAACTAATTTATCCCAGAATGCAATTAAGTCAGTCATAACTTGTAATTATATTTTTTCCTAAACTTTTTAGGAGAAGATGACGATGATTGGTGATTGAAGTTCATTTTAATAAAGATTTTAAGGTAAAAAGTTTAAGAAACTGTCACCTGGACTTAGCTCCATAAAGTTAACGAACTTGAAGAATATATATTTGTCTTTGAAGATGTCAAAATGATTGTATATTGTGGTGAGTTTGGAGAAAAAATATTGGGTTCATCTCATTAATTTGTCGAAGCCGAATATTTATGCTTTAATTTCGTTAACTTTACAGGTTTGACTTTAAAAAGACTTACTTGTTTTAAAAAGAAATTTATTTTTTAATGTTTTTTTAAGAAAATGGAAATTTAAATACAAAGCCTCTTTCGATCTATAATAATTGATTTCAAATAAAAGATTGTGTTTCCATGTGAACGGTCAATTATTTTGAAAAGAAAACTCTAGGGACATTTCAATGTCAAGACAATTTCTAGTGACGGCGTGATCGAGAATAAAATTAGGGTATAAATATGAACTTGAAGGCTCTATACAATATACTTTTTCGTGTGGAAATTGTAAAGAGAGAGCTAGAGTTTGTCTACAAAAAATAGAAGGCATCAGAGAAATGACATGATGCATAACTAGATGTAATATCATTATATTTTTTATGTGGCAATCTTTTCTAATCAATCTGAGTGTTTAACAACCCTAAGGTGCAAACCAGGTTATATGTTAAGGACTATTTAAAAAAATCCATACACCAGCTCGAATCAAACTCGCAGCGCCCGGGCTGAAAGGCAGGCATCTTACTAACTTGAGGCTTTCCAAGTTGGTTAGACATCTAATACGCAATTGAAATACATTTATACCATATTTTTTTTGAAAAACACTCAGCTTTCAAAAGTTTAACGTTTGTTATATCATTTTTTCTTTCTTAGGTCACCCATTTAGGAAAAATATCTTGAAGTCTTTTGTATTTAAAAAACAATTTGTGTGTTTGATTAAAGAGTTACGATGAAATGATTTTTGATTTCAATGAAATAGGAGGTTTGAGCAATCTCTGAATTTAAAAAGAGCAATTTGAAAACTTTTCATTTAGCGTTGTATAATTTTTGTTTTGAATAAAATATAGCGTATGCATATAAACTATAATACGAGTATTTCGAATTTATAGAATAAAACTATAGTTATGTAAACAATGGAAATATATTTAAAATTTGTATAATAATTTTTAATTAATCTCATTTGTAAACATTTATCAATGAAAGTCAAAATACAGACATATTAATTTCGCGAGTTCAATAATATTGATAAGTTATACAAATCCGAATTTCACATAACATTGAAAGTTTGCATATTCTATCTTTGCAAAGCACACAAAAATACGTGACCGTGTGAGCATGGGCGGGATATCCCTTAAAACCACACTTGATTATTGCACCAAGAATATCACCCGTGTGCCCTCGAAAGAAGGGCAAGTGTTATAAACAAAACATAATTGTTTGGTTAATTTATAGTTAAAATTCATAGTCGTAAGAATATAATAATTAAAAGGACTTAAAAATTACGAAGAAATATAATATGACAATTTGAGGTTAAAACATTAAGACGTGTAAATGAAAACTGAGTGGCTCAGATACGAGTTTATTAGGAAAAACGTATAATTTATTAAAAGCTTTGGTTGTGTCCTTTTATAATTGTGATATAGAATGACAAAATAATTTATTAATGGTTAGCATACGGAAGTTTTTAATGATGACGTAGAATAAAATTAATTGAGGGAAACCTTAGATATGATGGTCTAATGATATACAAGAGAAACCGGAAGTAATCGAAAACTGAAATTTTGCCGCCTAAAAATGAAAAAAAAATTAAACCACATACGAGTATGTGCAATGTGTAATAGATATTTGGAAGTAAAACGTTACTTATATTACAGAGGATATGATAAAAACATACGTACACTCGTTCACCATCATGTCGTGTTCCTTGCGAGATAGGCAGAAAAAACAGATATCTAAAAAAATCACAACTGTAATAATAAAAGAACGATTTATATAGTGTTGTTTCGTTGGTAACACGAAATGTACAGAAACCTTTGTAGTTCTTCCAATATGTGATATTAACACATTCGGCTTTAGAAAGCAAACAACTTTTATAATCATACAACTATCGTCTCCTTCACATTTCTATATCTCGTCATACACAATCTTTTTATCATTTATACCTTTCATTTTACTTTTTTTTTTAAATTTGGTACATTTAATCCAGCCATATTTTTGTCGGTCTATCTCTTCCATGTCTTGGCGTTTTGACTTGTATACTCGCTTCGTCATTCGTTCATCCTCTCCATATGTTCAAACCACCTCAAAACACTTTTCTTTGTATTATTGTATTACACTTTCTTCGTAAATATTACAACCAAGCGGGTTTATTGCCATTTTACAATCTTTGCAAACTGCCAGAAAGATTTCAAATATGCCTCTAGTGAAAACCAGACAGGGATTTTTTTTTTTTAAATCTGAGTTCAAACGATAATTGAACTTTCAACCCCTGGGCTGGAAGACATATATATTTTAGCATCGGGGCTATGCAGGTTATCTTATTGAAAACATCTTGAATAAGTTAAAAATAATTTTAAAATGGTTTCTCATTTTTCTTCCACATATTTCCTAAGTCTCTTCGATTATTCTATATCAGTGTGTTACCAACCAAAAGACTTCTGTGCTCTAGTTGATAACACGAGGGTCTTTCATCCGGTTTTTTTAGGTTCAATTTCTGATTACAAAAAAGAAAAAATGGATCTCAATCCGGTTAAAAAAATGTCATAAACAACATTCACACGGGCTACATAGTAGGTACGTGTATGTTTATATATTTAAAAAAAATGAACTGTTTATTTACAGACTGGTACACATTCTGCCAAATAATAATTGTGCTGTGAAGTTCTTTGAAAATTAGGTCGGCTTCGAGAAAAAGGGAAACAAAGAAAATAATGAACACATATTACATCCTGTATTACACTCCCACTTACACCCTGTAGCAGTAAAAGTCGTATAAATACAAATTATCAAGTCGTAACACAAAGTGCGCCGGCATTTTTCACCGTTTGGTCTGAGATACAAGAATCTTTAAAAAAAATACCGAGGAAATACGAAATACAAAGAAAGTTATATTCAATATGCAATTATAATTGAAGACTTCCTTGACCCAGTTGATAAGATGCCTATGTCCCAACTCATGAGATGTGGGTCAAATTCCCTTTGGCACCGAGAATTTTAAAAAAAAGTTTTCAAGTGTTGTTTTCAACAAAAGTTAATTTAACACTTTTATACCGAATTTTTAATATGTTTAAAAATAGTGTGTTCGAGTCTTAAGTCAAAGGACCCTTAAGGATAGTTTGTTTTCTAAGCGACACTTTATAAATAGTCATTTTATTTTTCATTATTTTTTTGTTGATAATGTGTGATACATTGTGGGATAAATATTTTAGTATGAGTGGCTTGATTTGCATAATATACTAGTTATGTATTTGATTCGCATAATATAATACATATATATTATTATACAATATATACATATGTAATTGAGTGTCAACGTTGGTCAGGTTGATGAGAATGTGCAACGGGGTTTTATATAATCAAAAATCGGAAACAAATGTCGATTTATTTTTCATGATATATGTCCTCAGTGAGATACAGGCAAAAACCTAATTTACAGGGGACATGACAAATGAAAGGCAACAAACCCAGATCCCTTATAATTGATTGTCCAAATTAAAAAAAAATTGTCTTTTTTTTTGCAAATTGTGTATTTATAGAATTTATTTTCATGTGTAAATAAAATAAAATAAAACAGATTAATAATAAAAAAGAGAAATCGCGTAAATCGAGGTATATACGCACACATAATAAAAACTTTGTTTGTTTTATTTGAGGCTGAAATATAATAATTGATAGTTAAACTTGTATTATTTCTTAAGTTTTCTTCTGCGAAACGGCAAAATATAAAAATTTACTATATGTAAATTAGATTATCGTTTATAGGTTGAATATTTAATTTGCCCATTTTCATTCGTAAAGAACCGTTTTCTCCATTAACGATACGAATGTTTTTATTTTTATCTTGTTAGGAATTTCCGTTTAGCGTTTATTCAGTTGTAAATAACATAAAATAAAAAGTTACAGGATATTGAAAAAAATATCAATAAAAATGAAGAGTTTTAGTTTTTATTTCAAAGATATTCATTTATAAACCACTTTCGTTTAAGTTTATGGAATATTTCACGAATTATTATTTTAATTGTTATGGTAATTATTTTACGATTCTTTTACAGTTATTCTCAATTTTTTTGCAATACACAATGGCTTAAATTGATTGAAATTATGATCAGTCAGTTTTTGAAACGTTTTAATAAAAATATCGGCCTCGGCCTAACGTGGGGGAATGTACTGTATTGGGCTATAGACCGACCTGAATTTAAGCATTTTATGACATCACTGTCATATGTTGTTAAAAAGGTATCTCACACAAGATAAGATCTCAAAAATAAATTATTAGATTCCCGCCGATCCATTGTATCCTTGTTGGTAAAACGTCTATCTCCCAACTTGGAGGTTGCTGGATTTATTCCCGTTGGAACCTAGAATTTTTTTAAAGGCTTACATGTAGATTTCAACATGGACCTCTTTGACATCTTTCTGATTGGTTAGAAGACATGGCCACATAGCAATCAGCCCAAGAGGTTGTATTGTATACAACAAAAATGTTGTAAAAAGAAACATCGGTCCCGTTGATGCAGTTTCTTATTAATTAAATAAATTTAAATGTTCTGTTTCGTTCTAAAATATCTTCTCAAGAACAAGAAAAATAGTTTTGGAATTTATATGAGGCAGCTTTTAAGCTCCATTAATTATACTTTTTTAATTTCTAGCCCTTAAACACATGACCTACGTGGTTTTAAATGTCATTGTGCAGTAAAACGATACGTACTCGTACATACTCGTATTAGGGAGCTTATTCCACCAAACGAATTATCTTGTTTTGTACGATTTGTATTTTTTGAAGATGTGTTTGCGCTGCTGTACTCTAGACGGGAGCAGCGTATATGATTATGGATGGGTCCTTAGCTCGTTTTATATAACAGATAAGAGACGAACACATGTTGTAGAAATGCGCACACTGACAAGTATACATGGAGTATGTGACAGAATGCGGAATGATAAGGGATAAATGTGAATTTAAGGCTGATGTATTAAGTAAGATGAAGAAAAACACGTTGAGATGGTTTGGGCATATAACACGAATGAATAAAGAAATACTAACAAAACGTATATATAGTGCAAATGTGATAAAAAAGAATGGTTGGATCAAATGAATGATATTTTGAAAGAAGGCAACGTAAAAAGTCAAATAAATAGTAAAAGTTATATGAGAAGGTGTCTAGATATGAAAAAGATAAAGGATATGTATTGAGATAGAAAATGTTGGTACTCTGTATTTTTTGCCTACCCCGACAAGAAAATTGAATGATGTCATGTAGAAATTTAATCCTTTCGGGTAATGTATTGTATAACTGTGCGATCAGTCTGAAATATTAAGAAGTCAACTATTGATGTAACACCTCAATATTATTTATTTCATCCACGACACAACAGTTTATTTGGCATAAATTTTTAATTTAAAAATTAAAATTATGGTCAAAATTACATAAATTTATCTTAAATTAACATGAAAATAAAATAAATCTTAAGTAGTAATAAATACAAAGGATTATTAGTTTGATGCAGAAATTAAAGTCAAGTGCAGAATTGAAACATCTCGTGCGGCTTTTAATAAAATGAGAAGCGTATTCTGCGATGATAATCTAAACTTGAAACTTCGACAACGGTTAGTTAAATGCTACGGTTGATCAGTGTTATTATATGGAGTGGAGTCACAGACCCTTAAAGTTGGTAGTATGAACCGACTGAAAGCATTCGAAGTGTGGATACACCGGAGAATGCTACGGATACCCTGGACTGATATGATCAGCAATACAAGGGTTCTTCAAAGAGCCAAAGTTAATAGAGAGTTGCTGACAAATATTAAAATTCAAAAGGTGTCCTATTTGGGTAATGTACTTAGAGAAGAAAAGTACAAATGACTGCTCCTGATCATCCAAGGGAAAATAGAGGGTCGAAAAGGTGTAGGCAGAAGGCAAATCTCCTGGCTTCGCAATATACGTGATTAGACTGGTATAAGGAGCGTTGGGGATCTTTTTCGGGCTGCCGGGAACAAAGATGCTTACTCTCAGGCGATAGTCAGCGTTGGGAGGACCTGACATGACACTAGGAAGAAGAAGTTTGATTTAATCCTTTATTTATAAATTGTAAGTGTTTAAGTTTAATATATGCGTATATAACACTGAAATCTAACAATGAATACTTATCTAACAGTGAAACATATATTTTAGATTTTTTAAATTTTACTTTCCAAGCAATGCGTAAAATAAAGCTTATTAAAATAAAGACTTATATTACTCCCAATAAATTATTTTTGAAAGCTGAAAAATCTTGAGAATCTTAAGTATCCAGAAAAGTACTGAAATTTGTTCATATTATTGGTATAATGCTTACATAAAACAAGAATTGATTTATCGAGAGGTTTAATGTACAATGGGCTTAGACAAATTAGAAGCATATACATTCATTGAGCTGGATAAAATGTTTTTTTAAAGCCTTAATAAAAACACATTTTACGTACAATAGTATCAAAACGTTTCACATATTTACATAGGGTAACTCAACTCCAAAGATAAAATATTTTCCTTATATTTGTCTTATGTATTATTACGAGCACATTTTTCCTAATTAAGGTTTCTTTCTAATGAAGCACCTAATTGTTTGTCAATTAATTTGACATACACCCCAAAATAATTTCAGGAACCCCCAACTTATAATGTTTTTTTTTCTCTTTTCAGTTGAGGCAGTCAGTGACAACAGTCAACGAGATAGGATATTCTATATCCCTTATAGCCCTTCTGCTCTCCTTAGCATTGCTTAACTATTTTAAGTAAGTGATTTTTACAATTGTTTAATATTAACCTTTCCCTTCCTGTGCTAAAACAGTCCGCCCGTTCCGGTGATGCGTATTTAATAATCTTACACATTAATACACTTGTAAAAATGAGCGATTTAAAATCGGAAAAATAAGAATATCCATAGCCAATCGCTTAAATTAATTAAATTTTAAGTCAAAAGTGATAATAATTGAAATTTAATTGCTGAAAACATGAAAAAAACATCAGACGACGTTAACAAAACGGGCGAAACGACCACCTCGAACGAAAGCCTGCTGGCTACTGAGCGAGAGAAGCGAGCGAACTGAGATTCTATTTTTTGCGTATACCGAAGTAGAGTGAAAGTGAGGCGGGAATAGCGTCGCTTCGTCATTCATAGCGGTTTTTTAGAATGAATAAACCTACATCACACACTGGCACACGTTTAATTGTATTGGTGAATTTATTCCCGATTTTCACAAAATATCTCTGATGTGGCCGTTAAGTGCTAATTATTATTAATATTATTTTTGCATTCAATGCGTAAATATATGGTATTACGGAGTAATACCTAAAATTTGAACCCAGTATTTATTATATTTAGAGATATATTCAAGTTTTAAGAAGCAATGTGTACTAGTTACACATCACAGGACAGGAAGGGTTAAGAAAGAGTAAGAGAAATTGAAGGAAATGCATGATAAAATATTTGTGTGTGAGTAAGATTATGTCGTGATAGATAAATATGCTATATCGTTTCTACCTATTCCAACATGAAAATGACTTATGATAGAATTCACGAGAATGTTAAATATTTGTTGTAATTTGTTTTATCAAACACTGTTTATTCCACTTTTTGTAACGGTATGACCCTACCGGTTTCAAGGCTTTCCCCTCATCATCAGGGGAGCACAAACAAGACTTGTTTGTGCAGTCCTGATGGTGAGGGGAAAGCCTTGAAACCGGTAGGGTTATACCGTTACAAAAAGTGGAATAAACAGCGTTTGATAAAATAAATTTTAATGTCTTTGAACCTCCATATTGTTAATGCCTAAACTATAAATAATATATAAATATTTGTTATTTTCATTATATCATAGTTCGAAGGAGTAATATAAGAAACTGTATGAGTGTAGAAAATGATAAAGATGTATGTGATAGTAAAGTCTGACGCTCTGTCCTCTATGCCTACCCCAACAAGGATAAACGTGATGGTACGTAAGTATGTGATGCATTCATCGTTGTTACTGAGCCGCGTCGATGACCCTCTAGCAATTGCAACGTCAATTCAGTTGGAGAGCAAAGTTTTTTCCTTGTTCTTCTCTTTTAAGTAAGTCGTTGCACACCAACAAACTCACTGGTCACCCCGTTTTACAGAATCCGATAGCTCACCTGAAATGAGACGATCAGAGTACACCAACATGTTTTTATTTTCCTCTTTCTTGAAAGAATGACCGAAGTCATAGGGATTCTTTTATCCCAAATACTATGTGTAAAAAAAATGTTATTCATTACCACCCTATATGACACATCAGAAACACTGGGCTGTCATAAAAAATCTCCACACTGGTCGTCCATCCAAACCGTTGTCAAATAATCTTTGAGTTGATCAATGACTTTTGGTATTGGTGGTATTTGGTATTTGGTGTCCAAATCATCTCAGAATGCTCTCCTTCATCCTACATATTCCTCCCTCATCACTTGATTTTGTATTCTGCCATACATTAACACCTCATGTATTCCTTCAAGTGTACGCATTCACACAGCATTTAGCATGTTTTTAGTCTTTTTCCACGTCCAAGTTTCATGCCCATCAAAGTTGATTCTAAAATACTGTTGTGGACAATCTTAGCAGATTTTGATGCATAATGAACAAATTTAGTTAAATATACTCGTACATACATTTACAAAATGTCTATAAGATTATTGATTTGCAACAATTTCTTACAACCTATCGGTTGTGCTGTAATTAGTTTGCGAATTGAATTGTTCTCTTTTAAATATTTAAATAAGCCTATTTTTTTTAATAAATGGGCTTTGTTCACCCAGGAAAATACAAACCGTGTAACAGGTAATAACTGAAAACCATATAAAATGGAAACATAGATACAAATTTCATTGTTTTTTTTTTCTATATTTTATAAACAGTACCTCTCTTTAATTAATTATAAAAATGTTAAAAATAAATCGTTCCGATTAGACGGAAGCATAATTATACAATATTTTATCTTGTAATTTGTTAAAACGGTTTAACTCTCCAGTTAAAATCTCAAGTATCCATTTCGTTGAGTTAAACAATTAAAATTTAACAGAAATTATTTAAGATTACACTTTATTTTAAAATGATGGTTTTAATTTAAATGGAATCTTATTGAGCTATTTTTTTTCAGTTTTTCTTATAACAAACTACTATTCTACTAACTTAGTATTCTCGATAGACTCAAAACTTAACGTATTTTTTTTAATAGGGCTTAAGAAATCATTATAACTTCATAATAAAGAAGAAATTTACTGTCTTTTCCACAGGAAATAATATTTTGAACAAACATCAAGTGAGTTAACTGCATGAACAAGCACCTGTATGCACATAATTATTTTAAACTTTTAATTATTTAATAAACCTATACAATAAACTTGAATTAAAGTGACAGGCCTGCTGTTTTTTTTTTTAAATATAAGAGGTGCATGGCCACGCGGTAACGCATAAGACTTCTGTGCGGAAGGTCGTCAGTTTGAACCCTACGCTGTGCTACTCCCCTCGAATGACACAAGCATTTTTTCCGCCTAGTATTTGAGGGTACGAAGATACCTATAACTTCGGTCACATATTTTCTTCCAAAATAACAGAGAAAAAAATGCCAGTGTGCTCCGATCGCCTCACTTTGTTGTGCCATCGGGTCCAGTACAGCGGTGTGACAAGTGAGTTTGCTGGTGTGCAACGACTCGCTCACTTACAAAAAAAAACCTCCATGGCACAGCTTTGCTTTCCAACTGAATTGATATTGGAATGGTAATCCTTGACTACGAGGCCTAGTAACGGCGACGGCGGCTTTACAAAAGCACTATCAAATTGACAATGCTTTTGTTCACCGAAACAGGACTGTTACTTTAGTTTAAGTTTGTTGTGTGGATTTTTTTACTTCCATCTTCCTTGTCAGTTCACCTGACACGGAAGACGGTGGTCTTTGAAAGCGGCAGTAAGCTCAAATGAGACAGGGGTCAGTACAAAATAAATAAAAAAAGAGTTTTATGTTATTTATTGAAAAATACTCATTATGTTATATTCAAATAAGGAGTCTTTTTTGTATGCGAATCTTTTCATATATTTGAAAAAAGAATTGAAATGGTGACAAGTATACAAAATGGATTTGACCTATTTTATAACTACCCTATGTATTTTATAAAGAAACTGGATATAAATCAACAGGTTTTTTTTTGGTTTAAAGCACCCTATTTCTTTGTTAGAATATTTTTATTCAACTTAATACAGAACCTAATGGATATTAGGGAGGAAAATAAATATGAGTTTTATTAAGCCGCAAACTTTTTAGACGTCATTCTATCGAACAGGTACAATTGAATTATACTCATTTATTCTTAATGAAAATTAAACACGAACTCTTTCAATTTGTCAATATAAAAACCACTCTAAATACATAAAACTTTATTGTTATAAAACACAATATCACCTTTTATATCCACTGCGTGGATATAAAAAGTGATATTGTATTTTATTGTCATGTACGAGATGGGCCTAAAGTCGCAATCTAATGATCATATTCAAGGCGTTGTTGTGGATCTTACATGGATACAAACCACCACCCTATTTCCCTGCTAGGGTATACAGAGAGAACAGAAAGCCAGACTTTCCTTTCTCAAAACAGATATTTTGCCTCTTCTTGATCCATACACTTTCTCATACAACTCTCTCATATCTTACTTTGAGCATTTCCTTCAAGTGCAAAAAGGTGTACGGCAAGAGTGCATCTTCTCTTCCGATGACTTTAAACCTATATGGATAATATATTATGAAAAGAGCACTTGAAGTCACGGATGGTGGGTTTACTATTGGTGGAAAGAGAATAACACGATGTTAATTACGCACGAATGCAGGGGGGGATGAGAATGAATCATCAGAAACTATCATGGGAGTCACGATGCTCAGTTATGAGCTACACGACAGGATGATTACATTTTCTCCTTCAAAATATCGTTCAATTGATTCAGCTATACTTCCCTTGGTCTGCATATACCACACCTTCCATTCACATTAGCACTGTTTGTTTTTTTTTATTATGTTTATTCATTCATTCGTTCCACGTGTCAGAAACATATCAAAGCGCTCTTCTTCATCATACTCAACATATCAATTAGCCTTATGTTTATATTCATCCCTTGTCACTTAATTCGTAAAATGTCATACATTGTCCCCCATGTGTTCTTCTTAATACACGCACTTCTACAGCATTTATTTATCTTTCTTCGAAAAAAATCCACGTTCATATTTTACTCCCATTTATGAAAGCTGGTGCAAAAATATTGATGTAGTAATAGGAAAAAAATAAGTGTTGAGGCTATCTTGTTTGAGAATGTATATAAATAAGTGCCCCATTGACTTTGATTTCTATCGCTTCACGTCATCCGATATCCCTCAAAACTCTTTCATCCTCTAAGAAAATACAACTTGAATTGTAGAACTCTTAAACTTGCTATTATATCGCCTTACTCACCCCTATTTACTCACCTGTTTTACTTTTCCATAACAATTTTCGATTATCAGAACCTGTTTTCACCTTGTCACTCGACTTGTCATTCACCTTGTTACTCGACCATTTCTACAGCATACAACAATTAGTCTAAGATTCATTTTCAACCTACGTAAGTACGATCATATAACTTCATACCAGAAGGCATTGAACTGGTTGAATATTTGAAATAGACGCTAAATTCACATACTGTCTCTATTGTATAATATCTTATATTGTCCAGCCGCCCCCTCTTATCTCGCCGAGAATTTTCAGTGTCTTTCCAGTCATGGATTAGCGCTACGCTCAAACACATATTGTTTATTGGCCTTTCCAGTTCACCGCTCCTCTTTATTTACGTCGTCCTTTACTGTTCATGCAGTGAGACTCTGGAATCAGTTACAAACCAATATAAGACTCGCTCCGTCCTTGGCATGCTTTAAGAAGCGACTGAAACACCTCTTAATTTCTAGTCTGCTTCATTTACTTTTGTCTGGTTGGTTGGAAGAGATTGCCGCCTGGCAATAAGTCTGCCAGATTGTATTTGCAATAAAAGTGTTAAATAAATAATAAATTAACAATCCGCACATATTCCAAATTTATTCATTGCACCAACTAAACGTGCAAATCGATCCTGAAGATTTGTAATTAATTAAACGTGCAAATCGATCCTGAAGATTTGTAACATTGTCACTCAATAAATTTCGAACTTAGCTAAACATCATCTGGTTGAAATAGCTGGATTAATAGCAACACTCTATTGTACCCATAGAATATAATGCGGTATTTTGGCTTGAAACAAGTCAACTATTGATCTTTGCTACTGAAAACGTGACATTAATCTCCTAATCGTTGACTTGGCTGGACAGCCGCCATTAGTAAAACGATATTGATATGCGCGATGTATTTAAATAATTTATAAAATAAAGTTCAACGACTATCTTTCATTTCACTTTGTGAAACTTTTGATAATGAGACTTAAAGCTGCTTTTGATTAACTTATAAATAACTTGAAAAAAAAGAGTTAATTAGAAAATTATTAAAATTAAAAACTGGAGCGTGATAATGGGCTATCCTATAGATCAGTGGTCTCCAAACTTTTTTGATCGCGTACCTCTAAGACAGAAGAAATTCGTAGTGCGAATCCCTGAATATATATAGGGGTTCGTACTATATTTTTTATACGTATACATACGTAAAAATGTCATGAATTGGCAGTTTTCAATTAAATATTGTCAATTGCTGTCAATTCCTCATCTATTTGATGTTTATGATCGTGTAATTTAAAAATACAAGCTAATATTTGTTAATCTTGAATAAATTTTCTTATTTTTTCTGTCACTCGTCGTACCCCCAAGTATCGACTTGCGTACCCCTTGGGGTACGCGTACCCCACTTTGGAGACCACTGCTATAGATGATTATCTGGAGCGGTAGGTGATCATTAAAATATATTGATCAATACAGTTAAAATATACTATTAAAATATAGGTTATGACGACCACAGTGATAGCTGTAAAGTTATTGAAAGAAGGGTAATGACAGAGAGCACTTAATATTATATACAATAACTTTGCTAATCAAAAGTTATGAAAACGATAACACATAAAAGTGTATTGGTACCAGCCTTGGTATATACTTGGTATTACAAAAGAAACTTGGACTTCACAGAAGGATAAAAGTAGGAATAATGGTATTGATAGAATTAATGAAGATAGTATGCTTATAGATAGAATTAATGAAGCCGGTGTGAGGCTGGGGCTGACCATGAACGTGAGTAAAACAAAGTGCATGGTGTTTGACCGACAGGAGCACGTCTTAACATACATTGAACGGTGCTGATATAGGGAGAGTGAAAAAATTTAAATACTTCGGAAGTATCGTAGTGGAAGACCTCGGCCCAGAAAACGAAGCCAAGTGCAGAATTGAATCGTCTCGTGCGGCTTTTAATAAAATGAGAAATGTATTCAGCGATGATAATCTAAACTTAAAACTTCGACAACGGTTAGTCAAATGCTACGTTTGGTCAGTGTTATTGCATGGAGTGAAATCATGGACTCTCAAAGTTGGTAGTATGAACCGACTGGAAGCTTTCGAAATGTGGATGCACCGGAGAATTCTACGAATACCCTGGACGATATGGTCAGCAACACAAGGGTTCTTCAAATAGCCAAAGTTGATAGAGAGTTGCTGACTAATATTAAAATCCGAAAAGTGTCTTATTTAGGTCATGCACTTAGAGAAGAAAAGTACAAATTACTGCACCTGATCATCTAAGGCAAAATCGAGTGTCGAAGAGGTGTTGGCAGAAGGCAAATCTCCTGGCTCCGCAATATATATGATTGGACTGGTATAGGGAGCGTTGGAGATCTTTTTCGGATTACCGGGGACATAGATGCCTACTCTCAGGTAATAGTCAACTTTGGGGGGACCCGACATGACACTAGGAAGAAGAAGATAAGCTTATTTAGTTATATCTAGCCCTTTGCGCTGCTGCAATTAATGTGGCCAGCCAGATCAATCCATATATCACATTGTGTGAACCTGTGAGGAAAGTACAACCTCTCGAAATAGGGAGAAGCTCCACGTAAGTATGCATCGGACTACTTTTGGCGCGATCGGTTACTCTAACCTTGGAGTGACCTGCAATATTTTTACAGTTTTACCTAATTTTTGGGAAAATTTGGTGACTCCCTAAATCTTTAAAGATTTCTGCAGTATAAATAAGTCAAAGATTTATTGTACCATTGATTATGCCTCTCCGTGGAATCTAACGGCTATCCTTTTTACATTCCGGTGTGACACCTCTTGAGAAAGTACTCCCCCGGGTACTGCTATTTCATCAAAGTAAGACTATATCTAATTTCCTTGCGATTGCACAATTGCACTGTACACTGGAAATAATTATTCGTGGAAATATAAATGTCCAAAAAAGCAAAACAAAAGTTAAAGTTAATCACCTTTACTGCATGCAGCATACTGTATCTACAAGAAAGGCTATTTTCAGCGATCTAATGGGGCGTAAGAAGGCGAAAATAACAATATTGGGATGATTTTACCCAATTGGTGGAATGATGTTATTAAATGGAGGAAATCATTGATTGATTATTTTTGAGGTAGCTAAGACCCATTTTAGATTGTAAGACTATTGAGGATTTTTTTAACATCTTATTACCTTAATTAATTTTAAGATTTAAAAAAAATATCCTTTCTTGTGAGTGTACTATTTACACTAAATGCAACATTCTGTCACAACACAATGTTGCCATTTTGCTAATCGCGAGTGGCGAATTTATTGTTACTCACTATGTTTGTGACTCGAATATAAGGCGACCCCTTATTTACGTGTCACCTTTTTAAATACAAACTTCGCCTTATAACATAGTCTAGCTAATACAGTAGTATAAGGGCTAACATTCGAATAATAAAAACATGTCACGGTGACTATTCAATTAATAAAACCGTCAATCAAAGATTAAATTATTTTATCAGATTTTTTTTTCTCCAATTTTATTTCCTCAACCAAGCATTTCATATAATTTCCTTATCAACAAACCACAACTTATATTGGTGACCTTCTCATCAAAAGTGACGAATCGAACATATGTAATCAAAAGTAGAAATTAGATTTCGAGTGTAAATTTGTAGGTTTGAAACTAATTTGTAGGTTTGAGTGAAAACCTTATTAGATTTGATTGACGTTGACAAAACTAATTTGATGGTTGATTTTGATGAAAATAGTTTTCCTAATCCAGGTTCTATTTAAATCAGGATCAATTCGAAAGCCTTGAAAAATATTTTTTAAATACGAGAAGGTCATGATAAAACATTTTTTCAGAAATTCTCTGAAAAAATGTTTTATTCATCTTTTTTAAAAAAGGATCGAAGTGTATCTGTTATAAAGAAGCATTTTCCGATTATTTTTTTCCTCTTCGGAGACTTAAAAATCATGAAATTTTTGCCCTTTGAAATGATATTCAATTGAGATACGAGTAGGTCATAATAAAACATAATGGTAAGTACGAGTAGGTCATGATAAAACATTTTTTTGACATTGTAATTTATTTTATCAAACACTGTTTATTCGACTTTTTGTAATGGAATAACCCTACCGGTTTGAAGGCTTTCATCTCATCTTCAGGGGTGCACAAACAAGACAAAGAGGATAAACAAGACAAGAGCACAAACAAGTTTCGTTTGTGCTCCCCTGAAGATGCAACGTCTTTAAAATGTGTGTCTAAGATTTATTTTCAACCTACGAAAGTACGATCATATAACTTCATACCGGAAAGCATTGAACTGGTTGAATGTTAGAAATAGACGCCAAATTCACATACTGTCTCTACTGTATAATACCCTTAACTGTCCCGCCGCACCCTCTTATCTCGCCGAAAATTTTTAACGTCTTTCCAATCATGGATAAGCGCTACGCTCAAACAGAGATTGTCTGTTGGCCTTTCGAGTTCCCCGCTCCTCTTTCTTTACGTCATCCTTTACTGTCCATGCAGTGAGACTCTGGAATCAGTTACAAACCAATATAAGACTCGCTCCGTCCTTGGCATGCTTTAAGAAGCGACTGAAAAAACTCTTAATTTCTAGTCAGTAAAATTACGTGTTTCATTCCTGATTTTTCTTTTCCTTTCCTCTCCACCATCCTTTCCTTTCCTTTTGATTGATGATATATCACTTTATATGAAAAATAATGTGATTGTCCGTCTTTGTGGGGTTCGTGGGCATGCTCTCGCGTATATGTTTATGGATTTCGTGGGGATGGATAGTCATTTGAATGATTTATGCGACCACGGAGCTTGCTTCATTTACTTTTGTCTGGTTGGTTGGAAGAGATTGCCACCTCGTAATAAACCCGCCAGATTGTATTGCAATAAAAGTGTTAAATAAATAAATAAGATGAGGTGAAAGCCTTGAAACCTGTAGAGTTATACCGTTACAAAAATGTTCAATAAAACAAATTACAATGTACTTATATCTCCACAACGTTAATATCTTAACTATAAACAATATATAATTTTTTGACATTCTTCAATTATTATTTTTCAAAATTTAGCCCCTCGACAGAAAATTCGGAAGGCTTTTAATCATTATGATATTCTTGTCGTTTAAGGCAACAACTCAAAATAAATATATGGTAACACAGCAAAGTCACCCTCGTTAGTGCTTTACCAAGAAATGCTTCTTTTTTTAGTTTTTATTAATTGGTTTCAAGTTATTAACATAACAAAATTCGTCAACTAATGACACTCGCAGTTTTTTTTCGATAACGCCACAGTTCAAAAGCTTCTTCTTTCTTTGTATTGGTCTGAGTAAGTGTTCATGCGTCAACGCTATAGAGAAATACGTAGAATATGTAGATATGTAATAACAATTACGTAAGTCGAAATTTAAATCCTTAGTATAAAGGAGATCCAGAATATGTAGATATGTAATTACAATTACGTAAGTCAAAATTTAAATCCTTGGTAAAAAGGAGATCCAGCATTTTGAAGAAGCAACTTTGTATCATCTGAATTCAACTTGAAACTTTTGAAACTAGTCCCATTGATAATTTAATTAGCATTTCAGATATTTTGAGAATATTATGTAACTAGAATCATGTGAAACAACTAGTGATTAATGGATGTGTGTAAAGATGTGAATATTTCAACTAAGTATTTATGACAAATAACAAAATATGAAAATTAGGATAGACGAATGAAAATGTGTGTATATGACTGAAAAAACTTTTAGTTTCTAGTCAGTAAAATAACGTGTTTCATTCCTGATTTTTATTTTCCTTTCCTTTCCACCATCCCTTCCTTTCCTTTTTATTGATGATATCTCACTTTATACAAAAAAGAATGTTCGGGTGATTGTCCGTCTTTTTGGGGCTCGTGGGCATATGCTCACGTACGTGTTTATGGATTTCGTGGGGATGGATAGTCATTTGAATGATTAATGCGACCACGTAACTTGCTTCATTTACTTTTGTCTGGTTGGTTGGAAGAGATTGCCGCCTGGCAATAAGCCCGCCAGATTGTATTTGCAATTCGTATTACATAAATTAATAAATAACACTTCCTTTGGAAGATGTTAATGTACAACAATGTAGCTGGATGCGATTTAGAAAAATTAAGTTTAACGTTATCAGGTTTGGGAGGATGGTGGTGGAGTAAATGGAAAAACGGGCAATTTTTATATCTAGCTCATGATTAATGGTATTTTTATTGTCTTGTTAGTGTAACTAAATTGTGCATGAAATGAATAATAGTAATTATGTTATGTTAGGATATAAATCTTTGGTATTATTTTAACATAACATAAAAGTATTGGCGGATAATAAAAATTAATTACAAAAGTTCGATAAGTAAATTGTGTAAAAAATGCAAAGAGATATATCGGAGAATGAATGTTATAACATTTAACATGAACAATGGATTTTACCTAGATTGATTTAGTAAATAGATTTTCAACGTAACACATATAATATGTTCGAAAAATGTTTTTTTCTTGTGATCTTCAAATATACAAGTACGTGTATGTACTGATAAGGGGTATTTAATATTGTGCGGTTTTTTTAGCCTCATTTTTTAATTCTTGAAGAAAGTACATAATTTACTTTGATTTCCAAAAAAACTTTTTATTATTTATTAAAGTATAATGTATGATATTTAAACACAATAAACAATAGCCGCTAATTGTCTACCCCTTGCAGCTCCATGGATGTCCACTCTTTTGTCAAAATTTTCTGTGATATTTTGGCACGATTGCGGTTCTAACTTACCAATAACGCAAATAATTTCATCCTTCAGCTCATTAATTGATTGTAGGTCATTCTTATAGACCTGGTTTTTCACGTAACCTCAGATAAAATAGTCCAACGGTGTCAGATCACATGATCTTGGTAACCAATTAACATCACCGTTTCCGGAGATTACAATACATAAACCAATTCTCAATTTGAACGCGTTGTTGTATTGTATCATAAACGATTCCATTTTTATAAATGTCATGTTCTCAAATGTCACAAATCCCAGGCAATTTCGCGACACCATCTGTGTTTTATTCAAAAATCAAAAATCCGCTCAATTTGAAAGACCCTTCATTAAAGATTAATCTTTCTCAACTTTTCTTATATGAAAAGTATTAATTAAGATTAAAAGCATACACAAAACACAATTTTCCTAGTGGAGCAAGCAGACAGGATATATAACATCCATATTTTAACTGAAAATTTTTGACTGAAATTTTTTAATATTTTTAAAAATCTTTCTTTTTTAACTGAAATTTTGTGGGATGAATATTTTTGGTCTTTCTGGAGTGATGATGTGTGAGGAGTTGAATTTTGCAAGATGTTTTTATTTGTAGTTCAGTGTCACTGTTTGTCAGGTTGATGAGAGCGTGCAGCGGGGTTTTGTTTTTGTGTAATAAAAAATCGGAAAGAAGTATCGATTTATTTTTTCATGCTAAATAACCTCAGTGAGATACAGGCAAAAGCCTAGTTTACTGGGGATACGACAAATGAAAGGCGACAAATCCGGTATATTAAAATTGTATGTCCAAATCAAATTACCTGTTGTTTTTTCGCAAATTTTGTATATTTCTTGTCATATGTAATAATAATTAAAATAAATAAAATACATCTTGTCACAGAACTTCTTCAGTATATCACACATCTAACCTTTTCATCAGTCGAAAATTCTTCAACTATTCCTTTTCCACTCTCTCCTTTGTAGTGCTCTTTCAAATAAAAATACATATATCTAACCCCATATTTGTCGAGTTTTTCATAATATCTGTAAAAAAATAAGCTTTTTTTGTATTTGTTTCAGGTCCCTTCGTTGTGCACGCATCACCCTTCACAAGAATCTGTTTACTTCATTTGCTATTAATAATGTATTTTGGTTAATTTGGTACATCACTGTACTCAATACACCGAACGTCCTTAAAGCTAATCAGGTAAGACTTTTACAGCTTTCTTTTTTAACTGAAATTTTATATTAAAACAATAATTGAATTTCAAGTGTAATTTTCAAAGCTAGCTTAAATAGAAGAAGATTCTTAGGTCAGTTAAACAAAAGTAGCTAAAGAGCCAATATATGTTAGTTTGCCAGAGATCAATATATTCGTAGGTGGTGATTTAATCTAACGACACTGCGATTTCATTTTGGAACTTATATTTCGATAAAAACAATAAATTGAACTCAATGTATAGTTTTCAAAGTTGATCCTGAACAAAGAAAAAATAAGGTAGGTTGTTTGCAGGAACGAGGGTGGTCCCAGAAGTACCCGACCTGACGTATAGATGGCGGTTATTGCTTTAAAAAAATACTATGGTAGAAAGTACTAAACTTATAAAGCTTAATTTTCAAGTTTTAAGACGCTACGTTGTTTAGTATTTGTTTGGCAGCCATCAATAGTGAACGCTCTCAGTGAATAAACATGGAAAAAACTTGTAAACATGGGAAAAATTGGTCATCGTTATGTGATACAATACTTTCATTTGAAAAGTCTAAGTCCAACTACACGTAATATCAAAGCCGAGCAAGATTCTTCTTTAGGGGAGTCTGCTCCTTCGTTTACAACAGTAAAATATTGGGTGGCAGAGTTTAAATGAGGCCGTACGAGCTGCCAAGACAAACATCGCAGTGGTTGACCAAATGAGGTTACCACACCAGAAATGGTTAAAAAAATTCACAAAATTGACTGAAAATTTGGACTTGAGAAAACTGTGTGCAAGATGAGTGCCGCGTTTGCTTACAATGGAACAAAAACAGCGTCGTGAGGATATTTCAATCGAGTGTTTGGCGATGTTTCACAGCAATAAAGCCGAGTTTTTGCGTCGATTCATAACCATGGATGAAACATGGGTCCATTATTTCACACCTGAGACGAAGGAACAGTCAAAACAATGGACTGAATAAGGAGAATCGGCTCTAAAAAAGACAAATACAGTTCCATCTGCAAGCAAGGTCATGGCGTCGGTTTTTTGGGATGCGCGTGAGATAATTTTCATTGATCATCGTCAAAAAGGAAAAACAATCAACAGCGAGTATTATGCGAACTTATTGCAGCGTTTGAGTGATGAAATCAAGAAAAATCGGCCGCATTTGGCTAAAAAGAAAGTGTTGTTTCATCAAGACAATGCACCAGTTCACACATCCGTTATCGCGGTGGCCAAAATTAATGAATTAAAGTTCGAATTGCTTCCTCACGCACCCTATTCGCCAGATTTAGCCCCCTCGGATTATTTTCTTTTTCCAAACTTGAAAAAAAGGCTCGGTGGTAAAAGATTTGCCAACAATGAAGAGGTGGAATCTGCGGTTGATGGCTATTTTGAAGCGCTCGACGGTTCTCACTATAAACAGGGTATCGAAGCTATTGAACATCGCTGGGAAAAGTGTGTCGAGCTGAAAGGAGACTATGTTGAGAAATAAAAATATTTTTTCTCAATTTTTTTGTTTTCTTTGTTAGGTCGGGTACTTTTGGGACTAACCTCATAGTTTTAGAGTAAACCGAGCCGAAAAAGTTTGACAGAGTTTAATATAGACTGGAAATCTGATCTGGCGAGACTGCAATCTTTTTTTTTGAACTCATCGTTTAATTTTAAGGTTGGCCTAAATAGATGAAGATTCATAAATCAATTGCTTGAAGGTAGCTAATAACTAACCGAAAAAGTTTGTCAGAAATCGATTTCGGTGGAAACGTAATTTGGTGAGACTGCAGTTTTCTTTTTGCGCGAAATCAAACTCCTCACACTTCATCACTCCAGACATACCAAAAACGTTCATCCCACAATATACCGCACATAATCATTAAAAAAATAACAACATAAAACACCACACTCAAGAGCTCACACAAACCTTTGCTACAAGTTATTTATCTTACAAGCCGAAGTTCTCAAACTCCTGTTGCAATAACAAGCACGTTCCGATCGACTGCCTTAATTGTTTTCATCCCTTTGCCTTTATTGAATTCGGCACCCCATTGTATGTCATGGGAGCTAAATAGGCATATTGCCTTTGGGCAAAATATGTTTTAATTCTAGGGATGGTGAACATTTGATCAGTTTCCATGCAATAAATCGATAGGTTTGTTTCCACATAATGCATTTGTATCTAACAAACGGTTATCAATAAATAACACTTTTATCGTAGATAAGTTCACTTTATCAAAATTCCTTATTGTAACCTCCGTGGCTTAGTCGGTAAGTCTTTTCATCATGAGTTTTGAAATAGATTCATAATGTTCCCTAAAAAAGTGAGTCCAGTCAGGTTTACATTTACTTGTGAAGGGATTTTACCTGAAGAGTTAATACCTACCACCTGGCTCTGAATTGCCCTAAAGGCCCTAGTAGTCCCTTAAGAGGCTCCACACAGGAATTGATATAACCATAGGTGATATAGTCAAATATGAAATACAACATTACCGATGAATTCACTGTCTGTATTTGCGATGAAAGGTAGTTTGTAATCAAAATAGATATATAAACAATCAAAATTTCTATTGGGGCTGAAAAATACAAACGGGGTGACAATGTATAACAGAATGCGGAATATTGTTATAAGGAGATGAATGTGAACTTAAAGTTGCAGTTTTGAGTAAGATGAAGATGAGTATTCAGAGATGGTTTGTCCATGTAGAACGAATGTTTGCAGTAAAACTAACAAAATAAATATATAGTGTGAATGGGAGTAAAAGACGTGGTAGAAGAAGACCAAGGAAAATATGATTGGATTAAGTGAATGATATTTTAAAAGATTAAAACGTTAAACGTCAGAGAAAGCGAAGGACTTATATGAGAAGGTGTATTGATGTAAAAGAGATGAATAATGTGTGTCAAGAAAGACGAGCACTCTGCCTTCTTTGCCTGCCTTAACAGGGAAATAGCAGGATTTTATGCAATAAAGTTAATTTTTTAAACTGGGTGTCTTAAATTTTATTTATTTTTAAATATTCAGTAATTTTTAAATGTTATTTAAAACTGGTAACACTATTATGAGATAGATAAAAATATATATTCCAATTGTAACATTTTTTTTCAATAGGCAATCCACCCAAACTAGGATGATTTGTGCCACCAAATTTAATATATGAAATAACATGAGTCAACATAATATAACGAATTTAAAAAAAATACATTTCTAGATAATTCAAAACTGATAACACTTCAACAATTTACCAATCGATTTATAAATGGGAAAGTTCCTCGATGAAAGAAGAAACGCAACAGTAATTGGACGAGAGAAACATGTCTTTTAGTAATCAAGTCTATCTAGCAAATGACAACCAAAAAACACATAGTCTATAGCAGACGTGGGCTATAGACCAATGCACTATAAGACCGCATACGGCTCCGAGAGCCGCATGCGGCTCTTCGTTGGGTTAAGTGCTGCTCCCAATGTATCTTGAAAAATATAAATACTTTCTTTCCACATTATACTTGTATTTTCGCGATTTTCCTTTCTAAATCTTATAAGTTACATGATGCGCATGTATTAATGTAACTGTAAAAGATGCAAGTATTAGTGTATACGTGTGTGCTGTGATTTCAATGTGTAGGGTGCGCGCGTATCTCCTGCCTCTTTATGTGCGCAAACCACAAAAACCGTATTCCACGCTATTTTTATATTTTTTAAATAAATAAATAAATAAATATTAGGTTTATTGACAGCAACATAGTATGTACAAGATCACACCTGAATAACACTTCTAAAAACACATAAATTGCAGACAATACATCAGACATAGAAGCTATTAAAAGGTCTGGGCTCATCTAATAGCACCCCTCGGCCAAAATACACCCCACCAATATAGGGCGAACCCAGCCACGGGGACACCAGATGTTTTTCAGCCCACACCCTATTTTCTTATATGTGTATTTTTTTATACTTTATATATCAATAAAGATGACCTCCGTGGCCTGGTGGTAAGGCACTTGTCTGCCGATCCGGAGATTGCGGGTTCGATCACCGCTGGAATCCAGATTTTTCAAAATAGGATTCCAGTCTGGTTAACACTTAGGGCCTATAAAAACATATTTCTTGTTGGTTGGAAGAGATTGCCACAAGGCAATAAACTCGCCAGGTTAAAAAAAAAAAAAAAAAGATTTGTGTAGAATATGTAATAAATTAGAATTAGTGTATTTAATACTACGTGAGAACGTGACTGGTGTGGCTCTTTATACTCGTATATATGAAATTTCAGAATGTGGCTCTCGTTGACCTCATGTATGCCCACCCCTGCTCTATAGTTTCATCATTCAGACCTATTGTTACAATTAAGATTATAAGAAAATTTATTTTACAATATCGTCAAAAATATTGGAAATACTATTAATCAAAATGGATATTTTGATCTGGATGTTTTAGTGGCTTGAACTGAGATGCAATGAACCGAGCATATTATTCAATAGCCCAAGCTGAATCTATTTGTGTCAATACTTCAAATCATTTTACTATATAGGATTTGTACTCTTAGACTCCAGATATTACCAACTTCTATCAATATATGATTATTTTAATATATGATACTTACATACTATCACGCAGTTTCGCTCTTATTTATTTATTTGTTTATTTAAAACTTTTATTGCAAATACAATCTGTCGGGATTATTGCCAGGCGGCAATCTCTTCCAACCAATCAGACAAAACTAAATGAAGCAAGTTACGTGGTCGCATAAATCATTCAAATGACTATCCATCCCCACGGAATCCACAAACACATACGTGAGCATATGTCCACGAATCCCACAAATACAGACAATCACCCGAATATTCTTCTTCATATAAAGTGAGATAACATTAATCAAAAGTAAAGGAAGGGATGGTGGAGAGGAAAGGAAAAGAAAAATCAGGAATGAAACACGTTATTTTACTGACTAGAAATCAAGAGTTTTTTCAGTCGCTTCTTAAAGCATGCCAACGATGGAGCGAGTCTTATATTGGTTTGTAACTGATTCCAGAGTCTCACTGCATGAACAGTAAAGGAGGACGTAAAAAAGAGGAGCAGTGAACTGGAAAGGCCAATAGACAATCTCTGTTTGAGCGTAGCGCTAATCCATGATTGGAAAGACGCTAAAAATTGTCGGCGAGATAAGAGGGGTGGCGGGACAGTTAATATAGCTGTTAGAGTAGGCAAAAAGGAGAGAGAGTCACACCTTCCTTTCACGACACTCACGTATTTTGTTTCTTCTTTTTCTATATATTTTTTCTCGGACTTTTAACTTTTCCTTCTTTTAAAATATCATTCACTTGATCCAACCATACAATTGGCCATAAGTTCCCATTCATCCCTAATCACGTATTTTGCCATACATTGTAACTTTTATCTTGTACTCTTTCCATTGTAATCAGTAAAACCTGTCGAGTTTTTTGTCTGAATGAAATTGCTTCCAAGCAACCAAAAGGACTGTTAAAGCTTTTGCGAATAACTAAATTGAAACTTTTTTGAGGTTTGCTTTGGAAAAATTCGGGTTTTTTCATATGATGAACTTGGCTTTCTCATTTTACCGCTTTTTATTTCTGACGTCATCATTTACAGTCGATGCTGTTAAATTCTGGAATAAGTTTGCAACTGATCATATAGACTCGTTTCGAAATTACCAAGTTTCAAAAATCAAGTAAGTAATGTAACAAAAGAGTCAGTTAGTAATGTAACGAGTGTCATTCTCATATTGCTTTACACTCCACCATCCCTTCCTTTCTATGGTCTAGAAAGGATTTCTATTCTGCGTTATACATACGGGCCTATTGGCTATTCTGATCAAGTGGCGTCAAATGATAGTTTTGCTGCATTTGAAGTTTTCAGCAACTTGCAGAGTTGTTTGAATACCAAGTATTGAGCCGTTATGTACGTCTTTTTAATGCACTGCGTGACATATTTTTCTCCCGTAACCTCAAACGTAAAGTCCTTCGTCATTACTATTATTTTCACACTCACGTGTGTCGCCACTGGATGAATCGCCTTTGAGCAATTATTTCTTCTTTGTCACCAAGTTCATAATAAATTATCAAAGGTTTCCGCTTTAAATTTGTGTACTCCATTTAAGAATATTTCATATTACTTTGCTACACCACGAATTACATTAATCTCCGCTACACGTGTTTCTATCTCCTATCTCGATGTCACCTTCTGGTGGAATCAGCCTGATTTATTACAAGACCTAAGCACTGTTTTTTAACAAACCGATATCATTGCGTCTGAAGAGAGCCTCGAGATAGGATATAGAAACACGTGTAGCGGTAATAAATGTTATAAGTGAAATAACAAAGTAATTTATTGCTAAACACTCGAAAGAAATTAATAGTTCTTGGTGTTGATCACGCTGGATGAGAATCTATTTTATCCCATATAACATCGTGGGTCGTGAAGATTGTCGACTTAAATGAGCACCCCATTCTTTTTTACTTTCAATGACGTTATCTCACGTTTATTATTGTCATTAATATCGTTTATGAATTTCATACAAAATTTATAATTTGAATATTTTTTGTAACCATATAACTTCCTTGATTTACTTTTATTTGGTTAGTCAGAATGTATAACCACCTGGTAATAAACCCGCCAAATTGTTAAACAATAAAGTACTTATAAATAAATTAAACCCAAAACCCCGGGATTTGAAGTCGAGCATTCCAAGTAGATCGTCAAAATTTAAACAAGATAAAAGAAAATTCAGTTGATGTCATAGTGAAAACATAGTCCCTGGACCTTGACACGTCTTGTTTGCTGCTGAAACTGTTTCTCAATAAAACCGAGACAAGGTTAGTGGCAGTTGAAAGTACCTGAAGAATCTGTATTGGGCGTCCTCCATCCAGTCTATTGATCATAGACACGAAGTTGGCAAACATTTCACGTTTTGGGGGGATGCTCGCGGTTGCCGATAAGGTCCTACGATTTATATCCGGTCAGATTTATTGTACACCCTCTTGGACCCAGTCCAACGAAACATTTTTGCCACTGTGGGTACATTATGGGGAAAATAAAATTATCACATTAATGCGAATAGATAAACAAGAAAACCAATGATTTTTTTCTCCCGTATACATTGAAACTTTATCGCAGTTTCTGTTTGGATAAAATCCAACGCCTTTTTTTGTATTTATCAACTGAAAAAACCGTTTATAAATCAAACAGGATCTATGAATAATTTGTGTTTCAAATAGCGTATTAAAAAAAGCTTCATAATTTTCCTATTATCCTACGTAGTGACCATCAGGCTTCAATTTTTTTTAAAGAATCGGTATATTTTTAAACTTAAAAACTCATTGATATTTTTCTTCCAGTGCCATATTGTATTGCACTTTCATTGTAAACAATACAACCTAGTGGGTTTAATTGCTATATGGTTATCTCTTCCAGCCAACCAAAAATATATTAAAGAGGCTTTGAGTGACTGGAATCTTTTGTAAAAAAATCTGGGTTCCAATAGGAATTAAACTGCAACACCGGATTGGGAGACATACGTATTATCAACTAGGACACGAAGGTCGTCTTTCAGGCATCCTTGACGTTGGAGGTAGCTGGAGAAAAAATTCTCTATTTTAAGCCAGATAATCAACTTCTCAATTCTACAGTCCCTGATGCTTAAAAACATCTGTCTTTAAAATATCTGTACATAATTTTTTTTATTTTATATAATTTTTTTAATTCTATATAATTTTTCTTTATTTTTAATGTTAACACTTCTTGTATTTTTCAAAGTTATTGGGCTATGCCTGTTTTGAGAAAATAAATTAATAAATAATGGTGACTGCGGCCATTAAATTAAGTACTTGGTAAGAAAACCGCAGAAATTTTACGAAGGGAAGACGAACTATGTTACAAAGAAACTTTTGTAATTCTTCTAATATGTTAAGAAGTAGTAACACATTTGGCTTCAGGTGAAGTGTATTGTATGTCTGTAGTATTCATATAAAATTAGTAACATACGTCTGTATAGTCACCAATTGATAACAATAAAGATTGCACAAATAATATTTTCGTTTGATTTCATTACACGTTATCCTGAGACATGTACATTTTTTTTTCTTTTGTGCCATGAAAGTAGGTTGCAGTATTGTCCTCCCACATCTTCTATTTCCTGAGATAACGACATGACACTTTTTTAGAATCAAGGATTATTAAAACTTTCGAGGTGAAAAATGAGTTAAAAGTACCCATTAAGTAACAAGGAAACCAATAAAACACATTGATCCACATAAAAGATTCCCTTTTATGGGAAAACATAAAAAGGATACCATATTTTATGTGTCACATGTGACATTATAACACTTTGTAAGTATCCTTGTCTCAGGAACTTAACTATGGTGCGATAAAATATCTTTCTGCCTGTATTATAGCAGTTAATACTGGTAAAATTGACGAGCTTTTTAACACTTTAGAATAGTTAAGTCTAGGTCGTTATGCTATTAAACGTTTGAAATTAATAAATGGTATGATTTTACAGAATAAAAAAAATATGTTGACTTTTGTTTTCATGTTGATTTAATGTATACCATCACGCCATTTCTTTGTAAGGGTAGGTAAAGAAGACAAAACGTCAAATTAGTATCGCGAAATACGTCGTTTGCTTTCTCCACATCCACACGCTTATACAGTTCCT
The DNA here is from genome assembly GCA_949825065.1 of Odontocerum albicorne. Lineage (NCBI taxonomy): Eukaryota > Metazoa > Arthropoda > Insecta > Trichoptera > Odontoceridae > Odontocerum > Odontocerum albicorne. The sequence continues at coordinate 5,202,201 of OX463847.1, read as the reverse complement.
CCTGGCTCTCATACTCCTTTAGCGAATGTCCTTGATGGACGCGCTGACGATTTTGATTGTTTGGTATTTAAATAAAATACGTCAATTAGTAATGCGGAAAGAGAAAGTGAATGAATCAACGAATAATAAATAATAATTAATGATGCTTTATTTATCGGTAAGTAGGTATTTATACATTTCAGAATGGGCGCGAAGTGTGCCCGCAATATATTTTTATCTCGCTTCTGTGCGTGCAGAAATGGTCGATTGAAATATTGCAGACATCGCAAATAATATTGTGGGTAGACAATTTGTTGGCGAAAACGGCGAGACAGCGTGATGCGTTCTCTTTCTACTGTGGAATGTATCGTAAATAGTATTTGTGGGTAAACAATTTCAATGTTTTGGTATGCGACCTTTGGACATATCCAAAGGTCGTTTAGTAGCTCGTTGACCTGTGTGTGACGACAATATTCAGCGACGACAGTAGCTCCTACACTCCTAACCTTTCCTTTTTTTCAAAAATGCACTAGTCGTATCCGATTCAGTGAAGAATTGGTTATTGCTGTTACCAGTTAGTGTTTTTGTGTGTGCCATATAGGTTATCATACGAACTTAGTTGACACGCAACTACATGAAGATACACATGTTGTCAACGGAAGCTTACGCTGACAACTTGGCTTTCAGTGCTATAAACTATTCCACCTCTTGATATAAATCACGATGAAATTCCCATCAAATAATAATAACCGATATCGCAAATCAACCAACTGCTTGTAATTATAGAAATATGTGAACCACCGCCACTTCCTCTCATCTCCCGTAGACCAATCTGGAAGTGTCTGGACCAAGTTGAAAACAGGATTATCGCCGATAAATGACGGCCGTGTTGGATGTAGTGTAACGTAAAATTATTTAACAAATGCACACACTATATTATAGATATTTTGTGGACGACCTTACGTTACACTTGCTTGGGTTTATCCTACCTCGGAAGGAGCGGTGTACTCTGAAAAAGATCCGATGAAAAATGAACCACACATTGTGTGAGAAACATAAATTGAACTTAGCAGAGTCGCTTCTCTGTGAGTACGAGGGAATCCAGCCATAAACCACATCGTTGACACCTGCCCACTGTATGCGTTTTCTGGAGGCATACAGGAGTTTCACAAACAAATACTAAACACTGTGCTCTGGCTGGAGAGAACACATAAATTTTAAACATCTACGCTGAAGAACTACGAGTACACAAAATCAAATAAATATTTTTCATTATTTTAAGAAAACAAGAAAGGAAATTTGTTGCAATGCGCTTTTAAGAAGAATTGAGGAATTATACTAAAATATCAAAGCGATTACAGTATTAAAAGTATTTATATTACGTAACATGAATGAACGAACCAATGCCTTTTACCCATGACGAGTAAAATAGAAGATATAATACAAAATTAAGTTTAGGGCACTTGAGGTTTGTGTCAATAGATGTGACTTAGTAAGTCAGTTTTTGCTAGGAAAAAAATCTGTTGCATACATATCAAGGAGCTTTTGTACTTGCATCTTGTCTATAATACGTCTTCTGTTTTCATTGTGATCCTGATAACAATAGACAATTGAATGGTTGAATTAAAATAGGCACTAAGTACTAAAAATAAACAAAAAAAACTAAGTATATAGTTTCATTATGTATGACATATACTATACAATAGAACGAAACTGCATACTTAGTTTTTTTTTGTTTTTTTTTGGTACTTATTGCCTATTTTAATTCAACCATTCAATTCTACAGAGCTAAAAGGTGTAGAATATTTTAGCTCTTTCTACTGCTGTTTGCTCCCAGTTGTGCTGCGCATTAATGTTTTTAAGCGTCTCAAGCAGCACATCCTTAAATCTTTTGCTTTTTCCTGCTTTACGTCAGCTCACCGAACAGTATATTTCTTAAGAGTCTATAGTCAGCACGCGACGCCAGAATCTCAATGCTAGAGCAGTTTGATTTTCCTAAAACTTCATTAATAATATAAAACACTGCCGAATTCCAAATTTGAGTTCATACATTTTGAACCAAACAAACTTTGTGCTTTTCGTAATATCTAATGGGCTATATATATTCTATAATAGAATTATTGGAGGCGTAAACGTTCATTGAAACTCGAAACATATTGTGTTTAATTGAATTCAGTTGTGAAATTATGAAATTTTTCAGCTTTTCATAGAGAATAAAACACAAATTTCCATAGTGTCAACGCTGAACCTTATTATGTTATAAAGTGCTGAAATCAGCTTTGTTTGAGTTTGTAATCATACTGTAAATATCCTTTCAATTTCTTTGTCATATTTCAGGCACACTTTTTTCGTCGCGAAATTGCAAAACCCAATTTTGCGAAAAGAACCTCCCTTAAAGTTAATTTTGATTTTCGGATGACCTTTTTTTTTCCTTTGAGGAATATCTTTGAAAGTGAAATATGAAAAGAACTTAAAATAACCGTATTTATTCTTTTGTGAAATTTAAAAAAAAAATAAACTCGCAAATCTTTTAACGTCCCAGCACAGGTTTTACATGTCAAAAGTAAAGTGTTGTTGAAAACACAAATCCTTTTTACATCAAAGATTTCACGCTATGGTTTTCAAAACGAAAGATAGTTAATGCGTTATATTTACAGTTAGGGCATGCAAATGTGTTTTTTGTTTCACATCAAAGGCAAAAATATGCGACGTTTGTTTGATTAAATATTATAATTCTTTTTAAATTAAAAATTCCTTTTTTAATCTTTGTACTGAAATTTTATACCAAAGTTCATAATGCATTTTAAGTGTACCAAAACAAAAATATAAGAGTTTTATTAAATTACCGGTGCCAATAGTCTGGTGTCTGCGAATTATTTATTATTTGTATCACAATTTTAACTATTAGATTAGTCACCCGAATTTGGATGTTCCCAGTTAGTGAGCAATGATTTGTTGATTACATTAATTATAATTACAGAATGTGTTCTAAAAGCGCAATCACAGAAAGCAAACACTAGAAAAACGTGGAAATATGAACCTTTATTTTTTATGTGTAATTCATTAAAAATACACAATTGTGTGTTGGTGACAACATTGACGAATTAGTAACATAAATATGAAACTCAGATTAATGCTGTGGAGATACATGTAAAAATGTGGTGTCAATGTAGGTGAAATGTGGTGTTAATGTAGGTGAAATGTGATGTCAATGTAGGGGAAATTTGATGTCAATGTAGGTGAAATGTGGTGTCAATGTAGGCGAAATGTGGTGTCAATGTAGGTGAAATGTGGTATCAATGTAGGCGAAATGTGGTATCAATGTAGGCGAAATGTGGTGTCAATGTAGGTGAAATGTGGTGTCAATGTAGGTGAAATGTAGTGTCAATGTAGGTGAAATGTGGTGTCAATGTAGGTGAAATGTAGTGTCAATATAGGGGAAATGTGGTGTCAATGTAGGTGAAATGTGGTGTCAATGTAGATGAAATGTGGTGTCAATGTAGGGGAAATGTGATCTCAATAAAGGTGAAATGTAGTCTCGATGTAGGGGAAATGTGATCTCAATGTAGGTGAAATGTGGTGTCAATGTAGGTGAAATGTGGTGTCAATGACGACGAAAAGAAGAGAAAATGTTGTAATTAAAGATTTTTTTAATTAAATAAAAATGATTTTTTCAAAATGTATTAAAGTTTTTAATGTACTTACGTCATTATTGTTAGTAAACGATAATGTTTTTTGTGTATTGAAAAAAAATGTTTTTTGACATCACCCTTAAGATAAAGACTGCAAAGTCTTCGAAACGTCGGTTATCATTTAAGCTAACTCAAAACGGCTTTAATTTAGAAAAAAACTTTTAAAACTAGTAGACAGGAACAACTGTGAAAAACTTTAAACTTCAACCGTTTTTTTCTTTCCAGAGATCTTCTCGTGAAGACTTTATGTTCAAGCATACTCGTATATTAAATTAATGAAGCGGGATTCCCCTTCACGCAAAATATCGAAGAAAATCCGTTTTATACTTAAGGGCAGCATATTCCGTAATAAGTATTTTTCAAACATATTTAGTTTAAAAATAACCGAGACCTAAGACACGTTCTTCTAATAAAATTTAATATTCATTGTGTTCCTTCTCAACTTATCTCTGCTTTGTTCATGAGATTTTCTTGAAGAGTTTAGATACTGAACTCTTTAAAATGAACACGTATTTTGCGCTAACATTTTCAATAAAGTAAGAAAATTAAAACCTCTTAAGTTAAACATCCACGGACTTTTCGAGGTCTTTTAATTTGTTTTCTTCCTTTTTTATTAACCTTTCCCTTTCTGCGTTAAAAAAAATCGGGGCGTTTCGGTGCTGTGTATTCAATACACATTTATACACATGTAGAAATGAGCTATTTAAAATCGGAAAAATAAGAATATTCATAGTCAATCGCTTAAATTAATTAAATTTGAAATCAAAAGTGACAATAATTGAAATTTAATTACTGAACACATGAAAAAAACATCGGCCGACGTCCACAAAATGGGAGTACAAACCACCTCAAATGGATACCCAAGAGATACTGAAGCGAGCGAACTGAGATTCTATTGCTTGCGTTCTCATATACCGAAGTAGAGAGAGAGTGAGACGTAAATAGCGTTGCTTCCTCATCCATAGCGGTTTTTTTAGAATGAATATACCTACGTCACACACTGGCACACGTTTGATTGTATTGGTGAATTTATTCCCGATTTTTACAAAATATCTCTGATGTGGCCGATAAGTGCTAATTATTATCAATATTATTTTTTTCATTCAATGCGTAAATGTATTACGGAGGAATATCTAAAATCTGAACCCAGTATTTATTATATTTATTGAGATATTAAAGTTTTTAGAAGCAATGTGTACTAGTTACACATCACAGGGAAGGAAGGGTTACGAGCCATTTTGATATAATTGTAAGTAAAATGCATGCGGGCCGAGACTAACTGCTGATTATTCGTGCAGTAAACTAAGCTGCTAGAGTCCACGCGCCGTAAGGAAAGAATAGTGTAGAAGGGTGACCATGATTTTTTATTTATTATATATTTAGATTATTTAGTTTATGTATTATTCATTTAAAAATACAGAAGTGGATTTTTTTGTTTAGAACAAATATTTGTTTACTGATACAGAAAAAGAAAGTTTGAATGAAACAAGTTTTATTTATATCTCTAACAACCCTTATATTTTATTTACAAATACACAATGGAAAATTTTAAAGAAATAGAAATGTTTATTTATTTTTTTAAAAACGTTTTGGTTAAGAAACACAATAAAGACATTTTAAACATAACAAAAAAAAAAAAAAAAATATAAAAAAAAATTCATTAATTATACATAAATAAATTTCGAAAAGAAACAGTTTCATTTTATTTCACAAACAAAATTATTCACAGTCTGATGATGAATCACTATAACTTGCTTCACTTAAACTTGTTATGAAATTGTGGTTTTCACTTATATGGTCAAACATGATTTCTCTTTCCCAATATTCCGACTCTATGTCTTTCACATGGCTACATATTCTGCTCCACTCTTCGGAGTTTATCAAAGAAACTTTTCTATTACTAATTGATCCACTGTATTCAATGTAAACTGTACATTTCTAGAACCAACATACCCTTCGATCATGGTGACACTATTTTTTGACACGATGACACACTAATACTAGAAACTGACCAATCGGCACACAGGAGTTGACTAACACAATCACACGCTCTGTGTATCTACGCTATATTACAATACGGTCACACATTATTTCTTTACTCCGCGTGGACTCGAATTGATAAATTATAGAAAATAAAATAATCGTCCAAAAAATATGAATAATAAAATAACTAATATAGTAACGAGCTATTTTATATAAAGGACTATCTAATAGTATTTTTCTTGGATCTTCGAGTTGTCGGGTGATATCGATATTAATTTAATTACTTTGGTTCCATTAGTAACGATGTATCTATAACATTTCAAAGAGTATCTGCATTATTTTGTTCAAACTTCTAATTTAATTAATAATAAAAAAACAGATTAAAAAATAAACCCCTAGCCCAGCTGTTATGTTCTCTTCGTCTAGACTTTCTCTAGAATTTAATTACTATCAAAACACTTGCCAAAGTCCTCGAGTAATATAAACAACAGGGTAATTTTTTAAATTAATACGTGTCACTCTGTGCTTAACCTTTTTACGGCGATGGCTCGAATATCTTTCGTGTGTCCCACAGGCGGCGGCGTTTTAAGTCAATAAATGTATATTGTATCTACATAAAAATATGACTCACCATTATACCGAATCTGAGTGCTGTCGAACTGTGCGCCGATGCATTTTTTAGCTGACACTATACACACGTAATATTAGAAAATATTCTTATAACACTATTACACAAATAAAAGTATGTTTATTATACAAAGAAAACAATAATCCATAAACAATGAAAAAGGCAATTAATTCAATACGCAATACGCGTACTTACAAAAAAAATATCGACGCATAATACTTCATATTGATCGGGAGCAATCGTCATTAGAAACATGACCTTCGGATCGCCCGAACGCGTGGCGCGATTATTCAAAATGCTTTAAATATCGACGGCCTGCAAGGGGTCTGTTTAAATCCTTCTTATGGATCAAGTACTTGAAGTTTTGATGATTTTAAAAGAGATGTCACTAGAGGACACGTTTTGTCTTATATTCAGGTTAAAAATTTTAAAGAAGATTCAATTTTGGCCGAGATATCGACACGCAAAGTTAGTGGCCACTTAAAAGGCCGCTTGCCAGGACGGCACGTATTATGTATGGGCCATTTAAGTGGTCCGTAGCCGTGAAAGAGTTAAAGATATGTTTTTTATTAAATATTTCATGTCTAGAATTGTTGGAATTTTAATTATATAAAAGACAGCAAAATAGTAAAAAAATATAATATATTTTGCAATAAAAATGTGGTACAATATATATATATATTTTTTATGAATTATGATAATTCAAGCAAGTTAGGGATTTCGTCTATCAGGGAAACATGTTTTCGACAGATGGTAGGACAGTTAAAAACATTGAATATCATTTCATCTTCAATGTCTTTTGTTTTTCTTCTTATCGTTGAATGAATAAACTTTCCTTTACTTCTACCATTACGATTTTGAGATTGTTCAATTATTTGTTTTTCAACATTTCCCTTCCTGTGCTAAAAAATCGGCGCGTTTCGGTGCTGTGTATTTCATACACATCAACAAACTTGCAACAATGAGCGATTTAAAATCGGAAAAATAAGAATATTCATAGCCAATCGCTTATATTAATTAAATTTGAAGTCAAAAGTCATAATAATTGAAATTTAGTTGCTGAAAAAATGAAAAAAAAAACATCGGCTGACGTTCACAAAACCTCAAACGAAAGCTCGCAAGCTACTGAGCGAGAGAAGCGAGTGAACTAAGATTTTATTTCTTGCGTTCCCATGTACCGAAGTAGAGTGAGACGTGAATAGCGTTGCTTCTTCACCCATAGCGGATTTTTTTTACAATGAATATACCTACGTCACACACTGACGTTTAATTGTATTGGTGAATTTATTCCCGATTTTTACAAAATATCTCTGATGTGGCCGATAAGTGCTAATTATTATTAATATTATTTTTTTATTCAATGCGTAAATGTATTACGGAGGAATACCTAAAATCTGAACCCAGTATTTATTATATTTATAGAGATATTAACGTTTTGAGAAGCAATGTGTAATAAAGGGTCTTTCGAATTGAGCGGTTTTTTTAATTCAATTTTTTTAAATTCTTGAATAAAACACACAATTTGCTTTCATTTCGAAAAACTTTTTATTGGCTGTTGAAGTATAATGTATGACATTCAAACACAAAAATCAATATCTGTCAAATGTCCACCACTTGCAGGTCTACAGATATACACTCTTTTGTCAAAAATTTCGACGACATTTTGGCATAATTGCGGTTCTAACTCACCAATAACGCAAATAATTTCGTCTTTTAGCTCAGAAATTGATTGGGGGTCATTCTTATTGACCTGGTTTTTCACGTAACCCCAGAGAAAATAGTCCAATGGTGTCAGATCACATGATCTTGGTGGCCAATTAACATCACCGTTTCCGGAGATTACATTACATATAATAATTCAGCAATTTGAACGCGTTGTCGTATTGTATACGACTCCATTTTTATAAATGTCGTAAATTACATTTCTCAAATGTCAAAAGACCCAGGTAAGTTCGCGACGCCATCTGTGTTTTATCCAAGAATTTAAAAAACCGCTCAACTTGAAAGACCCTTTAAAGACCCTACACATCACAGGACAGGAAAGGTTAACTTCAATTTAAATTATTAGGTTTTTTTTTAATCTGTCACGGATTAAAATTATTTTATGTATCCGAGATGAGTTAATCGGTTGAAAAAAAAATCTGTACGTGAATAAGTCCCCCAGATGTGTCATATACGAGTATAACCACGTACACAAAAGAATAAAATAATATTATAAAAAGTTCAAGTCTTCAAAAATTGTTGTATAAATTAATATGTTTAAACTAACCCACCTTGATGTATGGATACGAAACGTTGGCATCGTATCCATACATCAATTGATATAGAATAATAAGAGCAAATACAATATGATTTAAATGTATATCTTACGAAGAGTGTGTGTTATTATAATGTTTAATAGAGTAAGAATGATAGGACTTTAGACAGGTATCTTTTTATGGTTTAGAATGAAGAATATTCGTCTGAGTCAGGAAGATCATTAAAAATCAAGTTGAAATAATCATGCAAACAGTTATTCCAAAAGAGAAATTATAACATACGTATATACATCATAAGTTTCTCCTTTAAAATAATATTGTTTTATGTAACAGGTTAAAAGCGGTTAACTGTTTTCTTGGATATTAAAAAAATGAAAACATGTTTGTCAAACAAAACGGATACACCTGGACCGTGAAGTTCTATAAAAGCCAACAAAATCACAGCAATCCCTTAGTCGCTGCCCTGGGGGCTAACGAGAGTAAATCCGACCTACCCTTCCGTTATAAGCACAAACTCCCGAAGCATTATCTGTTGCCTGACTAGTCCACCTTCAGTATTAGCTGGGACGACCAAGGTCTGAGTGAATGTGATGGAATACAAGTAGCCTGAACGAGTGGACTTGTTGTTGCTAAATAATTAGTGTAAGAATTGTTATCTAGTTATAAGTAGTATGTAGGTGTTAATTATTTCTAAGATCTCATATATTAAGATTGAATTAATAAAATAAAATGATATGTAGGAAAATAAGATTAAGTAAGTGCATGAATGATAACATATAATTAAGATTAGTTAAGTAATAAATGTGTATATAGGTATAGCCTTGACAAATGTTTGTACAATAATTTACTTTGTTTAATAAAAAAAAAAAGGGTAATTGGAAGCTCTAATCAGGGGGATAAAGTGGCGGTGACACGATGAAAATTGGTGAGTGAGGACAGCGGGGCTGACTGTCCTATCTTGGACCTTGGTGAGTGAGGACAACGGGGCTGACTGTCCTATCTTGAACCTTGCTGATGTGAGGACAACGGGGCTGACTGTCATATCTTGGACCTTGGTGAGCAAGGACAACGGGGTTGACTATCATATCTTGGACCTTGACAGCCCGATAATGATAGGGATGATATCCTTAATTACAAACTGACAATCGAAGTTCTACTCTACCTTGAGATAAATTACTTAGTGAGAATCAATTTGAAATTAATTTCAGCCGAGTTAGTGTGTTTAATCTTAGTGTTTATTTTGTTGGGAGTGCTTCAATTTCCTATTAACTAGTCAATATACATATACAGTGGTACCTCGGGTTACGAACTTAATTCGTTCTTTGATTCCGTTCGCGAATCGAAATGTTCGCAAACCGAAACAACTTTTCCCATTGAAATTAATGTAAATACAATTAATCCGTTAGCCCGCCCCAGAAATATATTGCTTGTTGACTTTTTTTGTGGATTAATTTTTATGGATTATGGCAAAAATATATAATATAAAACATACAGTACTATAACTTTGCCTTTATGGTTAATAGTCGCTGGTACAGGTAGATGGTAGAGAAGGAAAAGGAAGACTATCGGAAGATAGAAACGTTGTTTCATGGAATACAGAGCTTCTGGCCCCGACGCCACATCTTGAGACATCTATCATGTTTCTTTCCTTCCCCCTCAATGTCAATGTTTTCTCTCCATATTCTACCATGCAGAATACTAGAGATTTAACAAGTCGTATTTTGGTTGAGAAAAGACATATGTATAATTTTATAAAAAATTTACTACAAATTCATCAGAAATATTATAAATAAACGTTCTCACAACAACCTCTAAACTGTTTACTGCCAAATGAATGAATTGACGGGTATTTTGACATCACAGCGCCATGGGTTAATGACTGTTGAAAGTTATTTATTTTATTAAAAAAAATAGTGCGGTGTTCGAGACAATCTCAAATCATTTTAAATTTGGTGAATATTAATGATTATTTACCCGTTAGATGCAAATACCATATTCCTTGACACTTCAAGTGTTCTTGTCTATTGAGTACTGTGAACGTTATATAAGTTTCTCTTCATTCTGTCACTTGTAAGCAGTTAATGACTTTTAATGTCTGAAGACAACGTAAATTGCTGTGTTTCATTTCTCGGCACTCTGCACCAAATTGGTTACTTTAAGTTACCTATTAAATATTGTTATGTCCTTCGTGCAAACCAAATAATAAAAAGTAAAAGCCGATTTTTTAAGACTTTGTAGCCTCTGTGGCTGTATACAACATAAACACGCAATAAGCATTATCCTAGCTACCTGTACTCGCGATCACAACATGAACACGTGTTTGGCCCACTTATATACCCGCTTTCACGACCGCAACGTAAGCACGTTCACGGCGAGCACGTCATGCGGGTCCCCTACACCATAATTTTGAATTTAATTACTTCTGTTGTCGTCTGTATCTTTCCGAAATTGATAGCTATGCAGGTGTAAGGTGCACTGTTTCCTGAGCCATTTTATATTAAAAATTACTGGCCAGGCCCAATTTCTCCGTAATGGTCATTAAAAAAACCATTTTGTACGTTTATATATTGCTGATGTTTATAATTAGTTTGAAACTTGTGGAGGTTTCAAGACATTGTGATTTGTTTAATTAAACAATGTTTTATTCACTGTATGTAACGACATAACCATACCAGTTTCAAGGCTTTCACCTTATCATCAGGGGAGCACATACAAGTATTATTTGTGCTCCCTTGATGATTATGTGAAAGCCTTGCAACCAGTAGGGTTATACCGTTACATAAAGTGGAATAAACAGTGTTTGATAAAACAAATTACAATGTCTTTAAATGTCCACAATGTTAATGCCTTCTTCTTCTTCCCAGTGTCATGTCAGGTCCCCCCAACGTTGAATATCACCTGAGAGTAGACATCTTTGTCCCCGGCAGCCCGAAAAAGATCCCCGACGCTCCTTATATGTTAACAGTCCAATCACGTATATTGCGGAGCCAGGAGATTTGCCTCCTGCCAACACTTTTTACATTCAAACAAATTTTACATTCATAAATGTAAAATTTGTTTGTATTTATCATTTATACATCGTCCCTTTTACACCGGTTCAAAAATTGTTAGCTAGGTATTTAAAATTCGTTCAGTATCACGGACCCACCGAGATTCAAATTTTGAATTACTTTCGGAGAGAATCCAAGTATTTTTTTCTCGCTCTCTTGTATTCAAAATTCAATTCTCGTTTTCTTTCTTTGACTACAACCACCGTACGGGTTTTGGCCTATTTATACTATGATATATTTTCATAAATGTAGAATTTGTTTTACTTCCGTGAATATTTCCCGGGTTGCAGCTAGTCATAGTATAAATAGGCCAAAACCCGTACGATGGTTGTCGTTAAAGAAAGAATACGAGAATTGAATTTTGAATACAAGAGAGCGAGAGAGGAATACTTAGATTCTCTGCAAAAGTAATTCGAAATTTGAATCTCGGTGGGTCCGTGATCACTGAACGAATTTTAAATACCTAGCTAACAATTTTGGAACCGGTGTAAAAAGGGACGGTGTATTAATGATATACATTAACAAATTTTACATTTATGAATATATATTTTCATAAATGTAGAATTTGTTTTACTTCCATGATTATTTCACGGGCTACAACTAGTACATATGTAATTGAGTGTCACTGTTTGTCAAGTTGATGAAAATGTGCAACGTTTAAAATTCAAATTCTAATTAAAAAATCGGAAAGAAGTATCGATTTATTTTTTCATGTTATATATCCTCAGTTAGATACAGACAAAAGCCTAGTTTAATGGGGACAAGACAAACGAAATGTAACAAACCCAGATCCATTAAAATTATGTGTCCAAATCAAATTACCTGTTGTTTTTTCGCAAACTATGTTTTTTTCTTGTCATGCGTAAAAAAAAGATTTTTTTATCAAATAAATAATTAAAATAAAAATATAACCCGTCTGGAATTACACCAAACACGTATATGAAATACTTCTGCGATATGATAAATATTCAATATTCAACATGTTTTACTTTTTCAATTTTTCATTGGCTAAAATGCATGGTATAGTATAATTACGGAAAAAAAAAATCAAATTATATTTATAAAATTCTTAAGTACGAGTATTTTTTATGTGAGTATAGGCATTGGCAAATGTGTGATTACTTTATCAGTTTAAAAAAACGTACAAATTAAACGAAATGTCGTTTTATATTTAACATAAAAGCTTTTAAAAAAATTAATTTTTTTTATTAAACAAAGTAAAATATTGTACAAACATTTGTCTAGGCTATACCTATATACACATTTATTTCTGAACTAATCTTAATTATTTGTTTATGAACTTACTTAATCTTATTTTCCTACATGTTATTTTATTTTATTTTTTACACTCTTAATATATGATTTCTTAGAAATAACAAACACCTACATACTACGTATAACTAGATAACAATTCTTGCACTAATTATTTAGCAAAAACAAGTCCACTGGTTCAGGCTACTTGTATTCCATCACATTCACTCAGACCTTGGTCGTCCCAGCTAATACTGTAGGTGGACTAGTCAGGCAACAGATAATGCTTCGGGAGCTTGTGCTTATAACGGAAGGGTAGGTCGGATTTACTCTCGTAAGCCCCCAGGGCAGCGACTAAGGGATTGCTGTGATTTTGTTGACTTTTATAGAACTTCACGGTCCAAGCGAGGATGTGGTGTTGTAGTATTTCTTCTTGCTGTTCGGCGTGAAGTCGGATAAGGTTTGTTCTGGGATGGGTGTTAAAATATATCTTGAATGCCTTTTTCTGCACTCTCTGGAGTTTCAAGAGATCCGTGTTGCTTACACTACCCCAAACGGGTCCAGCATAGGTCATGATAAGACGAATAAGGGTTTTATACAGGACGAGCTTATTTTTGGGTGAAAGGAAGCTGCGTCGATGAAATATCGAACTGATAGCCCCTATGCCCTCGTGTCCCTTCTGTCTGGTGGTATTCAGATGGGTTTCCCACATCAGTCACCGGTCGAGGGGCAGGCCGAGGTATTTAACCACGTCCTGCCACTCAACCAGGCAACCACCGATGAACAAGGGCATCGACGGCACTCTTTCCTTGATTTTACAGGAGAACATGATGGCCTCAGTTTTGGCGTCATTGATTTTAAGCCTCTAGCCTTGGTAGTATTTCTCTAGGATCTCAAGAGCAATCTGAAGACGGCGACCAGCTCGATCCACCTTGAGTGACGATGCGTAGCATGCCGCATTGTCAGCAAAGAGTGGAAGCTTACAGTTTGGGGGAGTAGGTATGTCGTGTGTAGATGTTAAATAGACATGGTGCAAATATACTGCCTTGGGGGACACCCATTGCTTATAAAAATGAATGATATTTCAAATGTGATAAATTTTACACAATAAATAAAATAGTCTTTTAAAGTACTCGTATTTCAAAATGTTACCCATGTGTGCAAGTGTCAGTAACAAATTGAATACAAATAACAAACAGCATATTATAATATACATAAATTAATATATCAAATCTTCGATAAACACAAAATTTCTACCACGAATCCACTTAAAACGTTGTTCGCTGTGGTATTACGGATATTGACGTAATATTTCACTAACGAATTCAGAATTAAATTTAATAACTTAAAGATTGGTTTTATTAGAACGTATATTGAAAATATAAACACAGTGTTTACGTGTGACATTTAAATGTCATTTGTTTCGTTAAGTGGCGGGTAAAACACGTTAACAATAAATGACGGAATTATGTAAAAAAAAAACCAACCCACAGTCTACCTGTTCTGAGATTATTCAAAGAAATATCTTACTGATTTGTATAGGTTTGTATTGAACAAAAAACTTGGAGACGTTACTAAATCATATATTTTTTAGCAAGAATATACTCGTATATGAACAAAGTTCTACTCGTAGATATCGAACCAACCAGACAAAAGTAAATGAAGCAAGTTACGTGGTCGCATAAATCATTCAAATGACTATCCATCCCCACGAAATCCATAAACACATACGTGAGCATATACCCATGAACCCCACAAAGACGGACAATCACCCAAACACTATTTTTCATATAAAGTGAGATATCATCAATCAAAAGGAAAGGAAGGGATAGTGGAGAGGAAAGGAAAATAAAAATCAGGAATGAAACACGTTATTTTACTGACTAGAAATTAAGAGTTTTTTTCAGTCGCTTCTTAAAGCATGCCAAGGACGGAGTGAGTCTTATATTGGTTTGTAACTGATTCCAGAGTCTCACTGCATGGACAGTAAAGGACGACGTAAAGAAAGAGGAACGGTGAACTGGAAAGTCCAATAAACAATCTCTGTTTGAACGTAGTAGCGCTAATCAATGATTGGAAAGACGCTGATAATTTTCGGCGAGATAAGAGGGGGCGGCGGGGCAGTTAAGGATATTATACAATAGAGACAGTATGTGGATTTGACGTATATTTCTAACATTCAGCCAGTTCAATGCCTTCTGGTATGAAGTTATATGATCGTACTTTCGTTAATACTAGGTGGAAAAAAAAATACCGATGTCATTCAAGGGGAGTAACAGAGCATGGAGTTCGAACCGGAAAATGATGAGTTGTGCCGTTTCAATGGGCTTGATAATTTTGCATATATAGAATTGAGCTTCGGTTTTTCTTTATTATAGATAAAAACATTAAATTTACAATGAATGTAACGCTATTTAGAGAGCAGACTATCTTTAAGGGTACCCTAACTCCGGAATTATTGGCGTATTAAAATACGAGTATTATAAAAATTAAATAAATTGAATCTGAGAACAAAAATCTGGGGACCACAAACAACTGTATATTAAACAAACATGTTTGTCAAGAAAACCGCAAAAAACTCGCTATGGTGAGACGAACTTTAAAGTATTGTATGTACGAGTATGTACTGTTCAAATATAATAATAAACTTTGTTAAGACCTCCTGAAAAAGGTTATTTTTAAGTGCGTCTCTTACCTTTCCCTTCCTGTGCTAAAAAATTCCGGTGCTGTGTATTCAATACACATGTAAAAATGAACGATTTAAAATCGAAAAAATAAGAATATTCATAGCCAATCGCTTAAATTAATTAAATTTGAAGTCAAGGATGATAATAATTGAAATAAAATTGCTAAAACAATGAAAAAAATATCGGCCAACGTCCACATAACGGGCAAAGCGACTACCTCAAATGGATGCCCGAAAGCTACGCGAGAAGCGAGCGAACTGAGATTCTATTTCTTGCGTTACCGTATACCGAAGTAGAGTGAGAGTGAGACGTGAATAGCATCGCTTTCTCATTACGTGAATAGCGGTTTTTTAGAATGAATATACCTACGTTACACACTGGCACACGTTTGATTGTATTGGTGAATTTATTCCGGATTTTCACAAAATATCTGTGATGTGGCCGATAAGTGCTAATTATTATTATTAATATTTTTTTTATTCAATGCGTAAATGTATTACGGAGGAATACCTAAAGTCCGAACCCAGCATTTACTATATTTATAGAGATAATAACGTTTTTAGAAGCAATGTGTACTAGTTACACATCACAGGGAAGGAAGGGTTAAGCTGTACACGCCATCTACATCTTCAACGTTTAGAGGCAGACTATTACAAGTAATGGGACTAGCAACGACAAATACTGTAACATAATACCTCAGCTTATTGAATAATTTAGAAATAATCAATTTATTCGATTACGATGAGATCGAAAACATAGTTCAGCTTCTTTCTAAAGCAATACCTCTCAGATACAAATTCGAACGATACAATACGTTTTGTGGATTAGATCCTTTTTGCTTGTGAATGTCCTTAAGATACCACAATTCTTTGTTCTGAAATATTAATTTACTAAAGTGGCGTCCTTACGAGCTTCCTAGAATTTTGATACTACCTCTTTATTGGTACTCGTATTAAATATCATTGTTAAATTAGTTCGAATGTCTCAAGCAGTTTTGTCAATGCCAATGATTTGACATTTGGAAGGTTTTTTTATCTATTATGGACATTTTAAATACATTCCATCACACCATGAATCTGTTGGGCTAGGCAGAAAAGACATATCGCAATAATTTCATATCTTGACATGCATCCTGTACCTCTCCGTTAAAATCCTTTGATTTCTCTGAGTTTCAACGTTTCAAAATATAACTCACTTGATCCAACCATACTTTCCTTACACAACACATCTACATTAAGTTAACTTTTATCCCTTATCGCTTCGTTCCGTATTCTTTTATGCATTGATACTCCATGTATTTTTCTCAATGAACACATTTCTACAGCATTCATTCAAATAATTTCACTTTTTTCACATGTTAACGGTTCCCTTCTATATATTGGGTGGTAACATAAGTTATGTCCGTTTTTTTCAAATTTATAAATGAGCACCAAAAGTAAAACAAAATGGTAAATTTTATACGTCATTCGAAAGAAAATTTTCTGTTCTACAAGATATTGTGTTTGCTTTTACGTTACATATGTTATTTTATTTGATTACAAGCCTTCAAAATGGAATGTCAAGTAGACGAAAGTGAGCATTTTCGACACCTCCGTCTGTTCGCGTTCAATCGAGGGAATAAAGCTGCCAAAGCTGCTCGCGATATTTGCGAAGTTTACGGTGGAGATGCTATGAATGAAATGAAAGCTCGTCGATGGTTTATGCGTTTCAAAGACGGTAATTTCGACCTGAAAGACATGGAGCGTTCCGGACGACCAGTGGACTTCGATGAGGACCGCTTAAACCATATTATTCATGATCATCCCCTTCAAACCACCGTAGAATTGGCTGAGCAGATGAATTGTAGTCACATAACTGTATACCATTATCTTAAATGAATGGGAAAAGTCCAGAAGTTCGACGCTTGGGTTCCACATGTTTTGAGTGAAAACAACAAAAATCAATTGTCGAACGTTGATTCGATTGAACGCGAATAGAATGAGATGCCGAAAATACTCACTTTCGTCTATTTGACATTCCATTTTGAAGGCTTGTAATCAAATAAAATAATATATATATAACGTAAAAGCAAATACATAATCTTGTAGAACAGAAAATTTTCTTTCGAATGACGTATTACCTTGTTTTACTTTTGGTATTCATTTTTAAATTTGAAAAAAAAACGGACATAACTTATGTTAACACCTAATACGAGTACATAAAATTTGGTATTGACATTTTGGTATACATTATTTAATGAGCGTTAAAAAATATGGGTCAAGTATGATGAAAATTATCACATTTAGGTGAAAGATTGATTTAACAATTTATCTATTTTATATTTGATGCGCGCGTTACCCAATTTCATCAAATAAAACGCATGGTTTTGAAAAGAAAATAAAATTTATAAAAGTCTAAAAACAATAAAAACTGAAACAATGATAACTCATGCTTCCTGTGAATAGTCATGTTATGCATATAGTTTAAATTTATTCAGAACCTTAAACCTCAATACATCTCCCGAAATATTGAAAATATCAAATATCAGAAAACTTGATCAACAGTGGCATTCCTTGTTCAAATGTTAATGCTCTTAATATATCAAGTTGTGAACCTGACACAAAAAACCAACTAAATGAACGATGGCGCATTAAACAAAAAATGTCCAGTCAAAAAGGGGTTCGCTTTTTTCCAATTAGTAATGTACATAATTGTACTTTGATCTCTAATAACGCTTTCAAAGTTGTACTTATATCTCTAACAACTATATTAAAATTATTTTACTTTTCGATAAAAGAAAAGCTATAGATCCACCCTATGTATACAAACTTTTTAACAACTCAATTGATTGTTCGACCCTCCGAGACTACCAAGAATTAACAGACATTTTTTTTCTAAGTATGGCATAACCTATTGTTCCAAGTATGACATAACCTATTGTTCCAAGTATTTATTTCATAATTAACTTTGGTTGGAACAAGTGAATGGACCTTGCGAGGAATAGCCTATCGATCAATGTTCATTTTGCTTTCCTTCCACAAATCATTTTGTTTTTTTACCGTTCCAACCAAAATATCGATTGTACCTTTTCTGTTAGCCTGCAATTACAAACTGTTACCTGTAAGTATAATGTTACTTTTCAGTGACGGACTAGGCCGCCTATCAGCAATTTCTCAGTGGTTTGATGTGCGAATGGGCCAAAATATTAAATATCTAGTTTTAAATAAAAAAATATAGTAAATGAAATAAAAAACACTTACTCGTATTTTAATCCCCTCTCCACTGGAAGGAAACGATCACTTAGATAAAAATATTAAAAGCTATTCGCTTTGCACATATACGAGTATATATGTTAGTATCCGGCGGTAAGTAATACACATGGTTTTGTAGAGCGTCGCCTCTGTCGCACGATGCGCTAACAATCCGGTACGCGACGACGCGACGGAACACGTATATGAATGATAGAGACGACGCTCTACAAAGCCGAAGTTAGCCGATTATGACCGACAGTCTCTTTCTTAGCCCGATGTGTATTACTTACCGTCGTATACTGGACGTACATATTATCATACAAGGTGCCTTGCGGGATAGTCAGAAAGAATAGATTTCCAAACTTTTTTCTCCAAGCACACGACGACCTCCGTGGCCTGGTGGTAAGACACTTGTCTGCCGATCCGGAGGTTGCGGGTTCGATCCCCGCTGGAACCCAGATTTTTTAAAATAGGATTCCAGTCTGGTTAACACTAAGGACCTATAAAAACATCTTTCTGGTTGGCTGGAAGGGATTGCCACATGGCAATAAACTCGCCAGGTTAAAAAAAAAAACAACATTCACCTCAGTTGGACCGATTTTTCGAAGTATTTTTCCCCGTGGTTTAACTTACCATATCGTGCAGATGGTTCGAAAATGGCGTAGTTGCAATTTTTGAAACTTCGGCATCATAAGTCAAACCACGCGGTAAAATAATCTGAAAAAACCTTATTCAACCTTATATGAATAACCGCGAAAGCCTGAAAATTACTTTCGCTTCATCCAAATTTATACATATCGTCATGTACAATCTATTATTAATCGTACATTCCATATAATATTACTTTGAAATGTGATCCATTTGATCCAACCATGTTTTCTTTGATCTTCTTCTTTCACGCATACGTTGCACTTCTGATTTACATTCTAATATTTTTTGCGATTCATTCTATTCACTGTCCAAACCAATTTTAAGCCTTTTTTTTTACTTAAATTGTCTATTTATTCACGCATTCTTTCATTCCATCTTCTTTCATTGACATTGAATTTTTCTTTTATCATTCTTCGTCCAAATCTAAGTTTTTCTCTCAAAATAGATATCAACAATATATTATTATGTATTGTCCTTTTTTGTACTTTTAAGCTCTTAATGTAATATAATATACTCGTACAACGCGGTTGTATATTATTATTATTATTTTTTTTTTTTATTTTTTATCCACTTTGCACGGATTTCTCCTGTTACACAAAGAGGGTTTGCTTCTAGCGTTAGCTTATTCGTTAGGAATAATATCAGCCAGGATTCTTCTCATACTGCTAGACGGTACCGAGAATATATCAACCATGTCATTCAGTTGGTTCAATATCTCTATACCACGGGTGACTGAGTGTTTAGCCATGATATTCGTCCTCTAAGTTGGTATGTAGAACAGAGGGTGATTCCTTGCACGGATATATTTATTGGGTACATATAAACTTAGTGCTTCTAGAATCGCGGGACAGTTAAAGGAATCTTGGAAAACCTTTATTAGGAATATCGCAATGGATTCTTGCCTTCTTGTTTCAAGGCTTCTATAGTTACACACCGTGAGAAGTTCGGCATGGTGAGCATATTTTGGGTAATCGCCCTTTGTTCTGTACCATAGATATCTGAGGATTTTTTTTTGTATTTGTTCTATATTGTTTTTGTATTTGAGTTGGTGAGGAGCCCAAACCGTAGATGCATATTCTAATTTGGTTCTAATTAGATAATTATATAAGTTTCGGAGGATATCGGTGCTGTTAAATTCTCTTGATATTCTCATTACAAAACCGAGTAGTTTGTAACAGTCCGATATCAAACGTGAGACATGGTTAACGAACGTGAGTCCGACATCGAAGGTTACGCCCAAATCCTTGAATTCAGAAACTCTGTTCTAGTGCCACTCCCTGTATAGTATACTGATGGTGGATTGGTGAAAACGATCGACTATAAGATACACAGACACATTTATTAATGTTGAACAGAAGATGATTTTGCTCACTCCAGGAGACAAGGGAGTCTAGATCCTGTTGTAACTGTGCACAGTCCTGAGGTGAATTGATCTTTTTGAATATTTTCAAGTCGTCAGCGAACAATATTATATTGAGAGCTTCATTTACATATTTCCCTGTCGCTACCCTTTTTGAAATGTCCTCTTTCAACTTTCCCATTTTTCCAAGTTGAAACTTAAGGCATGAGTGGAAAAACTTCTGACGTCTTCGGAGTCGAGCTCGCCACATATTCATAGGGTATATCTCGATTGGCTCGATTGGCGTATGAGACAAGCCCAAACCACGCATGCATATATGCACTGCATTTATATCAATACATTTTTATTTATTTATTCAATATATCCTGAGCGATTATGAAATTCCTTAACTTAACTTAATCGCTGTTTTATATAATATTTACGTTGTATACATTAAAACCTTGGCGGATTTATTACCATGTAGTATTCTCTTCCAATCAACCAGAAATATATCAAAGGGGCATTAAGTAAAAATCAGACTTTTTTTTTAAATTGAGGTAACAACAGAAATTGAACCCGCCACCAACGGACTGGGATTCAAGCGTTTTACTTACTAGACTACAGAGGTCATCCACTGAGGTTTCATGTGTCCAAATATAAATTAGCCTCCTTTGTCAGTGAAATCAACAAGCAAATAATTATAATTAAGTTAATGTCTAATGTCAAACAAAACGCTGGGATGGGGGTGCGCAAAATATTCCGATTTCAAAAAGGGGGTGGTTTTGATCGATAGATGTCCCGAGTATATTTGTATGCGGGCTCATCAGTCTTATAAAGACCATGCAGAGCTGATTATTAATGAATTATAGTAATTATCTAAATGTTTGAAAACTGAAATATACAAGAAAAAAAAAACACGAGAAACAGTTAAAGTTGTTTTTAAATATTCACATATATTTATAACTCTTATAAATATCTTCTTCTTCAGTTTCAATCCTGGGGATTGGTTAGCAGCAAAGCCCTGCATCTCCTCCTCTACTCTGCTCAGTCTTCAGCGATCCACTTGAGCTGTGTATAGGAAGTGCAGTCCATATCGTGGCATATACCATATTGCTCCAGATACTCTCGGCGAGGACGCCCTCTGCCAATCGATCCCCCAGTATATTGTGCAGGAGATTTTCATGTCGCAGCATATGACCCATCTATTCTGCACGCCTTTCCGACATGGTTCCGATATAAATATAGACGGGGACAAAAAGGGTGAAATATGAAAAAAGTGGTTACCTGATATGACATGATATTTTTTTATTGGAAAATAACTCGGTTTAACGTGTATGAAATGGAAAAATTAATCTCTATACTAAATGATAAGAATTGAAACCGGGTGACAGTATAAAATCGAATCGTCACAGTACAAAAAAACACATGCGTAAGACTCTCGCGCGGTAGAAGTGAAACTTCTTAGCTCCTAGGAAAAGTTGATTTTATGCATTGCTTTTTGTTAAGGATGAATAATAATAATTTTAATAATAAATAATAATATAATACACTTAATAATATTACATTTATATTTTTTAATATTAAATACATTAATATTTTTATATTATTAAATTAATTATTTATAAATAATTATTAATTTATTATTATATTATTAATAATATATTTGAAATAATATAATTATATTGTATAATTAATTAATTTAATATAATCATAATTTGATTATTAATATTATAATAACATATTAATATTATTACAATTAAATATAATAAATATAAATAATAAGATACATTAAATAAAATAAAATAAAATTAATGATTATTAAATATACTAATATAAAAATAATATACAACAAAAAAAATTGTTAATTTTAAGTAATAAATAATAATTTGCATAATAATATAATGCACTTAATTATATTAATTATTATTAATATTAAAATAATTAGTAATAATTTATTAATAAATAAAATATTTAATAATAATAAATTATAATATAATACACCGTTTCACTTTTCGTGACGTTCAGGCCAATTTGCCCTACCGCGTCTATAGAAGTTTCACTTCAAAAAATGGATTCTCCGATTCCCACTATCGTCGCACAGTTGTCGTTAAATTAAGATGATTGTAGCACGCTTTCGATGAGTGACGCATTCTTTGCTACAATTCAAGTCCCTTTTATGCGCATTATTTATAACCAGTCCAACCCTGTTCCTTGTTATTTCAAATGACACAATGGCGATATAATCTTTCGTTATTTTGAGTCATTTATTTAAGTGATAACATTTTCTCTTTTCTTATCATGAGTTACCGAAACTATTTTTGGCAATTATTAACATTGCTCCTTAATATGATTTTTTGGCACGCCATGCGGTCGTTGGCCTTCCATAATATTTGTTTTATGGCTAGCTATTTTTCAAATCATAATGGCGAATTCAAACAGCTATTTTTTTTAGGAAATCGGTCGATATTTACATTTATTTCAGAAATCAGCCAAACTACGTTGAATTCAATTTTAAATCAAATGAGGCAAAGCAGAAATGTTGTAAAAATCAATTAGTTTCTTCCGCTTTTCATGGTTTCTTATTTGTGTATATGCCGCGTAATTACACATATTTAAAAAAATCGGCAACCTATGGTAAAATTTGTTTTGAAATTGTCACGGTTCTTCGCATTCTCTTCGGAGTATATTACCGCGAAGTTTCGTTTATGATGCCGACGTTTCGAAAATGTTGCAGTTTTCATCTTCAGGGTATTTTCAACGTTAACTTTGCCAGTGTCAGCTTATTCAACTTAAACTTTGTAATAATCGCAATTTTAATGGCTAAAGTTTGTAATAATCGCAATTTTAATGGCTCAAGTTTAAGTATTGTAAAAACCAATTTATTTATTTATTTTTCTTATTTTTTTTACTTATTCCGTGATATCGGGTTTATTTTCGTATTTTTTTGCCAATTTAAGATAAACAAAATTGATATAAGTTTTTATTATTTTTCATAACCCCTCAAATATGGTTTGAACATACAATAGATAGATTTTTTTAAACATTTTGTTTCAAAATATAAAAATAAAACATTTTACACTATTTAAAAAAAAAATAACAATTCTAGATAATTCAAAGTTTCAACTGATTAAACTGCAAAGATTTAACAATCGATCTATAAATGGAAAAGTTCCTCGAAGAAACGCAAATTCATTAGACGTGATTTTAATATTTTAGAATATAACAAAACAACACGTGTTCTATCTGTCCTGGTCGACATACTACTAGGGGCAGAGATATCAAATTTTATCTGTTAAATCGCCTGATATATGTTCATACACACTGTAATGTGTTCAGGTTGGAAACTTTTAGACCTTAGTCCTCTTCGTTGCTGGGTCTCGTAGTCGAAGATCCTGTCGTCTCTCATATCAATCTTGAGCTGCTTTCCACGTCAATCTTCTATGAGAAAACAGCCTGATCATAGATGCGCACTTCCTCTCGCAGATATCACAGATATGTGGATCCTGCTGAGTTGCCTGGCAATGCTGACGCATATTAGTAGTATGCTGACTTTCTCACAAGTTTAGTCGTTACGACGCCGTCAGCTCAAGAACATGTGGTTCTCCGTGATCCACGGTCCTGAGCCACCAGACATCTGAGTCCTCAAAACCCCTTAAAAAGTCAGCAACTCTCGTAGACTGCCTTCATAGCGATTTCTCTGCCCACTAACCCTTTGTTTACCCACTACTTCTAAACCTTAGTATAGTATATACAAAAAATTTAGAAAGAACGATAATTTATTTCAACACCGTATGTGACTGAACGAAGAGAAATTTTACAGAATTTACGTTTGTAAAACAAAGTTGTCGAATAAATTGTGTGGCGCAATTGAAATTAAGTCAGTGGGAAGTATCTTTGGAATCTTAAATAAAAACAAGATTTATTCCTTGAGCTTATCAAAGGAGACGCTGCTCTCTAGACATGGGTTGGAGATGGGGTAGGAGACAAAAAATGTTCGGGAAATTAATTGGATGTTGAAATTAACGATTTCACCTTATGTAAATCTTTTGACCGGTTCATTTCATGCAATTCCTTATAGAAACACAGAAAACACTTTGAAATTTAAATAACATATGTTAACCTTTTCTTCCCTGTGTTGGGTATCTTCTACACATTGCTTCTAATAACCACTAATATCTCTATAAATATAATAAATACAAGGTTAAGATTTTAGGTATTCCTCCATAATATATTTACGCATTGATTAAAAAAATAATATTAATAATAATCAGAATTTATCGACTACATCGTAGGTGTTTTGTGAAGATCGGAAACAAATTCGCATTTAAACGCTGTGAGTGCCTCGATCTTGGGTCTTGACGATAGGTGAAGAGTATGCGGGAAGCGCGACACTATATTCGCATCTCACTCTTGCATACTTCACTGAATTGCGAGGAGCTCAATTGTCTCAATCGTCGCAAGCGTAAGCCACGACGGGAGTAAGCCACTACCGCTCCGCGCCGCAGTACCTTTTGGGCTTGCAACCAGACTAGACCTACGCCCGTTCCGTGAGCGTTGCCAGATGGTTTTTTAATGTTTTCAGCAAATAAATCTCAATTATTATTATTTTTAACTTCAATTATAATTAATTAAGGGGATTATCTATGAATATTCTTATTTTTCCGATTTAAAATCGCTAATTTTTTATCGCGTACTCACTACGCAACGCCGGAGCGCGCGTTTCAATTTTAGCACCGTAAGGGAAGGGTTAACATCAATTTGCTAAAGGCAATTGCACGACTTAGTTCATTAACATAATTGTCGAAATGCGAAAATTAAGTAACTCATGTCATGTCAGTATGGTGGAGTATTTTTATGAAGATCTTGTTAACTTCAGGAGGGACCTTGTTTGGTATTTCTTCAATCTTACATTTTGATTTGGAGACTTACTATTCTGGTTGGTAAATTTTTCATTTTCGCGTTGCCTTATAGAGGAGTTAAATTTTGAATTCTCAAGTTTTGTATATGTTATTGAATTTAATTAATTATATTTTCATTCTCAAGTTTTGTATATGTTATTGAATTTAATTAATTATCTTTCCGATTTTTTAAAATTGGTATATTCGTACATATTTTGAAAGATACAAATATCATAAATTTTTATTTTTGAGAAAATATGTTTTTTTTTTTAATTTTACTTCTAACATCTATTTTCAACAATGTCCTTTATCTGAGCATTTCTTACTCCATCAAACATTGTAATGCCAGACATATATATGCAAGGTACGCATTTAATCTGCTCTTATTATTCCTTCTTTACGTTAAGGCTTCTTTTCCGTACATCAAGGTTGGCACTTGCAAACTGATATGCACAATAATTTTGCAGAATACTTTAAGTTACATTTTCATTCTTCATCTAAATAATAATTTCGAACCCAATGCAATATGACTTAATTAAGAATAATATAAAAAAATCCCATAATTTTGAATAATGTAAAAAATTCCATAATTTTGAAGAATGTGAAAAATTCCATAATTTTTAATAATGTGAAAAATTCCGTAATTTTGAATAATGTGAAAAATTCTATAATTTTGAATAATGTAAAAAATTCCATAATTTTGAATAATGTAAAAAATTCCATAATTTTGAATAATGTAAAAATTTCCATAATTTTGAATAATGTAAAAAATTCCATAATTTTGAATAATGTAAAAAATTCCATAATTTTGAATAGTGTAAAAAATTCCATAATTTAGAATAATGTAAAAAACTCCATAATTTTGAATAATGTAAAAAATTCCATAATTATATTGTAAAAAATTCCATAATTTTGAATAATGTAAAAAAATCCATAATTTTGAATAATGTAAAAAATTCCATAATTTTGAATATTGTAAAAAAATTAAATTTAAAAAATAATCAACTTATCAGAATATGCAAACGAAAAATTCTTATTTCGACTTAAGTAGAGTTTACTTTATTCTGTATCATAAAAGTTCTAAAATGAAGTAAAATAAAATAGGAATAAATAATCAATGAACGCAAAAACCACTTTTCATTAAAAAAAATCCTTTGGATCAATATATCACACACACTTCCGATGACATCAATAGGACCTCTAGAATTATACACGAATCTTTCAGCCTGAAAAGAGTCTTGTAATAGGAGGCAAAAACACGTGTCGCGGGTATAAATATTATTAGTTGAAGAACAAATCATTTATTTAATAATCTAATATAGTATTCCACGAACCTAGTCTAAATATTTGATAAACTGTTGAGTAAAACTTTATGGATTATTTATAAAGTAGGAGTTAACAATAAAATTAAACTTAAGTTTAAATTTGAAATCTATTTACAAAATTTTAACTAACGGTTAAGCTTAATTTAATTGTGTTCAATAAATTATTCTAAGTTATTTTCATATTCTTACCGTAACCGTTTGAAGTTGAAACAATAGCTTAAGGTTGAAAGTTTCTTTGCTCCATTTCCAAGAATGTTTCCACACTTTTATAGACACTCAATCAAATTCTTAGATATTCCAATATCCCAGAAGAGATTTGTCTCAATTTTGTCTTATTTCTCTGAAACACTTTACACAGTGAACCCTATAAATTAAATTTATTCAAAAATAAAGTCTGTCAAACAATTTAGACTTGTATTCTCATCAAAGAAAAAAATAATACACATGAAACAAATCATATTTCAAGTATTTACTCGAAGTATCTTGTTTATTTACAAAAAAATATATCATGAGTTTTTGCGCTGTATTTGTTATTTACTCGTATATTATAGAAATCCATTTTTAGGTTTGACATTTAATTGTGAAAAAAATCTTAACAATAAACATACATTTAAGTGACAGGCCTATTTCAACTAATACAAACATTGTCATGCAAAACAAGCCTATCACTTTTATTTGACTTAATTATGTAGATTTTTTCAAATTTAAGTGTTAAATCGTGGGTTTAGGTCTTTGAAGTAATTTCTTAACCTGGGATACAAGATGGGCGACAATATGCTTAACATCATATGCTATGCTGACGATGCCACCATCATAGCCGAATCAGAGGAAGACCTGCAACAAATGCTACATCGATTCCACACTGCTTCCAATAAATACAACATGTCTATTTTCATCAGCAAGACTAAATGCATGATTCTAGCCAGAGAAAAAGTTGGATGCCGTGTGGCGATCGACGACACACCAATTGAACAAGTAACAAAATTTAAATACTTGGGTGCTAGCATAATGTGCAATAATGACCTTTATGACGAAGTGCTTGAACAATCACAAAAGGCCGCAGCTATTTCCGGATGTTTAAAGAATATTATCTGGAAAAACAAGCATATGAACATCCAAAGCAAGGTGAGGATATACAAGACCCATAATGACATACAGCATAGAGTCAAGAGCCGACACTGTCAGAACCAAAAATCTCCTTCGAACCAGCGAAATGAAGGTACTCAGGAGTATCGCTGGCAAAACCCTTCGTGATAGAGTACGTAACACAGAAATCCGAAGGACGTGCGAAGTTGACGATATTGTCAGATGGAGACGACAGAGAAGAAGGTTCTGGAACGAACACGTATCCAGAATGGCGGAACCAAGAGCCGTAAGAATGGCCAGGGACAGTATCCCCCAAGCAAGCAGACCTCCAGGACGACCTCCCAAAATATGGAAAGACAGCTGGCAGTCGACGTCGCAAGAGGCAAAAAATGATGCAGGACCATAACAGGCTAACAGGCCTAAAATAAGATGAAGAAGAAGAAGAAGAGAAGTAAATTCTTAAAATCTAACTTTTGATTAATCAGAGATTAATATAATTGTCATATTTATTTATTTGCACACTTTATTGTAAAGTATACAGATGCGAGATTATTGCCATACAGCAATCTTTTTCAACCAACCAGACATTAGTTTCTCAGACAAGTGTCAATTGCTGGGTTAAATGTTACATCGTTATTTTCATGAAGAAAAAAAAAGAAAAATACTTAAACCTTCAAAAAGGAAATAAAATTTTAACTTAAAAATAAAAATAAAAAAATGTAAATGTTACTAAATACTAAGAAAGAAAAAGGAAAGAAGGGAAAACTCTATCCTTATTTATAACTACTAAGCTTGTTGGAAGTTTCTGGAATACAAGTCTAAAATATAATTTTAAAAAAAAGAAAGATGTGACCGAAGTCATAGGTATGCTCATAATTCTAAATACTAGACGGAAAAAATGCCTTTCAAGAAGAGTAGCACAGCGCGGGTTTCGAACCAGTGACGTTCTCACGGAAGTATAGTATATTGTGTTTGATACATTTTTTTTACGAAGTATAGTACCTACGTTACCTCGCGGCCATTCAATCTTCCTTAAATTTCTGCTTAGAAGTGAAAAAATCATAAAACTCGATTGAATTTTGATATTTTAAAATTGAGTGAATACCATAGGTCCATCGGTACTCGTTCAAACACAAAGAAGTTATTTGTATACCTAAACAAGCATTAGACATTTTTTTCTAACTTAAATTTGCTTATGGGTATTATGACGACGACCTCCGTGGCCTAGTTGGTAAAACAAAGGGTGATTACCCAAAATATGCTCACCATGCCGAACTTCTCACGGTGTTTACCTATAGAAGCTTCGAAACAAGAAGGCAAGAATCCATTGCGATATTCTTAATAAAGGTTTTCCAAGGTTCCTTTAACTGTTCCGCGATTCTACAAGCAACAAGTTTATATGTACCTAATTAATATAGCCGTGCAAGGAATCACCCTCTGTTCTATATACCAACTTACAGGACGAATATAATGGCTAAACACTCAGTCACGCGTGATATAGAGATATTGAACCAACTGAATGACACGGTTGATATATTATCTGTACCGACTAGCAGTATGAGAAGAATCCTGGCTGATATTATTCCTAACGAATAAGCTAACGCTAGAGGCAGACCCTCTTTGTGTAACAGGAGAAATCCGTGCAAAGTGGATAAAAAAAAATTAAAAAACGCCTGTTTCACAGCCTGGAGGTTGCGGGTTCAAATCCCGTTGGAACCCAGATTTAAAAAAAAAAAGATTCCAGTCTGCTTTTCACCAAAGGTCACTTTAACATCTTTCTGGTTGGTTCGATGATATTGTCATATGGCGATAAGCCCACCAGGTTGTATTGTGTACAACGAAAGTGAAATACAATATGATAGACCTTTTGTCATTGCTGGTCCTGTGGCGTGGAATAGCTTTCCTTCTAGTGTCAGAGATATGGATGACATATACAGTTTTCGCGAGCATTAAAGGACAATCCTTTTTGGAACGTATTATCATAATTTATGACTTGGTTCCAATTCTGAGTTGGGCCGAGCTTGATGAAAAATTACTCTCTAAATGGGGATATATAATATCCTTGTATTTTTATAGTATTACTACTCCAAATAAACAGATTTCAAAATAGTCTTCAAATATTTCAATGAAGAGTGGAGACAACGACGAGACAATTGCTAATTTATTGATTTATTTATATGTTTTATTATATATTCTTAAAAGCTCAAAGGATGACGACCTCCGTGGCCTGGTGGTAAGACACTTGTCTGCCGATTCGGAGGTTGCGGGTTCGATCCCCGCTGGAACCCAGATTTTTTAAATAGGATTCCAGTCTGTTTAACACTTAGGTCCTATAAAAACATATTTCTGGTTGGTTGGAAGAGATTGCCACATGGCAATAAACTCGCCAGGTTAAAAAAAGGATCTCTTTCAGTCCTGGGTTTGATGCAACTTTTCAATGATCTCATTTTTCATATCATAAGACGTACGTTTTTACTTAAAAAAATCGATTTGAAATTGGAGTGAGTCTTATGGTCGGCAGGTAGGTGGTATATGGTCTTCGCAAAAAATATTAAAAACTAGCAAAATAAATGTATAAAACACTTTTCACATTTTATTCGAATACCTATATATAATTTTTTTGTACGCTCGTTTAACTTAATTTAAGTTACTATATTTTACATTTTTCTGCGCCTGTTGAATCTCTCCTTGTTACTAGTAATTTGACGGTTCATTTAGCATGCAAAACAAATACAGACTTCCGACATAACTTCTGTTCTTTCGGCTTTCCCCAATAAAGACTGCGTGACGGTAATGATGATGTTAGGTTAAATATCGTCTTAATTTTCAGTCTTTTTAATGTGTACTAGCTACAAACCAAAATGTATAAGACTTGACTTTCTTTAACCCTTCCCTTACGGTGCTAAAATTGAATCGCGCGCTCCGGCGTTGGGTAGTGAGTACGCGATCAAAAATTAGCGATTTTAAATCGGAAAAATAAGAATATTCATAGATAATCCCTTAATTAATAATAATTGAAGTTAAAAATTATAATAATTGTGATTTGTTTGCTGTAAACATTAAAAAACCATCTGGCAACGCTCACGGAACGGGCGTAGGTCTAATCTATTTGCAAGCCCAGAAGCTACTGCGGCGCGGAGCGGTAGTGGCTTACCCCGGCGTGGCTTACGCTTGCGACGATTGAGACAATTGAGCTCCTCGCAATTCAGTGGAGTATGCAAGAGTGAGATGCGCATATAGTGTCGCGCTTCCCGCATACTATTCACCTATCGTCAAGACACAAGATCGAGGCACTCACAGCGTTTAAATGCGAATTTGTTTCCGATCTTCACAAAATACCCACGATGTAGTCGATAAATTCTGATTATTATTAATATTTTTTTTTAAATCAATGCGTAAATATATTATGGAGGAATACCTAAAATCTTAACCTTGTATTTATTATATTTATAGAGATATTGATGGTTATTAGAAGCAACGTGTAGAAGATACTCAACACAGGGAAGGAAAGGGTAAAGAAGCAAAATAAATAACATTTCATCCTTTGTTAGCTTATTTAGCAGTTTTTTAATATCTCTATTTGTTATATTTTATTCCTTCCCTTGACCATTGACTACGTTGTTAAATTTATATTTTTCTTTTTTTTAATTTCATTTTAGAATGCATTAAGTCATTTTTCAACACACATAATAAATTTAATGACAGATTGCTTTTATCAAAATACAATGGAAAACCTTTCTTGAGAAAAGTTATACTCATATTCCTCGAATTGTAAAAGAAAACTGTTCAAGAAAACCATAGATCATTTTCATTTTTAATCCATCTGTACGTGATACTGCATTTCTAAATCTAATTCATATGATGATGCAGCATTTTCCATCTTCCATTTTACCATTTTTCATTGTGCGGTTCTCTATTTTATGATGTACTAAAACAATAATTTATTATTTTTTACATAGTTAATTTCACTCAGTAAATGAGACCTTTATTAGCTTAAATACGCAATTTTTTCCGCTAGGTCATTTTTAGTTCATTTTCTAGTTCTACTATATATATACCACCAATGTTCAAAATTTCCGGCCTGAACAAGTTATAGCACGCCAAGATGACAACATCCTAGAAAAAGATTATGGCAAAAATGTTGGTATCGTCAGAGAATTCTACCAATTGGGTTTAAAGAAAGAAACACTACGAAAAATAGGCATCATTTGTGCACAAATTAAAGGATGTGATAGTAATAAAACGCTACTGAAAGCTGTCACGAGGCGTGAGATTTTTGCACAACAATGTTCGTTAAAACCATATTTGGAGTTTCTTACATTTTTTTGGTATATATTCATGATTTAGCAGCTTTATTCTAGGGATTTCTTCAACAAATAAAAAATAGAAAAACACAATAGAAAAACAAACAACACTAACGTAAAACATCTTTAAAATATATCTAACGAAAGATAACTTTGAAAGTTTTCAGATCATGAATCTATTTTGTATGTATGTAAATGTATTCTTAATGGTTAAGGCATTAACACTTTGAAGGCTTTAAGACATAATCATTTTTGTAATTTATTTTTATCAAACACTGTTTATTCCACTTTTTATTTTTGTGCATTGCAATTTGTTTAAAAAGACTCTTAATATAACATACAATGAGGTACCGAATTCAATAAAAGCAAAGGGAGGAAAACAGTTTAGGCAGTCGATCGGAGCGTGGTTGTTATTGCGACCGGATTTTGAGTACTTAGGCTTGCAAGAGGAATAACTTGTGGAAAGGGTTTGTGTGAGCTCTTGAGTGTAGTGTTTTTTGTTATTTTATATTTATATTTTTTATATGTGTATTTTTTTTTTCGTTTTGTGATAGTGTGCGGTATATTGCGGGATGAATTTTTTAGTATATCTGGAGTGATGGAGTCTGAGGAGTTTGATTTCGCGTGATGTATACATATGTAATTGAGTCTCACTGTTTGTCAGGCTGATGAGAATGTGCAACGGGGTTTAATATAATAAAAAATCGGAAAGAAGTATCGATTTATTTTTTCATGATATATGTCCTCAGTGAGATACAAGCAAAACCTAGTTTATTGGGGACACGACAAATGAAAGGCAACAAACCCAGATCCACTTAAATTTTGTGTCCGAATTAAATTACCTGTTGTTTTTTGGCAAATTATGTTTATTTCTTGTCATGTGTAAAATAAATAAAAATAACACTATAACCCTTCCGGATTCAAGGTTTTAATCTAGTTACTCGTCTTATATGTAGTTCCCTAATGATTCGGTGAAAATCTAGGAACCACTAGGGTTATATTGAGTGGAATAAACAGTATTTTACTAAACAAATTATTATATGTTGTTTATAGTTAAGGCATTAACGTTGTGGAGGTTTAAAGACATCATCACTCCAGATAGCTTTTGGGTTAATCAAGCTTAATTTTTAAGAATTAGTTCAAACAAACAAGTTCAAACCAGTAATTTGACTATTCATTATTGTATGTTAGACTAGAACTAAGATAAATAAAAACAATAAATATTTAAAAACTAAGGTCTAAAATACAATTTAATGATACTGAAATAGGACAAGAACTGAGCTTTTATGTCAATTTATTTTATACTAGCTGTACCCGGCCACGCGTTGCTGTGGCTCAGTCTGGTTAAATGGAAAATAAAGAAAAGAGAAAGCACACGTTTCTAATATGTTTAATTTCACAATGCTTGTGGGTATACAATATTTTTTATGTCTTTCAGCCACTCTCAGTCTGTCGCGTTTATTGCCGTGCTCGCAAATGATCGCATCACTCCAAGAGGTCAATTCACGATATGATTTGAATTCAAATGAAAGATCGATTGCACTGAAAAAGAAGAAAGAAAGTTATAACAAAAACATATAAAATTGCGAAACATTAAAAAAGGAACTGAATAATATTGTTAAGTTCGTAAACGTCTTTGTTCTTGGCGGCAACAATAGCTCGTTCACTCAGCCAATCGTGATTCTTATAATTGATTTGAATATTGGTAAATACTTTTTCAACCAATTCTTCTTTTGATGTCACAATCACTGATACAGCAGTATTTTCGCAAACGCGTCATTTTGACATAACGTGAAGAAAGCATTTAACGTTGTAGCCGGTGGATTCAGGGCTATTTGTTGCACATTTGCAGCTCTGAAATAAACGCGTTGTCCATTTTCTAGATGTACTGCTAAGTGAACAACAGCTGGACTTCGTTCATGTATGGGAAATGAAAGATTTCGCCATACAGCTTCATTGCTGCTTATGTATCTTCCAGCCTGATACTGTGCGATTTCATCGATATGTATGACCGCATTCCCATCCCGCATTCTGGTTGCACGCCAAAAACTACCATGTAGCTGCCTTTATTCACGTATTGTACTTACAAATGTATTTGATCGATTTAACGGGGTTACAGTATTCCACGTTTATGTGCGCTTTGTATGTTTTTGATAGCAAAAGCGAATATGCAATAACCCAATGGTTGTCTACTTTGATGTCACCATTTCACATTTGTATGGTTGCTAATTTCCCGCCATCTTCTGTTGATCTTCTTCTTTATAAAGGATATCCATCGTTTCCTGTAACCGTGTTGGATACTAATGCTCGAGGATATCGCTTAGATCATTTTCCGTCTATCATGCATGGTGAATTTGGATTCAGTGTACCGCAAGGTCCATGTATCATATATTTCGTCACAACTTCATGCAAATCCTTATCGACGTCGGCATCGGGTATTTCAGCGCACATTACATTGTCGATTTCGTTTCAAGTGATTTTGTCATAGAGCCAGATTAGTACTATATGTGCATGTGGCCATCCTCTCTTTTGCTATTCCACTGAGTATATCCAGCAGCGCACAAACCGAAACACTTCATGTTTTACCATGAGCTGTTGTATATCGTCCCAAGCTGAATTGCATGTGAATGTAGTGAATAGGTCTGGACACCCGTAGTGACGAACATACGCAATTGCATATTGAGCATACTCATGCATATGACGTGGACTGCCTGTATATGAAGATGGCCAAATCGTTAGTCTTCAAACGTTAGTTGTATTACCGTCATTTACAACTGTATCTCGCAAATGAACGTATTCTTCAGAGCGAAGCTTGGTCTGATTCAAACGAATGAATATAAAACTAATTAAAAAATCTCCATTTCTATATACGATTTGATATATTTTGAAATATAAACGTATAGATAAAATTAAATTCTATATAAAAAAGATACTTTTGATATTCCTAATGACCTATTTCAGCCACTATCAGCCTGTCGCGTACATTCTGTTGAGAACGAACCAGTTCTGAATCTGCAGAACGCGATCGCCGTGCTCGCAACCGTGCATCCTCAAGTCTGGCTACACGTCGTTCTGCTGCTTCCTCGAAATTGTGAAACATTAAGTTATGAGACAGTGAAATTCATCCTGGGGTCATATCAACCTGCACCTTTCCGTCCCCAATTTCCAGCAATTAATGTGAGAATATCTCAGCTGATCGATTGTTTTGCAGCTGGACACGCATTTGTCAAATATTTGTCCAATAGGAGTATTGTTAAGGAAATACAGAGATAATTGGAACGAATTAAATGTTAAGCAAAGAGAGAGATTATTGGAATTAATTAAATGTTAAGGAAAGACATTGCAAACTACGCACGAATTAAATTTGGATGTGACATGTTTGGACGCGTCATTAATGAACAATAAATATCTATTCTAATAAATAGCAAGTTATTTAGGTAAATACATTAAAAAAAACAACAATGATGACAAATTAATACATCTTGTTACAAATAAGCAAAAATTTGTCAGTTCGTTTAAAATAAATATGACGTTTGTCAAAAATGTACATACCAGCATCACGTTGTCTCTGTGAAGCAAATAATCGCGTCACTCCAAGAGATCAATTCACGATATGATTTGGCTTTAAACGAAAATCAATCAACACAATTAAATTTTATCGCTAATTGAACAGAAAAATAAAAAAATAAGTTAAAAAAACTAAGTGAAAAAGATAATCTTAGAGGTAGGTATGTTAACAACGCACATTATGAAATGAAAATGGCGGATAAATTAGCGCAGATATTTATTATTGTTTATTATAAAAAATAAAAAAAAATAGTTTTTTCATCGAATTAAAAGAGACTTTCTTGAATTAAATTCCACAGAACCATTTCCTAATCCTAAAAAAAATCGTTAACAAATCGAAAAAAAGCAATGCATAAAATCAACTTTTCCTAGGAGCTAAGAAGTTTCACTCTACCACGCGAGAGTGTCACGCATCTGTTTTTTTATACATATAAGTTATATTTATTTTAGCGATCCTCGATCTTTTTATACATGTAAGTTATATTTATTTTAGATCTCTTTATACATATAAGCTATATTTGTTTTAGCGATTATATTTATTTTAACGATACTCAAAATATTTCAAAACAAATAAAATTTTAGTTGGATATTTTTTACAAATTTAGTATTAGTTCTGCCAAATATATTTCCTGCGCTTGCGCTATAAAGTCTAGACTCAGCCATATTAAGATTTTCTCAAGCTGCTATGACACAATGGAACTTATCCTTATTAACACAAATTTTATTTTGACGTATCTTGGATTCTAACCTAATTTATCGTAGAATTATTATTCAACAGGAAATATTTATTATCAAACATAAAATTATTTTATATTTTATGTATATAGACTAAATCATTGAATATCAAATATTAATTACTAAACCTCGAAAATGCAATATGCTCAACTGTCATAATATTTTGACAGTTAATATTCAATATTTGATATCTTTGTCCCCGACAGGTTCGCCTAGGTAATGTTGATTCTGATTTAAAAATTTTATTATATACACTGATATATATATATAAATAAAAATCAAAAAACATTTCCGTTGACGAATATTAACTTTACTCAAAATTTCAAAGCGATCGGTAGAGAACTTCCGGAGATTAGCTAGCAATAATTAACGAACATTTACATTTTTATTTATATAGATGAATGAATTGGTTGTATTTAGAATGCCACTGACTGTCTGAAGAAAGAAGAACTATGCTATGCCAAACGGCAATCTCTGCTTGAACGTAGCCCGACTTCATGATTAGAGAGACGAAATATAAAAAGTGGTTGAAATATTAACTATTTTATATAAGGGACAAGTTAACTTAAAATATATAATATTAAATTTGGATTAAAAATTATTCGTTTTCGAATTTTCCTCAGCTTTATTGCCACTCAAAATTGTATCAGTCCATTGTTTACTACTGTCGTTCAGGGGCTAGGGGATAACTGCATCCGGCACCGGAATACAATGCATTCCACTTATCGCTAATATAATATATTCCACAGCGCAGGTTATTGGATCGTCGGAAACTAATGTATATGCTATGCTGCAAAGCAGATTCTACTAGCACTTAAACTGTAGGGGTTTCAGAATTTGATAAAATTTGAGGGGTTTCA
The DNA here is from genome assembly GCA_949825065.1 of Odontocerum albicorne. Lineage (NCBI taxonomy): Eukaryota > Metazoa > Arthropoda > Insecta > Trichoptera > Odontoceridae > Odontocerum > Odontocerum albicorne. The sequence goes on along the minus strand of OX463847.1, from coordinate 5,164,678 downwards.
GAATTTCATATATCGTATAAACACTGAAGAGCGCTCATAAATTCACATATTGGTTGATTAAATTCAGAACAGAAATTTATTTATTTAAGAATTGTTTTACATTAAGTCTTGCTGATTATTAGAGTTGACTGTAAGATGTTAATTTCGTCGATATATAATTTTGTTTCAATATTTAAATGGAGACTAAATAGGGCAAAACATTAAAAGGTGTTCTTACATTTTTACTCACAAGTAGATGTTTCTTCCCCTTTCATATATTCTCTAAATATTGTCAGGGCTAGTCCCTAAAGTTGTTTTGATATTGATTGTATCAGGTTTTTTAAATTAGATAAAATAAGATTATTATTTGAATCATAATCTTCTTTCTTTCTTTCGATGGTCTTACAGTCCATATCGAGCTTTGGCCTCCGTCAATCTTCGCCTCCAACTCTTCCTGTCTTCCACCTCGACCCTTCAATCATGCGCCTGTAGCAGCCGGGTTGCGTCCCTCTCAACTTCGTCTTCCCATCGCAGCCTTGGCCTGCCCACTCTCCTTCTCCCACCCGGGTGTTCCTCCAGGATTCTTTTGGGTCCTTACGATGACGGCATTTTCTGCATATGTCCACCCCATCTCAATCTACTCAGTCTGACATGTACAGATAGCCTGGGAGCTTTGTAGATATTATACAGCTCGTCGTTGTATCGTGATAATAATAATTGTAAAATTATTATAATGAGTCGAAATAATAAGATGGATACGAAAACAACGCAAGCAAGACTTTAGAGAAGCAGCAACATGACGACAACATGGAAAAACAGCACCACGACGACAACATGAGGCAGCACAAAGATAAAAAACACAGCGGCATATTTGAAAATATTGACTGGTTATTACTAGTAAAGACTATATCAATTTATTATTTATTTGTTGCATTGGCTAAATACCAGCAATACAATTAATGTACTATCTAAAAAAATAGGTATATAAAAAGATCTTAATACATCAACAAATACAAAGATCTCTTTCGATGGGGGTAGCATTTTCTCAGATGATAAAAAAGTAACAAGGGATATTATTTGTAGCGACAGGAAACAAAGTCAGTGAGATATTGAAAATAAACTGGAACCGAACTGTATTAAAATCTGCTAAAATGACAATCCAAAAAAAGTATTTTAGTAAGAAGTTTAATTTTTTATGTGGGAGAATTAATATGGACGTGGGAAAATAATAAAAGCATTCGTATAAATGCTGTAGAAATGCAAGCACTGAGAAGAATACGTGAGGTAAAAATGTTTAATAGAATATTGAACCAAGTGATTAAGGATGAAAGCCAACTTAACCTTTCTCTTCCTGTGCTAAAAAAAGTGCGTTCCGGTGCTGTGTATTCAATACACATGTAAAAATGAGCGATTTAAAATCGGAAAAATAAGAATATTCATAGTCAATTGCTTAAATTGATTAAATTATCTGATATTCATATTGTCCCCTTCGAAGTAGTCCCAGTAGGGTAAAATACACTTTTTCCAATCCGCTTTACATGTGTGGAACGTAGTTTTTAACTTAAGCTCATCCAGAAATTTTACCTTTACCTTCTCCATGGTCGCAAAACGTTGTCCTTTTAACCTTTCCCTTCCTGTGCTAAAAAAATCCTTGCATTTCTGTGCTGTGTTTTCAATACACACTAATACACATGTAAAAATGAGCGATTTAAAATTTAAAAAATAAGAATATTCGTAGCCAATCACTCAAATTTACAAAATTTGAAGTCAAAAGTGATAATAGTTGAATTTTAATTGCTGAAAACATGAAAAAAAAAAAATCGGCCGACGTTCATAAAACGGGCGAATCGATCATCTCAAACGATAGCCCGCGAGCTACTAAAGCGAAAGAAACAAGCGAACTGAGATTATATTTCTTGCGTTCCCATATACCGAAGTAGAGTGAGAGTGAGACGTGAATAGCGTCACTTTTCACCCATAGCGGTTTTTTTAGAATGAATATACCTACCTTACACACTGAGACACGTTTGATTGTATTGGTGAATTTAATGCCAATTTTCATAAAATATATCTGATGTGGCCGATAAGTGCTAGTTATTATTAATATTATTTTTTCATTCAATGCGTAAATGTATTACGGAGGAACACCTAAAATCTGAACCCAGTATTTATTATATTTATAGAGATATTAAAGTTTTTAGAAGCAATGTGTACTAGTTACACATCACAGGACAGGAAAGGTTAAGGCGTTGTAGAGTGTTAATTAAAATGAAGAAGAATACACGGAAATAGTTTGGGCATGCAGAACGAATAAATAGATAAAATCATAAGAAAACGTACATACTCGTACAACACAAAAAATAATAAAAAGCATTGTAGAGGAAAGTATGTAATGATTTAAATAAATAACGTTTCGAAAGAAGCAAAGAAAATCGTAGGCGCTCTACGAGAAGGTATATTTTTTAATTTATTTATACTTTTGAATTTTTATAATTAAATGCAAAACGCTCTGCTGTCTTACTAGGCATATATTCTTACTACGGCAGGTTGTTTACTTCAAACAAACAACAACAACTAAACTAAATTAAAAAAAATATAAAACGCATACGTAAAGTATGAAATAAAATAGTTAATATAAATAATACGAATCCATAAGTATAAAAATTTCCACCACAATACCATTATACAAAATAATATTTTAATTGAAAACATTTATTATCAAAGGATCATTCCCTTATAAGTATAAGTTGTATATTCCCTTATAAGTATAAGTGCATATGACAAGAAATATACATAGGGTGTGGGCTGAAAAACATCTGGTGTCCCCGTGGTTGGGTTCGCCCTATATTGGTGGGGTGTATCTTGGCCGAGGGGATGCTATTAGATGAGCCCAGACCTTTTGATAGCTTCTGTATTTAATGTATTATCTGCAATTTATGTGTTTTAGAAGTGTTATTTAAATATAATCTGTGCATACTATGTTGCTATCAATAAACCTATTATTTATTATTTATTTTATTTATTATTTATTAAGTTAAAAATTTAACTCGTCAGTTCACAAAAAAAAATTTATATAGAGGAGGAAAAATATAAGGTGTATCGCGTAAGGAAGGTCTGATGCTCTGTGTTCTCTGCTAATCCCGACCGGGAAACAGTGTGATGGTATTTGTGTTTGTTTATGTTACGATCTCAGCTTAACCATAGACACTTAAAACTTCATTTCACTAAAACGTTAACCCGCTTCATGCCTTGTCTTTTTTTCTAATCGATATTTTTACATTCATATTTTCGTATTGTACTAATTCGTATAAAAGGTTACTTAATACTTAAAAGAGAAATCTTTTTCAACACAATGGCCCTTCTTTGTTTTTTTTATGAACTTAGAAAATAAACCTTTAGGCCTCAGCCACACAGGTACGAGCCTCGCTTGGTACTTAGAGCTACGCTGCGAGCTAGGCGGCATATCCTAGCGAACCAATGCGCTGCATACTATTGCAATGCCACAATGCACGCTTCGCGCCACAATACATGATGATTAGTCACCTAGTGAGTCTCCTAGTGAACAGATGTGTTGTTTAATTTTATTGTGTCACCAAGTGATTTCACAAGATGGCGGAAGGTTTACTAACATCTGTGTATAAAAGGGAGCCTTTGTGGAACACATCGAGCAAATTATACAAAATGTACCTGTAATAAAATCATTTTGGAATGAAGTTGCACAGGAAGTAAATAAAGATGGTGAGTTGTAATGAAATTGGTTAGTTTTGAGAGTGGCATCGTTTGTTGACTCAACCGCTTCCAAATGTCAAATGAATTTGTACGAAGCACTTTGGTCTGGCTATGCATGAAATTACCTAGTCACGTAGCACCTAGCGAAGTACTTTGGTGTGGCCTCGGCCTTAGAGTTTTATTGTTTCGATTTAAAGCTTTATTTGGCATTGTAGTTTGTTTTATCAAATACTATTTAATCAAATTTTTGTAACGGTATAACGATACCGGTTTCAAGGCTTTCACCTCACTATCAGGGAGGCACAAACAAGTGTTGTTTGTGCTTCTCTGATGATAAGGTGAAAGCCTTGAAACCGGTAGGGTTTTACCGTTATAAAAAGTGGAATAAACAGTGTTTGATAAAACAAATTTCAATGTCTTTAAACCGCCACAATGTTTATGCCTTAACCATAAATAATATACTTTATTTGGCAATCAAAATTAATTCACTTCATACATATGATCCCCAATAACAACTTCTGTGGGGTAGTTAAAATTAAATATGTCTTCCAGCCCGGTTGTTGCGGGCTAGTACTATTTTTTTTTAATTAAGGGTATCATTCTAATTCTTCTTTAGACCTATTGAGAATCTTATTGATTATTCATAAGAGATTGTCAAATAGCAATAAACACGATAGGTTGTTTTGTATACTAACAACACGTTATACAATACAATACATATATATCATCACGTCGTTTCCCTGTCAAAGTAATTAAAGAAGACAGAATGCCAAGTTTTCTATCAAGATATACATCTTTCCACACCCAGATATCTTACAAAAGAGCTTCTTCGGTTTGTCTGACTTTTAATTTTTTTTCCCTAGATTCAATCACACTTGTCATGGTCTTTTTTTCTTACGTTTCCCACTCACGTTCGCATGAAGAAAATGTGTTTGTCAATATTTTACTACTCATTCACTCTTTACACCCACACTTCCTGTCAGAACTTTATTTCACTTCTTAGCCATTTATCATGGTTATCTAAGAAATCTTAATTCCAAATTTTGTCATATAATTGTTTTCTTCGTTGTACATCATGTCTTTGTAATTTATTTGAAATTTTTCGCTGTCTCTATTATATGGCCGTGTAATGAGAAGGAAGTTATGTATTGTATTGGTTGATTGTAGTTCGTTTTATCGAACACTGTTTATTCCACTTTATGTAACGGTATAACCCTACCAGTATCAAGGTTTTCCCCTCATCATCAGGGGAGCACAAACCAGTCCTGTTTGTGCTCCTCTAATGATGAGGTGAAAACTTTGAAACCAGTAGGGTTATACCGTTACAAAAAGTGGAATGAACAGTGTTTGATAAAACAAATTACAATTTATTTTTATTTATGTATTTATTATTACACATGACAACAAATATACATAATTTGCGAAAAAACAACAGGTAATTTAATTTGGACATACATTATTTTAATGGATCTGGTTTGTCGCGTTTCATTTGTCGTATCCCCAGTAAACTAGGCTTTTGCCTGTATCTCACTGAGGATATTTAGCATGAAAAACTAAATCGATACTTCTTTCCGATTTTTGATTACACAAACACAAAACCCCGTTGCACGCTCTCATCAACCTGACAAACAGTGACACTCAATTACAACTGGAAACATCATCCGAAATCAAACTCTTCACACATCATCACTCCAGGAAGACCAAAAATGTTCATCCCATAATATACCGCACACAATCATAAGAATAAAAATAAAAACAAAAGTAAAACCAAAAATGAACCCAAAATGAAATGTATTTAAACCTCCACAATGTTAATGCCTTAAATCTAAATAATGAACATGGTGTTGATTGTAAATTATATGCGAAAGCATTGAGCTTAAATTTTAGAAACTTAAGTCATGTTTTTTTTTAATATCTAGAAAAAAGATAATTGGTATTAATTTACAAATATATTTAAGTAATAACATTTGTACTGAAGGGGTGAAATTCAAGGTTTGATAAGAGCGTAATAGCATCTGGTCTCAATACATTAGTGTCTGATATACCCGCTCCTATAGCCACCCCTATACCCGCTCAACATAACTCGGGGTGCACTTATTAAGGGAGGCATGTTTATGAACACACATTACCAGGCGTGGACACTAACATTATGCGATATGATCTAAAACTATGTTACGCAACCAAAAACTTATTATTTAGCAAAAGTTTTGACTTCTACTTGGAGAATATATAAGTTGAAATATTTAATTACTAACAGCATAAATAAATAAGGAAATAAAGTAAAACAAACCCCTCCTGTTTTTTTTTTATTTTTAATCAATATATCACACATTTTCAATGAAAAATGAAACCAGTTTTACCTAAGCATTGCTCTTGTAATAAGGCGGGATCATTACATCTGAAGAGAGCCTCGAGATAGGGGATAGAAGCACTGTCGTGATGAAACGTGATTATATTTCTCAATTTATTTGAAGTGTTAAAATATATTGGAATCTATGGACTATTTGACACCCTTTAAATTTCATACAAGCATTGGTCTATTGACCTAATTGGTAAGATATATTAAGCAAGTCAGTTGTGATATGGTTGGTATAATGCCTGTCTTTCAATCCGAGGGTCGTAAGTTTGATTTCCATTGGTACCCAGTTTTATTAAAAAAGGTTCCAGTCTAATTTTTACTAAATGCCCCTGTAACAAACGGATGGTTTTAGTTAGCGACCATTCTGTGACAAAGTATAAATAATGGTAGGTAGTCTTATTGATAAGACGCCTTCCTTCTAGCCGTGAGTAACAGGTTTGGTTCCCGTTGAAATCCTATTTTATTAAGAAAAGGGCACTAAAGATCTCTTTACCAGCTTTCTGGTGGGTAGGAAGAAATCACTATGAAAATTGACAATAAATCCGCTAAATTGTTCTATATTGTCACACCTCTTTCCTATTTAAAAACAAAATTAGGTTGTACACATTTCAATACATAAATTAGTTATAAAACATTACCATCAAATGAGGTGTGACACTCCCGTTCAGGTCAGCCGGTTTCTTAAAGAGGCAGGAACTCTTTGGCTCTCAGGGGTTTGTTGGGTTCCTCTGACTCTGAATAACTCTCTCTCAACTCTCGCAGGGACAGGCGACACAATTAAACAAGTATAATTTGGAATGAAACAGTTTATTATATTGTAAAAAAAAAGAAAAAAAAAATATATAAAAAAAACTTGACGAATGTCAAGAAAAAAAGTTTAAAATTGGCAAGAAAGAATGTGTTGTATTTAGCAAGGGAGATTTCAATAACAATTTGAAATTACTTTACTCGGTGGGTTTTTAGCGTGGCGACGAAATCCAGCATTGAAATTAAAAGGAATAATATTCACCCGTAATTAAAGATGGCGTCCTGGGCTTCTGCGATACACGAAGAAAAACTAGTCAGGCTGTCCTCGGTACAAACACTATTTCTGGACAGACGTGCTAACCGTATCTTATCTGAAGGCACAAGAAAGCTCCTCGTGGAAGTTCGGGCCTTTTATAGGCACTTGCGAGAAGGAGAGGCTACACGTACTCATTCTCACTTAAAAATAATAGTTTCGATAGTAACGTCATAGATATGATACTTTACTTTTAAAAGACAATTGAGATCGGTGTCTCTTACAATTCATCAAAAGGGTATATCGTCTAGACAGAATTTATTGCTTCCTTGAGCACTGGATTTTTATGACCCTGCTTTTGTCTTCTCAGTCGTTTACCGATGGCCTTACAATTTCCATCTTTACAAAACAGAATTGAATTTATTTTAGACCCTTTTTCTAAACAAACAATGACCATGGAATTCTTTACAATCCGAATGTAGTTTTACAACCCGAGCCGACCACCTAAGTTGGCGGTGCACTTTTTCATTTGTATAACCAAAACAAAATTGAATTTATTATAGGCCCCTTTTCCTAAACAAACAATAACCATGGGATTCTTTACAATCCAGGATATAATCTTGTACTCCAAAGCGGTGAGCACTTAAGATAACCTTCTTTTCTATTGACTTAATCTTAGCGACAGTATTAGAAATATACTAAATTATTTTGTTTCGAGAAACATGTTTCAGGAGCATGAAATGTTGCGAATTTAGTATTGGGGATGTGAACTATGTAATTTATCAAATACAGTCCTGACACCCCACCCTAAGTTACCGAAAGAACAAAAAAAACAACAAAAAAAAAAAATTATCCTCCGTATATCACAGACGCATCAGTCCGAGGGATGTTTCTAAGGAGCGAGGGGTGTATGTACCCCTCACCGGATACGGTTTCGTGGCCGATTTATCTCTAGTCAGCATTTGCCATAGGTGTAGTCTTAATTGGTGTAAGACCGACCACGAGGAAGGAAACCACGTAAACCTTTTCCTTGACTAGGGTCCTAAACAATTTAACATCAACACATAGCCGGTTATACAGGAGCGGGGAACACTCCTCCCCAACTCCTTACACACAAAAAAAACAATACACAATGTTACAAGATTACAGGAAATTGATACAAAACAAAACAATACACAAAGGTACAAGATCACAGGAAATTGATACAAAACAAAACAATACACAATGGTACAAGATTACAGGAAATTGATACGATATTAATAAAATCAAATCACACACAAAAAGAAATTACAATAATATTATACAATCTGGCAATACAATTAATAAAATATTAAACAGCAAGGTCAACTAACAATCAAATGTTGACCAAGAGGGAAACAAATCAGTTAAGCCATTCTCTCATTACAATATTCTGAGAAATGGACACAGCTTAGCCAAAAACAATAAAACAAATCTGCAGTCTTCTCCCAAAGGCCGACTTGAGTGGGTTCACTGCAGGTCACGGGCCAACCTATGAACCAGCTGATCTTCAAAGGTGATTCCTGAAATTCTCCCCTTTCAATGTGGATTCCGTCCAACCAACCACCCACATGGCTCAACACAAAATTACAACCCCTCTTCCCTTGATACACCAAAGACAACACTTTACAACACAATCCTTTCTTCGCCCTTCCCTATACTGCACAGTCGGGAACCGATAAATTTTAAAGCGGCCCCATATCACGGGCGCTTTCCACAATACGACCGCCCCTGGCTTACAGCACAAGGCGGTCCAAACTTCCGGCCACTTCCGGGCGAAATGATAACAACAATGATAATAATAAATTTCGCAAGCCAATATTATCATTTTTAAATCTCAAGAGGTTCACACAGAACCTTACACGTTGAATTTCAAATATCCTATAGTTCACACAGAACTTAGCTAGGGTTTATATCTCCTTAAGTTCACACAGAACTTTACACATATCTAAGGTTTGTTTCCTCAGACTCCAAGGTCTGGACAACCGTTGCAGCAACAATTCACCACCACACAGAATGGTAACTGTATAAATGGACCCTTAGTCCACTAAAAAAAAAAACACAAAAAATAATACAAAATTGGCGAGTAGCCCCGGCTGAAAGCAGGACGCGCCTACGGACCCCCAGAACAGAGCCAAGAATCACGTGATACCACATACACAACTATGGTCATCTAGGATCCGAGCGACAGACACGCGACCCTCACGAACCGAAGCTACCTTAGCCCGAAACATGAACATGACAGAACACATCTGTATTCGCAATTGCTAATATGGGTTCATGAAGCCCGTGATGGAGACACACAGCAATCCATCCCAGATGTATTCTCAGGCCATCTTCAAAACCTTTATCGGTTGGGAGGCTAGCTTCACCCAACCCGGACTCTTAAGGCTGCCCAGGGCCTCTCGGTTATTCACACCGAGCCAAAGTAAGGAGACAATAATAAACAACAAAGACAGGGAATTCAATTTACCGAGCGAGACCCACCATACGTCCGACCACAAGGGCACGGGTTCGTTTCGAGATTTCACTATCCAAGAAACGCAGCCCCCAGTCATAACGCATGCTGCCAACGCTACAGTAACCAGAGCTCTTATCCCAAAACTCAAACAGAGCAAACAATACAACGGTAATCATCGTAACAGTTACATAAAATCAGTACAAGTTCAAAACAGAACAAAAATACAACGGCAATTACCGTAACAGTTACATAAATTCTGTCAAAGTTCATTCGAGAACGCATCATACTCTTATCCTTATTCCTCCCAGCAGCACCACTAGAACCTCCACATTTCCCATGAACCTTTCATCGCGCTGCCTCACAGACTACCTTGCGACCCCGTACTCGGTGAGTGCTTTGACAGAACAAAATATTTTATAATATTTTACACAACAACAACAAAAAAAATAATTAATTTTTATTTCAAAGTATATACTCCACACTCAACAGGAGTCAATTCGTCAACAAGATGACTTACTTCAATACTATAGCCCTTCAACACCGTGGAATGCTACACTTCCCCAACAAGAAAACTCCGAACACATCAACGGCTATTATCATCATGGAACCCCGTCCAAAAACTAACATTTACTGCGTGCAACTATCCGAAACGGATATTCCACTGTACCATCTGTACAACCTTTTCCAAAATTCAACTCGGTGGAAAGCAACACCTACTCCATAGCACTACTGAACAATTCTACTGCTATTAAACTTACGGACCACTGTCCAGCGATAGCATTAGCGCAAAGCAATTATCCACGATGGATACTCTACTGAATCCTCAGTACAATCTTTGGAACGCTACTCCCGGGGGAAGGGTACACCCCTCCGTTAAGAAGTTCGGAATACCTCACGAATTCTTACCAGATAAGACAACAATTAGGAAGACAATCCTACCCCAATACGAAATTCGGAAGACTTCCAAGAATGTCTTCACTTAATGCCCTAATCTACGGAGTCAATAATTCCGATAGGGAATCTAATGAGAAAGTAACAATTACCACTAATTAAACCACAACAGCTGTCAGGTAACCCATACCTGAGCTCGCATTACACAAGAGCAATTTGATCCTGAACGTAATACGTGTACCTTCTACCAACGGTACTAATCATCTATGTATTACATGAATTCTTACTTCAGAAGGACCTAAGTCCTTCGTTGAGATACATATAATCCTACTCTAGGCTCTCAGCATTCCGCCACTCGTGGTCTAGGCTCAGGTTCATTGAACGCCAGGTATTCTTTGGTGAAGTCACCGGGTTGAATACCAGCCCATACATAAAACATATGGAAATGAATCCATACGAGATTGCCCACGGCCAGCTCACTTATTCATTCACCCTTGTGCAATAATAAATTCGCACCGGTGACGTCACTTGACATACTAAACTGTCATTCACCAAGGAACCCGACAGTGTATACCCTCAAGGTATATAACAAAATATTTAATTTAATTATTTTAAGAACCATTTTCCTAACCATGAATGACTCCCAATTAGGCGCTGACGAACCCATCACTACACTGTCAACTATCAGCTCATCTATAATCCACCCGGGCACAGAAGCTGTGCTCAGGACCGGACCCATCTTATATGTTCGCGTCCTTATCGTGTTACGACGGACTCACCGCATAAGGTCTACTCTAAGCTATACTGTATTCAATAGTCAATTTATAGTATATATGCAACTACTAAACTTCTACCGTCTTCTTATAAGAGAATAACCCCTGTATTCCTTCCTTCTTACAAGACAAGAATGATACATTTAATAATTTGACTCCAGGTCACGCTTTCTAGTTCCAACCGAGTTCTAACCGTGTTCCCAACTCCGTTTCTGGTAAAACGACCAGAAATTTTTTTTTTAATCTCCCAGCTATCATCTAGCCACGCTTTCCAGTCTACAATGAGAGAATACACTATTAACTCTCCTGTTACTACAACGACAACGAATGCTACACTCGACCTCATGTCACCTGACCACGTTCTCTAATTTCAAAAGAGATAACACAAACTAACTCGTTCGTTATTAAAACAAAAAAAGAGTGCTATAATCGAACTCTGGTCTCCTGGCCACGTTCTCTAATTTCAAAAAAGGATAACACAAACTAACGATTTCTTTGTTACGCCGACAAAGAGTTCCATTCTCGAGTAGTGGTCACCCGACCACGCTCTTTAGTTTTCTAATGAGAGAATACTCAACTACGATCTCCCTATTACGACGAGAAACAGTTCTATACTCGACTACTGGTCACTCGACCACGCTCTTTAGCTTCTAAAGAGAAAATACACAAATAACTCTATCGTTATTGGAACAACAAAGAGGCTTTACTCTATTTAACACTTGGCCATGCTCCTCTTATGTGCTTCGACTACGAGAATCCGGACTAATTCTCTCTTGGCTTTATGACATGGAGTGCTATACTCCTCTGTCGGTCACCCGATCGCGAGACTATCATTGGTCAACCTTTGCAATGTCCTTCACGTGATATCTCCCTACCACTTTCCCACTAAGCTCCGACAGCTCGTAAACCGAATTGGAGATTTTCTTGCTAACTATACTCTTTATAAATCTCGGTGCCAGCTTGGCGCTGAAGTAACGACCTGCATTTGACTGTTTAAAGGACTTCCTCCATACCACCTGTCCAACGGACAGACGTCTCTATTGACTAAATGACAATCACTACCCTTTTTAACCTTAATTCTGAGAAGGTAAAGGCTGCATCTCTTAGAAACTCCTACAAGATTGAATGAAGTCTGCTTACCTTTATCTCAAGGACAAGCCAAATCTTTTGTACCCAATGTACTGATGCAAATAAAAGAATCTATTTAAAACGAAATTCCTTTCGAATTTCTAAACCAACCGTGCTATACAGATGCATTGACAGAACAAAGGAATCATCCTAAAACCCTATTCCTACCGAAACCCATAAACCACTTTGTTAACAATCGTATTGATACAAAAACACAAAGGAATCTTACCAACCGAAATTCAATTCAGACCAAATAACAAACCTCTCTATCAAAAGACATTGATACGAGAACAAATGAATCTATCTAAAACGTAATTCCATTCAGTGTTTACAAACAGCGCATGTAAGAAAACTCAGCATCGACTGACTGATTATCAATAAAATACAACAGCCCTTTCTAACAATCCCTCTGTCAATAAGAACAGCCAATATCACCGAACGACATCAATTATGACGCAATACTTTCTACACAAACTCGCCATAACAACAGTAGCTCCGCGTAATAATTTGCAATATCCTATTACAAGAACCCTTCTAGAACTTAATTCCAGTTCTCTCTATTCCAACATATTGTTTAATAACAGCCACTGCTATCACGAAAAAAAAAAAAAGTATTTATGACGCAATACTTCCATCTAGAGCCTTCTTCAAGTTCCCACTTTTTTTTTTTTTTTTCACAATATTTACTGCTTGACCTGCTACACCGTTATCAAAATAAACTATCCATAATTACGACGCAATTCCTCCTTTTGCCTTTGACTTTGAAAATTACCAAACCGAACACAGCGATATTAACTATTAATTAGTCCTAAACAAAATCCGTAAACCGGATCACTAGCGCGATTGAAACATTATTTACGGAAGTTACCTTCTTTCAAGGTGAGATTGATCTCAATTAACCAGGAACCAATTCTTGTTCAACTGGAATATTCTACGATTTCAAAACACTAATTATCGTCATTCAATTGACCACGCACTTCTTTTCTTGAAAACAGGGGAGCAGAATGAAGAGATCTTCCCTCGGCCTTAATTGGATACATTGCAACAATAAAACAATAGGACAAAAAGCCCAACCGAAGCAAATCAAGACCTTACTAACAAAACAACAATTCTAACTCGATCGTTTTGTTAAACAAACAAGGTTTCTCTAAACAACGTAGTTCAAATTTACAAACAACTATAGACCAAAATGTAATTCAATCTCTATAAACAACTATATCGTTTATAGATCCATTACTGAAAGAAACTATTCAATGCATGATTCGGCCATTGAACCAGGATCGAAACCAAAAATAACTTGCTCCAACGGAATCTTTTTAAGTAAAAGAGGAATCTAACTTAAGCGAAACTTCTACTTCTTTGCAATATTAAACCGTTGAAATTCTCCATATTTCGACAAACCGAGCACCAAGAAATGATTAATCCTTGAAAGAAAACCCGAAAAACTGGGCCAACTGAACAGCGAATTATTTCACGAAAGATAGGCGTTTCGTGCGCTTTGCCTACCCACGAACTCTCTTCATATGAGATTGGTCTCAAATAAATCGGAACACAATTCTCTTTACAACGGAATATTTAGCGAACATTAGCTAGAAAATCAATTCTTTTTCTTCCTTCGATTAACTAAAAATCTATTCACGATTCGTTAATAAACAACTTTAAAACAGTTTAACCAAAATGAAGCCCGTATACACGTGAGAACCAAAAAAAAAAAAATGGCCAGTAAAAACAAATGGTGCAGACACGTGGTTCAAATTTCCAAACACACAAAAAAAATACAAATAAAACACTTTCCTGAAAATAAATTGTTACTTAAAACACACAAAACAAATTATAAATAAAAACCTTGTCCAACGAGAGATCAGAAATACCAGAGTAAAATACGCCGCATGTTCGGGCGTCAATATGTCACACCTCTTTCCTATTTAAAAACAAAATTAGGTTGTACACATTTCAATACATAAATTAGTTATAAAACATTACCATCAAATGAGGTGTGACACTCCCGTTCAGGTCAGCCGGTTTCTTAAAGAGGCAGGAACTCTTTGGCTCTCAGGGGTTTGTTGGGTTCCTCTGACTCTGAATAACTCTCTCTCAACTCTCGCAGGGACAGGCGACACAATTAAACAAGTATAATTTGGAATGAAACAGTTTATTATATTGTAAAAAAAAAAGAAAAAAAAAATATATAAAAAAAACTTGACGAATGTCAAGAAAAAAAGTTTAAAATTGGCAAGAAAGAATGTGTTGTATTTAGCAAGGGAGATTTCAATAACAATTTGAAATTACTTTACTCGGTGGGTTTTTAGCGTGGCGACGAAATCCAGCATTGAAATTAAAAGGAATAATATTCACCCGTAATTAAAGATGGCGTCCTGGGCTTCTGCGATACACGAAGAAAAACTAGTCAGGCTGTCCTCGGTACAAACACTATTTCTGGACAGACGTGCTAACCGTATCTTATCTGAAGGCACAAGAGAGCTCCTCGTGGAAGTTCGGGCCTTTTATAGGCACTTGCGAGAAGGAGAGGCTACACGTACTCATTCTCACTTAAAAATAATAGTTTCGATAGTAACGTCATAGATATGATACTTTACTTTTAAAAGACAATTGAGATCGGTGTCTCTTACAATTCATCAAAAGGGTATATCGTCTAGACAGAATTTATTGCTTCCTTGAGCACTGGATTTTTATGACCCTGCTTTTGTCTTCTCAGTCGTTTACCGATGGCCTTACAATTTCCATCTTTACAAAACAGAATTGAATTTATTTTAGACCCTTTTTCTAAACAAACAATGACCATGGAATTCTTTACAATCCGAATGTAGTTTTACAACCCGAGCCGACCACCTAAGTTGGCGGTGCACTTTTTCATTTGTATAACCAAAACAAAATTGAATTTATTATAGGCCCCTTTTCCTAAACAAACAATAACCATGGGATTCTTTACAATCCAGGAAATAATCTTGTACTCCAAAGCGGTGAGCACTTAAGATAACCTTCTTTTCTATTGACTTAATCTTAGCGACAGTATTAGAAATATACTAAATTATTTTGTTTCGAGAAACATGTTTCAGGAGCATGAAATGTTGCGAATTTAGTATTGGGGATGTGAACTATGTAATTTATCAAATACAGTCCTGACAATATGTTATAGGCTGTCCATCGCGATTGTTAGCCATTTTATGTTTGGAGTTTATTGATTTACAGTATACAAGCTGTTGCACCTCAGCAAGCACATAATTTTGACAGACCAAACCCTGACTCCCGATGCCAAGGAAATCAACGTTCCAAGACGATATACAGGTTCAATCTACAGCAGGCCATCACTAGTTAGATTTTTGTATAACACTATCTGTGTTGTTTTTTAATAGTACCGCTATAACAATTGGTGGTTCGCAGTAAATAAGCTACAGAAAAATATAAATTCAGATACAAAATGCTCTAAGAGTAAAATGTGTCCGGATATGACTGCACCAGGAATTGAACCTGGGGCGCTCGCTTTCTGAGGGTGAATGCTAACCGTTAGACTACGGTCTTCAACAATACTATATAAACAACAAAAATATAACACAAAATAATAATTTAAAAACCAGTCTCAAATCCTTTTTTAAAATATTTGGGTTTCAACGTGAATAAAATCAACTCCGCGACGGGTCGCTTAGCAGGCATCTAAACCACTGAGCCACGGAGATCGTCTACAACTATATACGAGTACGACATAAACGAATTACATATTGACTCACATAACAGCACTTATGAAACCACATAAAAATACAGAAATGTATCAGTGGGGTGAAATTACCAAAGTTGTACATAAATCTTAATCCACTTGATATATGTGTAACATCTTCTTCTTTTTCTTCTCCCTGGCTCCATCCCAACTCACTGTCTGCGAAGACTGTTGGGGTCATTTCTCCTCGTCCTCAGGTTGTACGCTCTTCTGTCCCGGACTACGTCCCCCAGGCCGTGCCTCTGCATCAGGTTAACTTTTTGCACCACCCACGAATTATTTGGTCTTCCTCTGGTTGTTATTCAACGAAGATCCATGGAGATTGCCTGGTTCACAATGCGATATGGTGCTCTACGTCCAACGTGCCCACACCATCTCAATCGCTTATCCTCCATCTTACTGTTAATGTCTATAACACCTAGGCTTCCACGAATGCGTGAACTTTTTATTTTGTCTCTTAGGGACACACCAGCTGACCATCTTAGCATGCGCATTTCAGCAGTTTCTAGTTGCCTGGAGTAAGAGTTATACATCTTCCAGCGTTCGGAGCCATAGGTGAGTGCGGGTCCTACAATCGTTTAGTATACTTTTCCTTTTAACTTTACTGTCATTTTCGGATCACATAGAACTCCCGTCATTGATCTTAACTTCATCCATCCTACACTAATGATATATGTGTAACATATGTGCTTAAATATACGAGTATTATTAGCTTTGGCCAAAGTTTTTATCACATTACAATAGTTCAACAGTTTTAAAGGTGATATTTTACATAAAATGCTGTAAGTTTAGCATACAAAACGATAACTGTTAATGGACTCAGAAAATAGAATGAACATTTTATCAAAAAGCATATTTTATTGCAGCTCTTCAAATTTTCACGATTATTTTCGTCTTCATAACACTATGAACCTTTCCAGTTCTCGCTTTTTGTCTTTAATAGCTGTTAACTTTTACGTTTATATTTAAATTAACATTTTGAATAATATCACATTTTCTAATTCGGCTCTATCGTTTAGATTAATAAAAATAAGTCCGTTAAGATTTTTTTTTGTACATCGAGCAGAACTCGTTACATTTCGTGAGCAATTTTATGCTTGACAAAAACGTATTAAGTATCAGTTTTTTTTTTCATTTTATATTTTGATTATTTTGAATATGCCTTAAAAAGTCTCAATTTTTATTATGAAATATTGCATCTTAAACTGAATGATGAAAGTATAACTTAATCAAATGTTCATTGGATAAACTGTTAGAAAGATTGGTTGCACATTCATCAGTCTTTTCATTTCCGTCCAATCGAATCACAAATTTCGTTCTCGGATGAGATATTTTATCTGATGATTGCAAAGTGAACTTGGTGAACATTTTCAAGAAACGGAATGACCTAAATTTGTTTTTATTTGACTGTCAAGTTTCATAGAAGGCTGAGTGAAATTTTTCGATGCTTTTAAACTATCCTGTTTATATAAAAAATCTAACAGCGATATTTTTTTATTTGTCTCAATAAAATAATTTAACGCCATTTTAGTTGGATTAATACGAACTAAACCTGCATCGAATCAAAAAGACAATTTTTTATAGCGCCGTTTAGAGAACAAACTCTCCTCAAAAGCACTTGAACTCGGGACTTGAACCCACTATTATTAAACAAATTACGTCTGGCAACTATAGCAGCGCCCGATCGCATATTTTTTTACATTTTCGTTATACACAGCAAACCCTATAAGATTTATGACATGCGGCAACTTCTAATCAACCAAAAATATGTTAATGAGGCTTTACGTGAAAACCAGACAGGTTTTTTTTATATCTTGTTTGCAGTGGGAATCGAACCCGTAACCTTCGGTTAAGAAGACATACGTCTTGCTTACCACACCACAAAGGTCATCGTCTGTACTTCCATTTTTGTGATACTTTTTATTTTTTAATCTGAATTATTCAAACATATATATGTACAAACACACCATCAAGCCATTTCTCAAAGTTCTAAAGCATTGGTTTTTATATTCCACGGTCGAAACAGTAAAATGTGATTCATAAGCAAAAAGACAGCAGGTGCCTATGCGTTTGCTGCATTTTTGCTTATGAATAACATTTTATTGCTTTTTGTTTGTGAATCACGACTTTAATTCATAAACAAAAAAGCAAAAGAGAGCTTTGTAGCTGTTGGAAAAAAAAACAAAAAATATGAAACTATTTGTAGTAATCTGGCATGAAGGAATAGCTGGGAGAAGTAAGGAGGAATTAATAAGCAGATTTTTTTTTGCAAAACCGTGATGTAAAAAAAATTACCATTTGGCTAATTATGAGGGCAGTATTAAATTGCTATATATTCATGGCTCTTGAAAATTGTCTTATGAACTACATTTTCATTTTAAAATAGTTTACACCCCTTTGTTCTTTATATCGTTAAAGTTTAAAGCATATCACATTCAACGTAATATCCACTTGGCTTGGTGGTATGCACTTCACTGAAATTGCTGCATGTTTCTTGGTAACGGTGGTCGTTACTGGTCCATGATAAATGTCTCTGTCCCTACGACGCTCTGGTGATCATGTGGTTTCGCTCAAAACACCAGCTCTCATCCTTAAAGGAGACTTCTAGTGGTGATATTCCACTGCAGATGTAAGACACTGCTTGATTACTTATCTCACATGGTTTTTCCATTATATAAATTAGATAAAAAAGTAATAACTGTTTTAAATAGTTATATCTAAGAAACTTGAAAAATATTTATAAACAAATGTTTTATAAAATACACATCAAGGTATATCACAATGCCTTGCCCCTCGTGGAATTATTTTATATGTAAGTACACAACTAATGCCACCTTTAAATTCATACATCTTGCCAAGTACGAGTACAATAATCCATTATTTAAAAATTTCTTCATTTATTATTATTTTTTTAATCTGGTCCTTTTGATCCAGACAGTATTTCTTGATATATCTTTTTCGCGCACTTTTAAATTTTAAAACCTAGTAGAACCTTGTAGATATTTATTCCCTTGTAGATATTTATTCGTAGAACGTTGCAGATTCGTAGAACCTTGCATTCACTGCCTTCACCATCTTAACCCAGCCTCCTTAGTTCTCGGGATATATCTAAGTCTTAAGATACTCCATTCTTTTTAATTTGAAAATAAAACTGTCTTGCATACTATATTTCGTCTACATTCTACCATTACTTGACGGAACTCCAAGGTTTGATGAACACTTTTGATGAACACCAAACTTCCTCGTGATTGAACTTTGATATCACTACATTTTATATAATTAAACAAATAAAGTTGATGAAAAATACAAAAGCAGTGGGACGACCAAATGGAGGACCTACATTATTTATTTTGGGCTCAAGTAAATTGCTTTCAGCATATCTTGTTAACACATTTCATCTTATCTTCCGAGTTCATACTTTTTGATTGAATGAAAGAAAACTTGAGTTATTCCCATATATTTTGTATGAATGTTTCAAAGGACGATGCAACCAACTATAAACCAATCGTCATTCTCTACTGGTTACGATTAGCTAAACTACTAAAAATAATTATGGATCACACAATAAGGACTTTTGTGAACCCATATATAATTGATGAGCAACATGGCATCAGAACAGGCAGATCTACTAAATGCTCTTTGATTTATTGATTCGTAGAAAACTAGAAAACAATACTTGTACTTGGTTCCACTGGGGACTGAAAAGTCACTTGTGGTAGAAAAGGTATAGAAAATATATCTGCGATACATTTATATGAGTGAGTTTGGTGGCTATCCATGGCTTTATCCTACTCAGTGTCTACTAGTCATGCTTGGATATACATATAACTACTCGGTTTTATAATGAGAATATCAAGATAATTTAACAGCACCGATATCCTCCGAAACTTATATAATTATCTAATTAGAACCAAATTAGAATATGCATCTACGGTTTGGGCTCCTCATCAGCTCAAATATAAAAACAATATAGAACAAATACAAAAAAAAATCCTCAGATATCTATGGTACAGAACAAAGGGCGATTACCCAAAATATGCTCCCCATGCCAAACTTCTCACGGTGTGTTACTATAGAAGCCTAGAAACAAGAAGGCAAGAATCTATTGCGATATTCCTAATAAAGGTTTTTTAAGGTTGCTTTAACTGTCCCGCGATTCTAGAAGCACTAAGTTTATATGTGCCCAATAAATATACCCGTGCAAGGAATCACCCTCTGTTCTACATACCAACTTACAGGACAAATATCATGGCTAAACACTCAGTCACGCGTGGTATAGAGATATTGAACCAACTGAATGACACTGTTGATATATTCTCGGTACCGCCTAGCAGTATGAGAAGAATCCTGGCTGATGTTCTTCTTAACGAATAAGCTAACGCTAGAAGCAGACCCCCTTTGTGTAACAGGAGAAATCCGTGCAAAGTGGATAAAAAAAATATAGTTCCTTGAGCGTAAGAAATAATCTTCGTCTTCTTGCATACGTCGGATGACTCGTTTGAGTTGTGAGTTGTACAATATTACTAGCAAGATTAATGTTAAATGTTCGTAATAATAGGTTAGTCAAAAAGTTTTGAAAGTGACATCTATGGAGCAGTAGAAAAACCAAATTTTCTACGCCATTTTAATATTTCATCTTTCATAAGAACGTACTCAAAATTTCATTTCAATCTGTCAATTCATTCTTTGTTTACAAGCCATTTGAAGTTGACGTGTCAGTGTATTTTTTAACAATGGAAAAATCCGAATATCGTGCAGTGATTAAATTATTTGTTTTGGAAGGTTATTCGGCTACTGAGATCCATGCAAATATGGTGAAAGTATTAAAGGAGTCTTCTCCTTCATTTCCAGCCGTTCACCGATGGGTTTTGGAGTTTAAGCATGGCCGTACAAGCGTTGAAGACGATCCACGCTCAGGACGTCCAAAAAGTGCATCAACACCAGAAATCATAGCGAACATACAGGATATGGTTTTGGAAGATCATCGATCGACTGTGGATGTGATAGCTGACACCATAGGCATCTCACATGGAACAACATGGCATATTTTGGCTGAAGTTTTGGGTTTCAAAAAACTGTGTGCACAATGGGTGCCGCATTTGCTAACAATGCAACAAAAACACGTTCGAATGCGACTTTCTGAGCAACATTTGGAGCAATTTCGAAAGGATAAAAAAGATTTTCTGCGTCGATTCATCACTATGGATGAGACTTGGGTCTACCACCATGATCCACGAGTAATAGTAATTAGACGAGATTACGCCAGCAGGAACTGTTCTCAATAATATACGCAAGAACGGGTTACCCAGCCGCTATGCTTGTTGGAAAGGCCTTAACTCTTTTGAACGGATCTGCTTCGTAAATTGACATACTCGTATTTTATATCATTATACCAAAAAGAAAAATACATTTTCTTCTTATATCGGGGACTCAGGAAAGCACTCATCCACTTATTTAAAAAAACTTGACTGTATATAGTTTTTATTAATTTTAACATTTTTTAACAAAAAAAATTCAATATAATTTAGCTAAGCCTCTATTGTAAATAAAAATAAAATGATTAAGTCGGAGGAGATTTATTTCTGCTATTGTTTTTTTTTTTTTTTCATGAATAATAAATCTATTTAAGCAATACAACTTAACAAATAAAAGTGTGCACCACATAAAAAGAAAAAAAAACACATTTATGGAACAAAATTACTTTTTAGATATTCTCTACATATAAGAAATATTAAAAAAAAAACGAAGATTTTTCATTTATCTCAAAGAAAACGGAAAAACTTTAAAAAAACGAAGCCTAAAATAATTTGCTTTTATTTCACATTCATTCCTTACCACTTGGATCCGTATTCTGTTATATATATTAAGGCTGTTGGGGAAGATGAAAAAGGGAATTCTAATATGGTTTGGGCACGTGTAACAAATTAGTGATGAAAGATTTATGTACAGTGCAAATGTGAGTGGAAGGATGACCTAGATAAATATGGTTGTTTCCAGTGTATGATATTTGAAAGGAAATGTAAACAGTCAGATAAATCATATGAGTTGTATGAGAGGGTGTATGGATGTAGTAGAGGCGAAATATGTGTGTCGATAGGAAAAGCTGAGAAATTGCCAGAATACTTTGTATTTTTGTAGGATTATATTTATTTTAACTAATTGTTACTGAAGATAACATATTTATTTGTCTCCTCCTTAACTTTTCAAATTATTTGATACACTTTAAAATGCGTATAACACACAAACATTATATGGAAAGAATTTGTCATTTGCAAACTTTTGAGGTCAAAAACTTAAAAGACATTTCCGGAACTTAGAGTGTTATTTATGGTTCAAAATGAAACTTCGAGTCATATATCATGGCAATCTGATGCACGTCTCAAAAAATTCGTTAGAAATAAGAACATATTTTCTCATACTATTTGCAGTTGAAATGTTTGTTTCCTTGGCACTGTATATACTCGTATGTCATAAATTGAATAAATTTGAGATAAGTAACAAAACAAAAAAGGTTGTTTTACATTACCGCATGACACTGATAAGTATGTTCTCTGACTACAATACGGTGAACGTGATATTGATCTGCGATTTATAATAGGAAACAATGTCAATCGTATACTTAAGACATATTGCCAAATCCAGGAATGTAAAGATCTCCTGAAATGATGCTCAATAACATCGTTTCATGAATAAAACGTGGAAAAATCATTAAAGGAGTCAAGTGAATTCGGTAGAAATGCGTGGATGGAGAATATCAAACACTGTTTACTACACTTTTTTGTAATGGTATAACCATACCGGTTTCAAGGCTTTCACCATATCATCAGGGGAGCACAAACAAGACTGAATTCTGTTCGAACTGGTACCGAGATTCACGCTTCTAAAGGTTAACATTCGGATTGAGGATTGGGGGAAGGGAGGGATGATACAATCTCGGCAAGCAGCAGAGAGATTTTTGGGATATATGTGTTTGTCAGATGATCACCTCGATGCACTGACTTTCTAGGGCTTCTAATCTGTCCAATTTATTTCCGTTACTACTAATACGTAAGAATTTTGCGCCATCGATAGAAAATGTGTGATTTTCACGGTGACAATGATTAGCCATTTCAGAATAAATAAGATGAAAGTGAGATACAGGCCAAAGCCTAGTTTACTGAGGACACGACAAATGAAATGCAATAAACCCAGATCCATTAAAATTGTGTGTCCGAATTAAATTACCTGTTGTTTTTTCGCAAATTATGTACATTTCTTGGCATGTGTAAAATTAATAAAATAAAAAAGTAAGAATAATCAACTTTTTTATCCATCAAGTTTGGTATCTTCCACATTCATATAACTCATTATGCAAAATATTCTATTTTTCATGCTTCTCGCTTCTTTCAATCAAACTCTGTTCTATTTCATTCCGGTTTTGATCAAGTTTAGTTTAAAACTTTTGTTAAAAGTTAAAAAAAGTTCATAGCCATCGACTTTTTTAAGACTCTCCAAAATGTACTAATCCTTTAATATTGTAGGGAATACCGTCGTCCCTAAATATTGTCAACACGCACGGTCAACGACCGACGAACCAACCTTCGGACATGTACAAAGGTCGCATACCAGAACATCAATATTGTTTACACGCAAATAATATTTACGTTACATTCCACGGTGGAAAGAGAACGCATCGCGTTGTCTCACCGTTTTCGCCAATAAATATTCTACCCACTATATTATCCGCAACGTCTGCAAACACCTCTGCACGCGCAGGAGTGAGATAAAGTATACATTGCGGGCGCATTCACGCACATCTATAAATACCTACTTATCGACAAATAAAGATTATTATTCACTTGACCATTCATTGCTGTTTACTGTTCATTGATTGTCCACTCTCACTTTCCGCATTCCTGAATCGATGTATTTTATTTTAAATACAAAACAATCATAATCATCACGACGTATCAATAAAGCATCCCGCTAAAATATTTTCATATTTTTGATAATCAATTTTGTAAAAAAAAGTTGTACTTTATGACAAATTATCCTTAACCATGTCAAATTTATGAGAATCAATTTCGTAAATCATACTATTTCTGCTATCAAAACTTTTCAAAATAACTTCGAAGAGGACATATGAGATTGAATTGTGGGTCCACTGAAACAGTTTTCCTACAGGCCGATCTGTTTAAATATTCAAACGGAAAATTCGCGTTTAAACAAAGCGTTTTTGCTTCAATTAACGGCACTTTATTTGAGTCCATAAAACTGTTTTATATCGTCAAAGGCTCTCTCACAGATGAGACTGTTTAAATATTTGAAAAACAAAGTTGGAAGGTTTTGTCGAGTTTGCTAATTTTAAACTCAATGTTTTGCATACCACATTTTTAAATTGTTTTTATTTTTGCTCTTTTATTTCTAAAATTTGTATATTTCATCATCGTCGACGACATAATGATCATGGTGACCTTTTTCTTTGTTTGGAAATTTGACGTCCCCCCGGGGTTTTTGGGTTTGATTTCAATCTAACACTCAGTAGACGTAAGCAAATATCGCCTATTCTTGTTCTTCTAAACTTTAAGGCTGTTATAAAGGGTCGGAAAACAAGGGTTGTCTTCGGTCATGTTTCTCAGTATGTCCGAATAATTAATTCGAATTACTTGAAAGAATACTATTTGTTCGAAACTATTTATCATTTAATATTGTATAAACTAGTATTTCTTTCTTTCAAAATTTGAACAAATAGTGATATAATGTGTTTTTAGATCTTCCCAAACTTCTTGTGTTTTTTTTTACTATTTGTATGGAAAAAAATTGAAACCTTCCTTCATTTATACTTTTTGGGTAGCCAAATAGTATAAATGCTCCTTTTTCATCGAAATAATTGCATTTTGTTTCAATCTGTAATTTTTTACTATGTGATATTTTTTTATTGTTTTTTCATACATTATACGTAACGTTCTTATTTCAACAGGATTTATTTTAATTTTATTTATGTTTGCTTGCCTATCTTAAAGAAGAGACCAGAGTTCAATTAAAATCAGCCTCTTTTTTTAAAAAAACAAGGATTTTTCTATTCAAAATAATTTAATAAATTTTCACAAAAATCATATGGGAAATTTTAATAACAAATAGTGTATTGTATTAAACTTTCATTGTATACACTACGACCTGGCGAGCTTATAACCATTAGGTAATCTCTTCCAGCCAACCAGGTAGGTTTTAAAGAGGCCTAAAGTGAAAACCAGACTGGAATCCTTTTTAATAAAATCTGGGTTCCAGCGGGATTTGAACCTGCAACCTCTGAGTTGGGAGACAGGCGTCTTCCTGACATGGTTATGGAGGTCGTAAATAAACAATTTACTAAAGCAAACTAGAATACACAACAGGTTTTTGCAATTCAGTGAAAGTCACTTTGTTTAAAATAAAAATCTATAAAATTAATTCCAGTTAAATTAATATAAATGAAAAGTTAACATTTATTTGACGTATGTTAAAAATTAGGGTTAAAATTATTTCACCAGAGACAAAACAAACGTTTACGTATGTCGTTTACTTTTTTCACAACATTTTAAGACAAAAAAGGAGAAATTCGTAGAAAAATAAGAGTTTTCACAATTACAAGGGATATATCACAGTCATGCGATAGAAAAGAGATGACCATTTGAAGAAAAATCACCTTACACTAAACTGGAATTCTGTGAAAGAATAAAAGGAATTCTGTGAAAGAATTTTGTAATAAAAACTCGTTGAACAAGGAGAGATTAGCGATTCAGGAAAGCGCTCAATTGTTGGATAAGGGGAGATGAGCAATTCAGGAAAGCGCTCAGTTGTTGGAGTGAAAATGACTTTTTTATTTTTTGATTTTGTATTCATAATTCTAGATCAGAACAATAGGAGACAATTTTTATTTTCGAATCTAAAATATCTGAGTTATTCGATTTCCTTAGATTTTGAAGTATGTGAATATCTATACAACGTCTCTCTAAAATATTGTGATGTGATAAAGCCAAGCTTTCTTATCGCAACGCATATCTTTCGTTTCTTCGAAATCCATACTCCGTATAATTTAATCAATATGGGAAATTTATAAAGTCTTAATGTTTCATGTCTCACTACCATTATATTTCAGGAAAGTATACATCACGATGTGTATGGACGTGGCAGTGCCGAGATGTGGTGAAGTGGAGATCTATTCTCTCTGCTTACCTCAAAATGGGAATTGCATAATGATATTGATGATGATAATGATGCTTTTTGTTTCACACTTTTGTTTTATATATTACAGCCTGGAAGGTTTATTGTTATGTAGCCATCCCTTTCAATCAACCAGAAATAAGTTTAAGAGGTTTTAAGTGAAATTCAGACTGGAACACTTTTTGAAAAATCTAGTTAGTACCGATGGGAATCAAAGTTTTAACCCTCAGACTGAAAGACGTTTGAACTTGCGTTTAGACTTGACCTAGAAATATATAATTATTCTACGGACAACAAATTATGGGAAAGACAGGAATGCCCTTTGAAAAAAGACTTCATAAACACAAATTCATGAATCCTTTAATTTATACTGAAATGGCTTATCATTATCAACGAGAAATCTTTACATTTTCTATTGGAGGTATCAAATTGTTACACATCAATAATAACGGAAATAAATTGGACACATTAGAGACCCTGAAAATAACACGGATGAACACCTAGTAAATACGTACGTTCCTAAGATCTCACCGTTGATTACTGAAGTTATTTCCTGGTAGGTACCCACAAACCCAATCCGATTTTTTACTGTAAGCTCGAATAAAACTCAGTATTCTTTGTCCTTCCCTGATGATGGGGTGAAAACTTAAAAGCAAGTAGGGTTATACCGTTATGTTAAGTGGAAAAAACATTATTTTATTAAACAAATTAAATTAATATAATTATTGTTGTTCATTTTCTTAAATTGAAGTTTTAAGAATAAATTTTATGTTATCCTTTCATAAAGTGTTTATTTTTATACAATTTATATGAAAAAACAACAACACATTTTAGAAACAGAAAACCCTTTCTTAACTTGAGTAGATCGTAAAGAAAGAATGTGTTGAACTTAAGAACACGCGTTAAGAACTCTAATGCTGTTAAAATATATTATTTATAACTCCACCCAATGAACCCTGATGGGTTAAATTATTGCCTTGTAAGAAATCATCCCTTCAAATCTCACCCCTTATATGTGTCTGCTCTCTCAGTCGGGTAAAACTTTTTCGATTGGTGTTTATTGTTTCACTTCCTTTGTTTTGGGTGGACTTAGCAAAACACTCTACCCCAAGGTTCCTGAAAGAAGGACACGACTCTTTTCTAATATAAGTGGAGGACAATGAAAGACATATTTGTAACTTTATTGTTTGGTTACGCATTGTTAGCTTCCCTAAAAAGAATAATGGTAGATCACCAGAAATCTGGACTTGTTAATATGATTTTGTAACTTATTATTACTTCTAATGAGACACTTTTAACCCTTCCTTCCCTGTGATGTGTAACTAGTACACATTGCTTCTAAAAACTTTAATATTTCAACAAACATAATAAATATTGTGTTCAGATTTTAGGTATTCCTCCGTAATACATTTACGCATTCAATTAAACAATAATATATATCATAATTAGCACTTATCGGCTACATCAGAGATATTTTGTGAAAATCGGGAATAAATTCAACAATACAATCAAACGTGTGCCAGTGTGTGACGTAGGTATATTCATTTTAAAATGTGTGATTTTCACGGTGACAATGATTAGCCATTTCAGAATAAATAAGTGGATTTGTTAACGCAAAATGTTAACATAATTCAGTCTTGTTTTTGCTCTCCTGATGATAAGGTGAAAGCCTTGAAACCGGTAGGGTTATACCATTACAAAAACGTGGAACAAACAGTGTTTGATAAAACAAATTACAGCTCATACTAATTCATAATTATGTATTCGAAAATTAACATATGTCGATACTCAATAACTTGACCTATAATGAATTTCCGTGAGCACCTGGTAGTTATTTCATTCGTTTTAATACATATTATGTGTACATAATTATTAATTACTGTTAAATAAGTTCTTGTATAAGCAATTTATATTATATAAAATAAAATTCTTTACAAAATGTTGAATTTGAAATTCAATAGGAGAAATTTGAAGTTAAAAAACTATATTAGTAAATATTTGCTTCGCAATTCATTCTTCAGTATTACCAAACCAACTGACCCGTGGAATTGAAATTATAACAAAAAATATGAAAACTGTGCAAAATGGGAAAAAGAGCCCACCAACCCTGGATCTGAAAAACTTCCCTCCAACAGTTCGTTCGAGTTACTCGACAGATAAAACAATTGTTTTGTTTTCGTAATTAAAATTGAATAACTTTTTCGATTTCTTTCCCAGTTCTTGGGGATTTCCCTATGTTTTATATCAATTAAATAGAAAGTTCCCATGGTGGAGTAATAGAAAAACTAGATAGTATATTGGATAAGCATTTGAAAGTTATTTAAAGTATTTAATGTATGACCAAAAGAGGGTTTAATTTCTCAGTAGAATTTGGAATAAATGATTTTTTTACCAAATTGGTTAATGCTGCAGTAACAGTAACCTAAAAATACATAATTATTACCATCTAACTTTTTATTCAACCGTTTTTTTTTCTGAGCGACGAAAGTTAACTAAGGAAACTTCTAATTCTAAAAAATAAAAGGATGAGGGCTATTTTAAAATAAAGCAAATAAAATAAATAAATATGCTTTTTAAACTTAATACACGTATATGTGCACAGTTAAAACAGTATTTTGTTTTGTATCTTAGTTTAAATTTTTAAGTAACTTAAAAACTTCTTGCAAAAATATACCCCAAAAAATATGATGTACAGTAAAAATGTCCATTATTATCTCACGAGAAGTCGCGATCACTTTTGGCTTTCAAATGCCGAAATGACAAAATTACTTCTTAAAAATTAAATAAGCTGAAAGCTAAGCTCCTCCAATCTACTGAAGTCTGTTAAAGGATAAATTTGCCGTTTTCGTGAAAGCATTGACAACTTTCTGAGCTTTTTGAACTTCAAGTGTTAATCCGTTTCATAAGTACATTTACTCCCCTTTGAGTTATTTTCTTTCCCCCATAACATCGGACCTTGATTTTAATATGTCGTGACCATTTTCCTTTTAACAAATTGGTGTGTCGCTGTCAGAGGAGAACTTACTTCTTCTTTGTTTATTTACTAACACAATTAACGACATTTAAATGTGTTTTACAAGGACAAAAAAACTTATATTCTAGTTAAGATCGCGATGAATATTGACGTATTTTATCCAACATAACAGCGTGGGTGGCTGTGGGATTGAACTGAATATAATTAATATACTTGTTCTTAATAATTGACACCCCAATTTAAATAAACGTTGTGACAACTTTCAACCCTAATTTGTTTTGAGATTAATGACTTGAATGTAGTATCAAAAAAATTATAAATGTATTGTATAAAAAACAATACACTCCATCATCTAACTAGGCATAATGTACAATACTATCAACAAATTATAAATGTATAAAAAACAATACACTCCATCACCTAACTATCACCGCATAATGTACTATCAATAAATTATAAATGTATAAAAACCATATACTCCATCACCTAACTATGCATAATGTACTATCAACAAATTATAAATGTATAAAAAACAATACACTCCATCATCTAACTATGCATAATGTACTATCAATTAATTATAAATGTATAAAAAACAATACACTCCATCATCTAACTAGGCATAATGTACAATACTATCAACAAATTATAAATGTATAAAAAACAATACACTCCATCATCTAACTATGCATAATGTACTATCAATTAATTATAAATGTATAAAAAACAATACACTCCATCATCTAACTAGGCATAATGTACAATACTATCAACAAATTATAAATGTATAAAAAACAATACACTCCATCACCTAACTAGGCATAATTTACTATCAACAAATTATAAATGTATAAAAAACAATACACTCCATCACCTAACTAGGCATAACGTACTATCAGCAAATTATAAATGTATAAAAAACAATACACTCCCATCACCTAACTAGGCATAATGTACTATCAACAATTTATAAATGTATACAAAACAATACACTCCATCATCCTAAGGCAGGTCGAAATTTAAAAAAACATATAAAGAATTGTTATAAGAATTAATATCACATTTAAACAGAAGACAAATTAATACTACCACAATCACATTTCACCAAAAGAAACACATTTCAATTAAAATTTACAAACTGTTAACAAAATTTTCTAAACATTTTTATACGTTAACAAACCTTGTTATTGAATATTATAAGGTTTGTAAATAGAAGTATTATTTAAATGATCAATTTTTAATACTCCAATTTTCCGAGTTAATGAAAGTATAAAAAGTTCTTCTTAAAGAAAATACATTATTTATCGTCTTTCAAAGGGATGATTTTAACGTGAAAATATTCGTGATCAGTATTCCAATATGCGTTGAATTCACAATCCACCATTAGAACTTCTTGAAAAAGAGGGTGTTTATTTTATAAAAAGTCATGGATACAAAATGTACAAAGGATTTGTAACATATTTGTCTTTTTACTCGAAACATGAATATCCTATATTTTGTGGTCTAGTCGTACTTAATACCTCTTTTGGGAGTTGATTGAACACGCTGAAAGAATATTTTCAGTAATCGACCGATGTATTATCCTTGACAAGAAATTTCAGCGAGATCGACAATAGAAACGAAATCTTTTCAGGATCTAGAAGAATGGTATCTTTAAAAAACCTCTACAGAATTTATCATGCCACGTTATTATAATGCCTTAATAGTCTAGCCCACGCATTGTCAAACTTTTACCTAGGTAGGCTTAACTCTAAGGCCTCGGCCACATAGGTAGGAGCCTCGCTTGGTGCTTAGAGCTTCGCTGTGAGTTAGGTGACATATCCTAGCGAACCATCGCACCGCATACTGTCGCAATGGCCACATTGCACGCTTTGCGCCACGCTACGTGACGATTAGCCACCTAGTGAGTCTCCTAGCGAACAAACGTGTTGGTTAATTTTATTGTGTCACCAAGTTATTTTACAAGATGGAGGAAGTTTTAATTGCAGCTGTGTATAAAAGGGAGCCTTTGTGGAACCCATCGAGCAAATGTACTTATATTTGGTAATTTATTTTTATTAAACACTGTTTATTCCACTTTTTTGTAACGGTATACGAAGAAACATATGCTATAATAAGAATTGTGTTAGGTTAACTATGTTACGCTAATGTAAAACAATTATTTTATAGCAAAATAATAAGTATGTGGGAACGGTCGTCGCTGAATATTGTCAAAACATACGGTCAACGACCGACGAAACGACCTTTGGATATGTCCAAAGGTCACATACCAAAACATTGACGCGGCCGGACAGCGCGCCAGTCCCGTAAACAAATTGTTTATCCACAATACTATTTACGATGCATTCCACAGTAGAAAGAGGACGCATCACGCTGTCTCGCCGATCCCGCAAAACAAATTGTTTACCCACAATACTATTTGCGATGTCTGCAATACTGCAATCGACCATTTCGGCACGCACAGAAGTGAGATAAAAATATATCGCGGGCGCACTCCCGCGCCCATTCTGAAATGTATAAATACCCACTTACCGATAAATAAATCATTCATTCATTCACTCTCTCTTTCCGCATTGCTAATTGGCGTATTTTATTTAAATACCAAACAATCAAAATCATCAACCCGTCCCAACAGAAACACTCCGCTAAAAGTACAAAGAAACATATGATATAGTAGGAATTGTGTAAGGTTAACTAAGTTACGCTAATGTAAAATACTTAACTAATGTAAAATACTCATTTCAAAGCAAAATAATAAGTACGAATAAACATATGCTATAGTAGGAATTTTGTAAGGTTAACTAAGTTATGCTAATGTAAAATACTTAATTAATGTAAAATACTCATTTCACAGCAAAAGAATAAGTACGAAGAAATATATGCTATAGTAGGAATTACTTGTAGCAAAGGTTTACTTGAAATTTGGTTTAGTGGATATTTTCATGCATATGTTGTTCAGTTCAGAAGGGTCATTCTCCAGTATATCTTAACCTTAAGTCTTGACTAGAAGACAAGTAATTCCTTATCAAAGGTTTCGGCTTAAACTTTTTGGAACTTCCATTAGAATATTAAACAATTAATGACTTTGTTATTCAACGAATTAATCCCGCTACATGTATTTCTACCTCCTAGATCGAGGTTCTCTTCAGACAGAATGAGAAGTTGTTTTTTTATAGCTGATGTTTTCAGTACATGATGACTTAAAAAAAGAATACTAAATAACGTAGCAAAACCAAATGAACCAAATTTTGAAAGAATAAGGAGCCTTTATTTATTTGACACTTTTATTGCAAATACAATCTGGGGGACTTATTGGCAGGCGGCAACCTCTTCCAACCAACCAGATAAAAGTAAATGAAGCAAGTTATATGGTTGCATAAATCATTCAAATGACTATCCACCCCCACGAAATCCATAAACACATACGTGAGCATATGCCCACAAACTCCACAAAGACGGACAATCAACCGAACATTATTTTTCATA
The DNA here is from genome assembly GCA_949825065.1 of Odontocerum albicorne. Classification (NCBI taxonomy): domain Eukaryota; kingdom Metazoa; phylum Arthropoda; class Insecta; order Trichoptera; family Odontoceridae; genus Odontocerum; species Odontocerum albicorne. The sequence goes on along the minus strand of OX463847.1, from coordinate 5,131,965 downwards.
TAAAGTGAGATATCATCAATCAAAGGAAAAGGATGGGCATTTACAATGTGAAAGATTTATACATATTTATTAAAACCTTTATAATGTGAAAGAATACATGTCGAGGTATATGGACATGACGGAAGCGAAAAATGTGTACTTGAAAAAAAATAACGTAGAAGTATTTTATTCCTACAATTACTGTTTATAATTTCAATTTATCGATAAAATAATCAAATTTTAAAAAATAATACTCATGTTATGAAAACGTATTTTATAGATTTGAATTTTAATGTTGCAAATAATGTTTTATGGCTACAATTTAGTATAATCTGGAAGTAAATTTAATATAAATCGATAACAGCATGTTATTTTATTGTTTTACTTGCCATAAAACAGAAATAAATGAAATAATACAGGCGCTGCCTGTCGGAAATACAAATCATAAAATATAAGGGTCTGCGAGACTTATCGAGAAGAGGGTCAGAATGTTGTTCGATCTGTGATTTAGGCGTAACACGGGACATTGATTGATTTAGTAACATTCCCGACTTCATTAATTCAGCCAACTCCTAATGTTAAAATGATTGCATTGTGTTACACTCTCAATTTATACAGTACAAGCTGGCGGGCTTCTCTTCAGACTAAACAGAAACGTATTTTTAATAAAATCAACGACAATCCAACCTTCAACTCTCGGTAGCAAAGACGCGCTACTAGGTTACTAGGTGAAAGAGGTGTAAAAAAAAGGTAGGTTTGTGTACTGTATTACTTTGTACTTTTGTATAGTATTTCAGCCTGATAGATTTTTAGCCATTTGATAATCTCTTATCTCGCCGAAAATTTTCAGTGTCTTTCCAAACATGGATTAGCGCTACGCTCAAACAGAGAGTGTCTATTGACTTTTCAGTTCACCACTCCTCTTTTTTTTATGTCGTTATTAACTATCCATGCAGTGAGACTCTGGAATCAGTTTCAAACCAATGTATGACTCGTTCCGTCCTTGGCATGCTTTAAGATGCGACTGATAAAACTCTTAATTTATTGTCAGTAAAATAACGTGTTTCATTCCTGAATTTTCTTTTCCTTTCCTCTCCACCATCCCTTCCTTTTATTTTGATTGATGATATCTGACTTTACATGAAAAATAATGTTCGGGTCATTTTCCGTCTTTGTGGGGTTCGTAGGTGTATGCTCACGTATATGTTTATGGATTTCGTGGGGATGGATAGTCATTTGAATGATTTATGTGACCACTTAACTTGCTTCATTTACTTTTGTCTGGTGGGTTGGAATAGATTGCCGCCTGACAGTAAAGGCCACCAGATTGTATTTGCAATAAAAGTGTTAAATAAATAAAAAATAATCTCTTCCAACCAACCAGAAAGATTAACAGTGATATTTTAGGTGAGAATTAGAATATAACTACATCTTGAGACTTTCGCGGTTCGTCGTATCAGATTGCGGTTATGATACCGACGTTCGAAAAGTTGCATTTTTATATTTTCAAGGCTTGTTTTAAGTTAACTTTGCCATCATCTAGGGTAGGGGTCTTCAAACTACGGCCCGCGGGACATCACCGGCCCGTGAGCACCACCAATATGCCCGGTATCCGACCCGTCATGGTTTATTTTGATTACATTATAAAATTTACAATGTAAGTACATCATACAAAATAATAATCAGATGTTTTTATTTAAAGACTCGTAAGTACCAACCGAAATTGCGAACGGAGCGGAGTCCACCCCGCACCCTGCGCCATAGATATCTCACTCGCCGGCTAGTCCCAATACGAAAATTTATGCGTAATTCAAAACTACAGTATGTTGGTATGATGAGCTAGCTAGATCTTGGCCATTGGGACTTAGTGGAGGAGTCAGTATGGTCCTTAGGCTAAAAAGTTTGGAGACCCCTGATCTAGGGCTTGTTTGATCTTTGGCCGGTGAAGTTGACAATAAAAAAGCCAAGAAGATGAAAATGGAAACGTTTTGGAGATTTCGGCACCATAAACCAAACTGCGATTTACGACACTCCAAGACCTTATAAAACTGATTAGATACAATTGTTATTGGCAAAAGTGCGTACCAATCGTTATAAAACGCTCCAGGAAGACAGACAAGTCGAAAATGAAAAACTAATAATATAGAAAAAATATTATTTTTTATGTTGTATTACGAGTAACTTTCGTCGTATACAGTACAACTTAATGGGTTTATAGTAATTGGTGTAATCTTTACTAACCAACCAAAAAGATTCAAAAGATAAATTTTAGGTGAAAACCAGATTAGAGCTCTTTTCGAAAATTGGATACTTACCGAAATCGAACGGGCTAACCTCGGATTGAAGATATCTTATGAGACCATGGAAGCAATTTTTGTATGGAGTTGTTAGATTCGCATATTGTAAATCCAGGAACATGGACGTAGGTGTTTGTGTTTCCTGTACCTGGAAGAAAAAAAATGTATTGATCCCCATGATGCCGGGCAAGAAGAATACGAAATCTACACTTTATCAAGAGTTTTTTCGGTAGGAAATTTTCTTTCGAAAATTAAACTCGAGGATGAGCCATCCATAACGTTTCTCAAAGGTCTCGGGGCCGTTGAACTAATATCTAAACGCCTTAAGATAAATCACGGCAATAGCCAAAAGTCTTTTAATAAAATGAGAAGCGTATTCTGCGATGATCACCTAACCTTGAAACTTCGACAACGGTTAGTCAAACGTTACGTTTAGTCAGTGTTATTGCATGGAGTGCAATCATGGACCTTCAAAGTTGGTAGTATGAACCGACTGGAAGCATTAGAAATGTCGATATACCGGAGAATGCTACGGATACCCTGGACAGATATGGTCAACAACACAAGGGTTTTTCAAAGAGCCAAAGTTGATCGAGAGTTGCTGACTAATATTAAAATTCGAAAGGTGTCCTATTTGGGTCATGTACTTAGAGGAACAAAGTACAAATTACTGCACCTGATCATCCAAGGCAAAATAGAGGGTCAAATAGGTATTGGCAGGAGGCAAATCTCCTGGCTCCGCAGTATACGTGATTGGACTGGTATAAGGCGCGTTGGGGATCTTTTTCGGGCTGCCGGGGACAAAGATGCCTACTTTCTCAGGTGATATTCAATGTTGGGGGGACCTGACATGACACTAGGAAGAAGAAGCCAAAAGTCGTCACACAGCTGATTCGGATCAGGCTATGACGTGCAGTGCCGGGCTGTTGACCGACTTGTGTGTATGCGTTTTTTAGTATCATTGTATTCCTGATGAAACATAAACATACATTTAATCCATCATGCCGTTGTCCTGTCAGGGTAAGCAGAGAGCCTTAAAAGCACCAGACTTTACCATCTCGACGCAAACCATTCTCCTCCTCTACATTCATACACCTCATTACACTCCTATGATTTATTTAACTTTCTACGTTTTCTTCTTTCAAAATATCGTTCTCTTGATTCAACCATACTTGCATTGTTATTCCTCTCACACATCTTTATAGTTACATATAATTACATTTAACATGTAATTAAAATCAGCTGAGATAAAGTCAATGAACCACAACAACATATACGAGTATGTTATATTTAAAATCTGTATCAAAATCTGTTCACAATAGTATTTTGGTACCAACTTTGATATATGATAAAATGTGAAAAAAGACTTAAAGTACACATTTTAAACATCATAATCATTTACTTAATGTTATTTTCTATGAATAACATTTTCGTGCATTATCTTATTTAAAACATTTACATAAATATGTACAGGACAGGTTTCAGTTTTGATAAAATGAATAAAAAATACGAATGTTAGTTCTGGGATGTTAAATAATATATGTTAATTAAAAAGGTTAAAATTAGTTTTTCGACTTAATAAAAAAAAACGCATCACATTAAATAATGTATTTCATCCTATTGTTCTAGATATGGTGTCAAGCTCTGCATGTGATTATCCACTATGTACTTTTGACGAACTACTCGTGGATGCTGTGCGAGGGTCTCTACCTGCACACGGTTCTGGTATCCGCCTTCGTAGCGGAACAGCGTCTGCTGACGGCCCTGATGGTGCTGGGTTGGGTCATGCCACTCCTGGTCATCATCGTCTATACCATCACCCGGGGTATCAATGAAACGTATACCAAACAGTAAGTTTTCATATATTTTTTGGAACACTTCAAATTAATATTTATATATAAAAGCTCTCGGAAAAGATTATATCAGGAGACCAATTGCCTTGGCCTATTTGGAGAGTCATAAATATGGTAGACTCCGAGTAGCGGTGACCAGATGCAAGGTGCACATACAGACATTGGTTTTCTTGAAAGAAAGAAGTATTGAATTGGGGCTATCCAGGACTCGCAAACGGTTAGTCAAATGCTACGTTTGGTCAGTGTTATTGCATGAAGTGGAATCATGGACCCCCAAAGTTGGTAGTATAAACCAGTGCTCCGCAACCTTTTGTCACCTACGACACATCAAAATTCTTCCTAGAATTACGCGGCACACCAAAAGCTAAAATATATAGGTATTAAATTGATACACAAATTTTACAATATTTTTTTGTTTTTTATTTGAATAGTATACATACATAAAACTATAACATATTTATTTTTACGCAATCTTAATAATTATTATAAAATAATAATTAATGTGATACCTGCGCTTGTTTCAATGAACACAAAAGTTTTATATTCGGCTCGATTTTTGACAGCGCAACCCGAAGTTCTTGGTCAAGACCTTTTAAACATGACCGCTTATCATCTTTAATTAATGCAAGAGATGAAAAACTTTGCTCACATACTCGTAAATATGTCGTCGAAAATGGGAGTAGTGTTAAGATTGATCTGTCCGAAATGCGACGATATTCTTTTTTAACGTAAATCCAGAAAACATATAATGGAACTTCGGAGAAGTGAAGTTTTAAAGTCATGTCATTATTTAAATCTGTAAATTCCTCTCGAATTTGCAGAGGCAGTGCTTCCGTAGAATTTATTGCATTCGTTGCAAAAGGATTTCGAATCCAATCGTATTGTTCCGTATTAATGGAATAAAAATATTGATCAAATTTATGCTGAAGCATACTAAAATGTTGTTGGACCAGATCCACAATTAATTGTTTGTTTTCAATTGTACTATGGTTGGTCCTTTGGTACATTTCCAAACATCCTTTTTGCAACTCTTTCTGCCAAAGTTCGAGTTTTTTTTTCAACCCTTGTTATTTGTCGGAGCACGTCAATATATTCTCATTTCGACCTTGCCATTTTTTATTAAAGCACACTACGCAGTTTTCAACAGTTGCACCAGGCGCTGGGTGACCGTTGAAAAATTATTTAGTTGTAATAATTATTCTATACTACATTTTGAAAAATAGACAATATTATGAAAAATTATTTGTCATTGTGTATTAAATACATAATGAAAAATTATAAAATGTCAAATACATTGAATTTGACCGCGGCACACCTGTATCCGGCTCACGGCACACCAGCGTGCCACGGCACACCGGTTGCGGAGCACTGGTATAAACCTACTGGAAGCATTCGAAATGTGAATGCACCGGATAATGCTACGGATACCCTGGACGAATATGGTCAGCAACACAAGGGTTCTTCAAAGAGCCAAAGTTGATAGAGAGTTTTTGACTAATATTGAAATCTGAAAGGTGTCCTATTCTGGCCATGTACTTAGAGGAGCAAAGTACAAATTACTGCACCTGATCATCCAAGGCAAAATAGAGGGTCAAAGAGATATTGGCAGGAGGCAAATCTCCTGGCTCCGCAATATACGTGATTGGACTGATGTGTTATAAGAAGCGTCGGGGATCTTTTTCGGGCTGCCGGGCACAAAGATGTCTACTCTCAGGTGATATTTAACGTAGGGGGGACCTGACATGACACTGGGAAGAAGAAGGACTCACAAAACATGCTAACATGCACAAATATTGGGACAACATGCTCGAGGCAACACCTAATTGATGCGAATAATATAGAATCTATATAGCCTCCAATTGATCTTCTAGACACAGACAATTGATCTTCTAGATACGGAAATCAATGACTAATTCTTTCCACGTGACGACACTACTTTAACGTTCTTTTCTTCAACTTTGCGGTTTATCTTTCTTCATCCTAAATTCTTTCCTAAACTCTAATTTTTCCTATCATAATTGTTTTCCTGCACATTCTGTGCAGCCATTGCATTTTTACCGCATTAACCATGTTTTCATTGCAATTTAGCACGAACAAGCTTCGATTGCTTCTCCTTAGACTAACATCAAGAAAGCATGTTGAGCAGCCAATTTTATGGAATAATAATAAATTGATCGATTTTCGAAACCTGTCAGCTTCTATAAATTTTTCATCTTTTAAACTCTTCTCTTCAGAGGTTGAATTTCATCATGGCTTTTGATGGAGGCAGTAACTCTGATTCCTTAGTGATACCACTTTTCGCAAGTTCTTCAATCAAAATATGCGGCTTCTTCCAATACTTTTTCTAGCCTGAATTATGCCCAACTATATAAGTTTAAGGCTTTCATATTTTTATCCTCGAATTTTATGTTGAAAGTACTCTAAGTTTCCCTTTTTGACGGCCGATGGATTTCACAATCTTTATTTATTCGTTGCATTATGTCATCATTATGGTCTTCATCATCCCATGAAACTCTCAGCATTCTTCGATAGGACCTCATTTCAAAAGCTTCCGGTCCTTTATGGTAGCCTGAGAAGGTGTCCTGAGAAGCCTGAGAAGGTGTCCATGTTTCAACAACCTAGAGAAGTGTGAAAAATAATTAGCAACTCAAAATTTATGTATGATACACGTATAATAGTCGAATTTGAAAAACTTGTATTTTATAAATATCTAAGAGTAATGTTCTTCAAAATAATCAAACAATTAAGAAAAAAAATCTTTCATAAATCTTAAACTCATTTCAAAGATCGTCCACCCTTAATTTCTTGTCTTTTAATTTATTTTGTTTTTTAACATCCCTAATTGAGATTAAATAAACGATGCCTTAGATTTTTTTATGATTTTCTCCCTAATTGTTTTATTCTTTACTGAGGGGAAGTCCATTTTGGAATTTAATCAAAGCTTCCTTAGAGAAATCTGTTCCTTTATAACGAAGGGGTAGCTGGTGAACCGTATTTGATAAATGAAAAAGTCATCAATTACCGAAAGAAGTTTTTTCAAAAATTAAATTCAAAGGCGAGTTAAATGAAATAATTGAAAGGCTTTAAAATATATGACAGACAATTTATAATACTACAAAAAAGGTTCTATTTTAAGGAAGTGGCCGCTAATAAAGGTTTCGTTTTTTTTTTACAAACCCCTAAAGAAGTTATTTTGAATAACTTAAGCCATATTATTGAATAAAGCATTAACAATGTAAATAATCTCGATCGGTCGTTGCTGGGCCTCGTAATCGAGGATGCCCTCACCATTTCAACGTCAATTCAATTAGAAAGCGAAGCTGTGTCGTGGATTTTTTTTTTTTTAAGTAAGTGAGACATTGCATACCAGCAAACTCGCCGGCCACTTCGCTGTACTGAATTCGATGGCACACCGAAGGGAGACGATCGTAGCACACCGGCATGTTTTCTTTTTCTCTCTTTTTTTGAAAAAATAGATATGACCGAAGTCATAGGTACTTAGTCGAATACTAAGCGAAAAAAATACCTGTGTCATGGAGCAGCAAAGTACAAGGTTCGAACCGACGACCTTCCGCATGGATGTTCAGTGGCCATGTGCCTCAAACGATCTAGTTTGTAGTGAACTTACATTTAAATCGCGCCATTTCCCTATTTTCCCTTTTCCATCTCAATACACGTATTTTGCGTCTTCCACATTCATAAAAAGTCTATAACCATACAGCTCCTACGATTCTCTTACTTCGTACATTTTTTTCTTTCAAAATATTATTCACTCAATTCAACCATGCCTTCCTTTGTTTTCCTCTTTTTCACTTTCTACAAACATTTGTTCTGTATATTTGTTTTTTAGTCTTTCTTCATTCATTCGTTCCACATGCCCAAACCATCTCAGTGTTCTTTTTAATATTACACAACACGTCAGTCTTAATTTAATATTTATCCCTAATCACTTTTTTTCGTATTTTGTCATCAACTGTCCCCCCAAGTAATCTTCGAAGTCCACGCTTCACTCCCAAACATCGAAATTTGTACGTAATTACTGTTGTGGACGAATTCAATACTGTCCACGTTTCTCTCCCAAATATCTACATTACTGTTGTAGACGAATTTAATACTGTCCACGTTTCACTCCTAAACATCTAAATTTATACTAAATTACTGTTGTGGACGAATTCAATACTGTCCACGTTTCACTCCCAAACATCTAAATTTGTTCTAAATTACTGTTGTAGACGAATTCAATACTGCCCACGTTTCACTCCCAAACATCTACATTTGTACTAAATTACTGTTGAGGACGAATTCAATACTGTCCACATTTCACTCCCAAACATCTAAATTTGTTCTAAATTACTGTTGTGGACGAATTCAACACTGTCCACGTTTCACTCCCAAACATCTCAATTTGTACTAAATTACTGTTGTGAACGAATTCAATACTGTCCACGTTTCACTCCCAAACATCTAAATTTGTACTAAATTACTGTTGTAGACGAATTCAATATTGTCCACGTTTCACTCCCAAACATCTTAATTTGTACTAAATTACTGTTGTGGACGAATTCAATACTGTCCACGTTTCACTCCCAAACATCTAAATTTGTACTAAATTACTGTTGTGGACGAATTCTATACTGTCCAGTTCGAGTATATTTGTTTTAATACCTTATTACCATGGTTTCTTACCGCTACATGCCATTCGATATCTCTAGTATCATCTGAGAAAATAGTACCTTAATAATGAAATTTTTCAACTAGCCCTAATCTTTCATTACTCGCTCATTCACATATTTACTTTTCCTTTCACATTTCATATCAATACGAATTTGGGTTTCGCAATATTTTTTTCTTAGATCTTTTACTTAATACCTCTCATACAATTTATTTGTGCTGAACTTATTATCCTGATTGGACATCCTTATAAGAACTTATATTCAGATTTGTACAACTATTTTCTTTTCATTGTGCTGAAAATAATTTCTCCATATCTCTCCACTCCAGTTTGTAACACAACAAACGGGAATACTTGCTTCAGTCACCATTTAACAATTTATTATTCAGGATATAATATTTTATCTGAAAGACTTAGTTCATTTAATTGAAATTTCTTCGAAAACTTGATAATAGAAGGTATAGAGTAATAGAAATATATATTGGAAAGTCTTTAAAAGCCATCATTTTAATTAAGTTTGAAGTGCAATCGGATGCACGAGGAGACAGCCCATAATGAAAGATCTTTTGAAGCGGGATTAAGCCTTTTGTTGGAAAGGATTCACTCCACGTTATTGCAAAATCTCGCATCGTATTTGGAGGAAATAAAGAGACTCAAACATTTTTAAAGCATTCATTCATTCATTAAGTCGTGTGGTGCTTTTAAATGGATGATTTGGACAAGTTGAAGATTATGAATGGTTTGGACAAGTTGAAGATTATGGATGATTTGGACAAGTTGAAGATTATGGATGATTTGGACAAGTTGAAGATTATGGATGATTTGGACAAGTTCAAGATTATGGATGATTTGGATAAGTTGAAGGTTATAAATGATTTGGACAAGTTGAAGATTATGGATGGTTTGGACAAGTTAAATATAATGAATGATTTGGACAATTGAAAATTATGGATGATTTGGACAAGTTGAAGATTATGGATGATTTGGACAAGTTGAAGATTATGAATGATTTGGACAAGTTGAAGATTATAAATGATTTGGACAAGTTGAAGATTATGAATGGTTTGGACAAGTTGAAGATTATGGATGATTTGGACAAGTTGAAGATTATAAATGATTTGGACAAGTTGAAGATTATGAATGGTTTGGACAAGTTGAAGATTATGGATGATTTGGACAAGTTGAAGATTATGGATGATTTGGACAAGTGGCAGACGATGGATGATTGGACAAGTGGAAGATTACGGATGATTTGGACAAGTTGAAGATTATGAATGGTTTGGACAAATTGAAGATTATGGATGATTTGGACAAGTTGAAGATTATGGATGATTTGGACGAGTGGCAGACGATAGATGATTTGGACAAGTGGAAGATTACGGATGATTTGGACAACTTGAAGATTATGGATGATTTGGATAAGTGGAAGATTATGGGTGATTTGGACAAGTTGAATATTGCGAATGATTTGGACAAGTCGAAGGTTATGGATGATTTGGTCAAGCTGAAAATTATGCCCACAAAACGAAATCTTCTTCTTCATCGCATGTTCAAGGCTGAGCGTCACAGTCTTTTAATTTGAATGGGAAATCTGCGTCTCCTTCCTTCTCGATGTTGGATCAAGTTGAACGTAGCATTTAAAGAAAATCCTATAACTCCGTCCGTTTATTTGGTCCGTTCACCTTACAAGAGACCTTCCACTTGTTTATTTTACCTCAATTGTCTCCGTGATCATTAGCTTCTCCAGACTTACGTTATTCTTTCTGGCAAATTATTTAATGTACAAAATTATTTATTTCCGGGATGTTTCTAAAGTATTCAATTTATCTATAATTCTTGGATAATAGAGATATTGGTTTACCTTGGGGTCTTTGGGATGCAGAGCAACTACCTTCAACCCCACATATTGTATTGTATTACATTTGTGTTGTATAAAGTACAACCTGGTGGACTTTTTGTTATGTTGCATATATCTTCCAGCCGTCTAGAAGTCTATCATATTTCTTTTTTTCGTTGAAAATGACATTATTGCCTTAATTAATTAGGTCTCTGGAAAGCAAGGATACAAGTTAGTTTGGTACCAGTAGTCGCACCTGCTAGTCGTGTGCGAGTTTTGCTGTCTTTTCATGTACAGTAAATGCCAACACGTGCAATTGTGAACAGTAAGTTCCGTACCTTCTTCGATTGCTCTAAACCTGAAGGTTTGATTTTAAAGACCGGTACAATATGAATAAATAAATAATTCAAGCGCAGAAATATCTGATACTGACAAATACTCCATCATGAACAAGATCTCACGGCCAATTTACAAGAGAGGGAGATAGTCATTGGGTTTAGAATTTTGTTAACTTGCTGTTCGTCGTCGTAAGCGTAGGTATAAAATATAAATTCTACTCTATGCCGAAATGTAACAACAACCTTGTAAATAGACTCATAACCGTAAGAGACTCATTTTTAGGGTTTCATTGAGAATCGAATCCAAAACTTCCGGGATTTGTATAAAATGTTAATTATTAAATGCTTAAAAAGCCCACACATTAGATATAATATATAAATAAAATAGAAAAATAGTATTTCAATTTATAACGATCACTTTTTGAAGGGAAAAACCAAATTGAACGGAAAAAAACTAAACAAAACACCTAACAATGCAACCTTCATTACATTATCAAATTAAAATCAAATCACTGTTTCATTGTTCTAAAATCAAATCACTGTTTCATTGTTCTAAAATCAAATCACTCTTTCACTGTTCTAAAAAAATAGGAATTTTAAAAAAAATAACGGCACTTAAGTAGTAAATATTTAAAATTAACATTAAGAAATGTCCAATTTATTATATATTTAAAGTTTTTACTCTACGTTTCATCTATAAAACAGAGATGTCACAAAACGCCTCCATATAATTATCGAAAATATAAATGTACTTTTTGGTAACTTTAAAATTTGCAATTCTGTTGCAATTTTAGGTAACTTTTAAAAATTTTATTTCAATAAATCTAATCGTGTTCTGTTTTCAACTATTTGTAATAACCAGAATCACTGTTAATTAAAAAAATGGTTTTCATTAATGCGGTAACATTACTGAAAAGTATTTTTTTTAAATTCTGAAAAATAATTAATATTTTATTTTTTTCAGTCACTTTCTTGAAGTATACAAATGACGAGTTTCTGTTTCAACCAACCATGAATCAACCAACGATTTACAATACTGATGTAGAAAAAAATATATAATAAATTTACAACAAGATTATTGACAAGAAGAAAAAAGGGATTACGAAAAAAAAAAAAAAAAAGATATTGTAATTCGAAACGAGTCAAGACACGCTATATCACTGATGGCAGATGTGATGTTTTTTTTTATTTCACTTTGTAAAGCACATCAATCTTTATTTACTTGAGTAAATAAATGAAAGACTTTATTTACTTGAGTAAATAAATGAGATAAAGCAAAAGTTTTAGAAGCCTTCATGTAACATCATCAGAGTTTCTCAAATTTACTATCGTAAGAGAGGGTTTGCCTTGAGCGCACCTTGACAGGCTTCAAAGATTGTTCAGTGCAGAAGTGCAAGTAAAGTTTAATACTGGCATATTTCATCGGATAACGTCGTTATTAAATTAACTTATCTAGTTGAATTATATTTAAGGTACTTGGGGCGGTACAGGTGTTTTAAAGTGTTACGTACGTCGTTTTCAAACAAAAACCTTTCTATGGAGAAATCTATACCTTAAAAAATACATAAATAAATACGTGCACTTTTAAACGATTTCATTAATGCCTTCTTGACATGATAACTTGATATGGTCGAGAGGTATAAAGAATAAGACATTTTCTTTCTCAGGTAGACTTTTTAAATTGTTGTAACTGCGGAGTTGAGGATATCCTTGCTATTCCAACATCAAAACAGCTGTAAAGTGAAGTTGTGCCATGGAGTTTTTTTTAACCTTTTCCTTCCTTTGCTAAAAAACCCGCGCGTTCCGGTGCTGTGTATTCAACACACATGTAAAAATGTGCGATTTAAAATTGGAAAAATAAAAATATTCATAACCAATGGCTGAAATTAATTAAATTTGAAGTCAAAAGTGATAATAATTTAAATTTAATTGCTGAAAACATGAAAAAAAAACATCGGCGGACGTTCCGAAACGGGCAAAGAGACCACCTCAAATGGATGCCCGAGAGCTACTGAAGCGAGAGAAGCGAGCGAACTGAGATTCTATTTCTTGCGTTTCCATATACAAAAGAAGAAGGAGAGTGACGCTATTTACGTCTCACTCTCACACACTGAAGTAGAGTGAGAGTGAGACGTGAATAGCGTCGATTCCTCACCCGTAGCGGTTTTTTAGAATGAATATACCTGCGTCACACACTGGCACACGTTTGATTGTATTGGTGAATTTATTCCCGATTTTCACAAAATATCTCTAATGTGGCCGATGAGTGCTAATTATTATAAATATTATTTTTTCATTCAATGCGTAAATGTATCACGGAGGAATACCTAAAATATGAACCCTGTATTTATTATATTTATATAGATAAATTAAAGTTTTTAGAAGCAAGTTACACATCATAGGGAGGGAAGGGTTAAGTGTGAGCCGTTGTAAACCAAGAAATTCATTAGTCACTCCACTGTGCTCTACCCGATGGTACACCGAAATGAGACGATCGGACCACACCGGCGTGTTATTTTTTCACTTTTTCAAAGAATAGATATATCTCCTGATCTGACTGCCTAAATTGTTTTCCTTCGGCACCCCATTGTATATTATGGACTTTTGCCTCTTCTACAATTTTATTTTTTTGGTAGGGCCATGTTTTCTCAGTATTTTAATTTTTCCTCCATGCCCGATGTATCTCCATGGTGATATTTGTAGGGAATATATTTATTTATTTACAAGTAAATGGTACAATGTACGTTATAACAAAGATAACAACAAAAAAGAGAATCAGTTGGGAGTGCTCATTAACGTGTTTGAAAGAACGTACGGAAAAAAATTTAACACAATAACAACAAAAATATTTAGAATGAAACACGTATCAAATCGTAAAGTCACATGTTACCTACAAAATACTGGGCCGTCTACAGGCGCACAGTCCACACTGCAGAAAAAATACAAACACAGTAGACAAATCATTGAAAAAACAAATCTAAAATAAAATACAAATTGAAAACAAAGTATAAAAGATGGAATCAGACAAGTACAACTTCACAAATCCTCAAAACGCACGTGGAAAAAAATCACAAAAATATCTTTTTTAAAAACACAATTTGTTTTTTAAAAAGCAGTTCAAAAAAGATCCTTAAAAGTCTTAGAAAGATACACGGGATCTCACTTCAAACCTGGGATATTCGGAAGTGTCTTTTCAGGCACTCCTTAAAGGTCAGCAAACTAACTCCAAAAATGTCCGAGACCGTAGCGTACTCATTTCCGATCCTGTGTAGTCTAGGTATGGGAGAATTCTCAAAATAATTTGTTGTATAATTTTCACATAGAAATGTGTCTTGCTGCCTAGTAATTATTATCAGTACTCGAATGCCAAATCAATTCGTACAACCCATCGTTCCATTCACGACATTGAAAAGAATAATCAAGTCCGCTTATATTTGTCGATCAGAGATACTTATAAGTTTAAGGTTAGATAACATAAAAAATATAATTGATATCATTCAGTAAAAACTGGATTAAAATATTGGATTCCCTCATATGCATTGTAATGGTATAATGGGGAGTCACTGTATAATGGGGAGTCTATGTACTAGAATTGTATTTTAATTTATTTCTCACCAAGGCGTATTTCACCAAGATGTAAGGCAGAATTTCATCGTTCAAATAACGCTTTGAACAATAAAATTCTGTCTCACAAAAGCGTACCTTTAAACCTTCCAATCGTTACAGAAATGTTATCTCTTTGTCATCAGAATTTCCGGTTTGATCCGTCAAAACTATGCGTTTGCTGAATTGCAAAACCCTGTGAATAATATACCTTAGCACCTATTCTCTTTACCTACCCTAAAAAGGACATGGGGGGATGGTTAGTATGGATGTGATATATAAATAAATAAAATGTTTTTATATATGTACATAAACCAATATATATAATCTTACCCATCGAACTTTCCATTAATAGTATTGAAGGTAGAAAACCAAATGAATAATATTTCCTTTATAAACATCCTAAATTCTGTTAGAGCCATAATGTAGATTGGGGATAATCCTTTCAAAAGGCTTTTAAATAAGGAGCGTCCACTCCTCGTGCGTGTGGCTGTTAAGGACTTGACATTTTCTTCACAAAGGGTGGTAAATACCATTTTCCAACAGACGTGGACACAAACCAAATTCGTAGGGTTTAGGTTGAGAATATGGACAATTTAATAAAGCTATTTAAGGCTTACTTGGCTTAGCCATATGGAAATTCTCTAGTTTGTCGCTAATGCGAATCGAAACTTTTATGTGGACGTTGCTCTTGAAACTGTTGTAGAGGTTGAAATTGCCCACGCGAAAGTCACAATTCTGGATGAAATTTGGCTTTTTAGGGAACAGATTTTTTTCCATTTGACTTTCAACAACTTTCAAATACCATAGTAAGCTTCTGTTATTCGTTTAATTTAAAGTTTTGGTCATTTAACTTTGTCGCTTAGTTTTTTAATATAAAAGATTTTGTTTTACATTATCAGTTTTTAAGTATTTTATTGTATAAAATTATTTTTATACAATACAACTTGGTTAAATTTAAGAGCGAAAAAAAAATAAAATACTGAAAAAAATCACGTGAAAGTTGGATTAAATGTTTTACAAGAGAAAATAAATGTAAATAAAATTTAAGAGAATTTACATACACACTTGTCATCACGCGGTTTCCCTGCTGGGGTAGGCACATATGAGAGATCACTTAACTTTTTTATCTCGACACACACATATTTCGCCTCTTCCTCATACATGCATATTCTCAAACAGTACCTTCTATTTCTCTCACTTCTTACATGTCCTTTCAAAATAGCATTCACTTGATTCATTCCACTGATAATTTCAGTGTGAAGATTATAAGATTTTATTTTTTTAGATTATTGTAAATTCCGTAATTAAAACAGTTTAATGTAATCAAAATTAGCTGTTGGCTGTAAACAAATTTAAATCTACAAAATTAGCTGTTGGTTGTAAACAAATTAAAATCTACAAAATTAGCTGTTGGTTGTAAACAAATTTAAATCTACAAAATTAACTGTTGGTTGTAAACCAATTCAAATCTACAAAATTAAGTGTTGGTTGTAAACAAATTTAAATCTACAAAATTAGCTGTTGGTTGTACACAATTTTAAATCTTAAATAATCTAGCCAAATGTACCATGTATACAAAGAAATGAAATAATAATAAGTAATAAACCATCTCACTACTCTATGAGAGATAACTTATAAGTAATTCTTTCCTCGCATTTTCTATTCCTAATAAAAATAGCGATCTCATTCTGGAAAAAAACATAAATTTAACTAAATTAATGGTATAAATGACAACAATAGTATGATTTTCATTATATTTGTAATAGTTTTGACCTACTTCATCAATTTAATTCATCATGCCATTTCAGTGTTGTTAAAAACCAAATTATGAGAAGTAAAAAAACACGTCCAAGACTTCGGAGAAAGGGAATTTCTTCGTTCAAATTGTGGTTTTAAATTTTTATGGGGAAATTATGTTGACAAATTACAGTCTCACTTGGAAATGAATGGCTAATTCGGACCGAAGTCAGACTTGAATTATAATTTTATTCCTGATGCCGAGGAAAAAAATATTTTAATAAGATTCTTATTTCTAAGAAATTGAACTCTTAAAGAAAACGAGTAGATCTCTCGACTTTTATATTATTCGCGAAAATTTATTCCCTACTTACAAAAAAAATTGTTGACATAGGAAATGAAAAGTTCAGATTTAGATTTTAAAGGAAGATAGATGGCAATAGTAAATATATATAATGTCGTGTGTTGTCCTGCGATGGGTATTTAAAAGATTTTATAATGTATAAGCTATAAAATATTTAAAATGATTTTGTAAAAAATATTACATGCAAATCAATATTTTTTATTAATTTATTGATATTAAGTGTAAACATAAGTCGTGTCCGTTTTTTTTTCCAAATTTAATAATGATTAATGTTTAATGCCTTAACTATAAATAACACATTTATATTTTTAACTATTGTCTTACACATTTATTGAGTTTGTAATAATTGTATTTACTGCACTTTTTTTTTGCATTATGATTTTCGTGTATAAGGGTGTTAACTGAAAAATATCTGACGCTGTCACGGCTGGTCTCGCCCTCTATTGGTGGGGGTGTATCTTAGACGGAAGACACTATGTTGCTATCATTAAAATTGTACTAATTTATTTAAAAGTTCCAATCTTCATGTATTCTTCAACTTATTCATAGTTGCTCGTGTTTGAGTGAAGACTACGCTAAAAAGGATTTTAATTAAAGTCTTATAAATTGTATTTATTTTGTTTGTGTGTTAAAATAATATGTTTTAGAAACAATTTAACTATTCGAAATAGTAACTAAAAGTTTTTATTCGTAATCTGATATACAAAATCTCATACGATTTAATATAGAGTTTCGTGTTGTTCTATGTACAAACGTTGTCTTCCAATGCAAAGAATTGGATTAAATTAATTGAAACGTGAGAAGCAGTGGTCGTGGCGGGCCAGTTAGAACGAAATTAGAATCCAACTTGGTCAATATTTAGTTTAGATTACGAACCTACATACTTTTGGTTACCTCCACACCATGCGGTTTGTAGGACTGGGGACTGAAGGGGATTAAATTATAAAATAATTGGTACCAAAACTTGTTAGGGGTGCAATTTCATATAATTTGTTTTAAATTTATTCTTTATGGCCACCGTTTAAACATTAAATATATGCTTTGGCTTGTCTCTCGCCTAAAAATATTGGATTCGATTTTCAGTGGTGACCAAAGACGGGATTTTTTCTTTATCACGTTCATCGGACTCATTATCCTTCATTATTATTTTTTGGAATGTTTCTTTATCACGTTCATCGGACTTATTATCCTTCATTATTATTTTTTGGAATGTTTCTTTATCACGTTCATGGGACTTGTTATCCTTGATTATTATTTTTTGGAGTGTTTCTTTATCACGTTCATCGGACTTATTATGCTTCATTATTATTATTTGGAATGTTTCTTTATATTATTTTTTGGAATGTTTCTTTATCACGTTCATCGGACTTATTATCCGTCATTGTTATTTTTTGGAATGTTTGTTTATTATGTTCATCGGACGTATTATCCTATTTTTTGGAATGTTTCTTTATCACGTTGATCGGACTTATTATCCTTCATTATTATTTTTTGTAATGTTTCTGTATCACGTTCATGGGACTTACTATCCTTCATTATTTTTTTTTTTAATGTTTCTTTATCACGTTCATCGGACTTATCGTTCATTATTATTTTTTGGAATGTTTCTTTATCACATTCATCGGACGTATTATCCTTCATTATTATTATTTGGAATGTTTCTTTATCACGTTCATCGGACTTATTATCCTTCATTTTCATTTTTTTTAATGTTTCTTTATCACGTTCATCGGACTAATTATCCTTCATTATTATTTTTTGGAATGTTTCTTTATCACGTTCATCGGACTTATTATCCTTCATTATTACTTTTTGGAATGTTTCTTTATCACGTTCATCGGACTTATTATCCTTCATTATTACTTTTAAGAATGTTTATTTATCACGTTCATCGGACTTATTATCCTTCATTATTACTTTTTGGAATGTTTCTTTATCACGTTCATCGGACTTATTATCCTTCATTATTACTTTTAAGAATGTTTATTTATCACGTTCATCGGACTTATTATCCTTCATTATTACTTTTTGGAATGTTTCTTTATCACGTTCATCGGACTTATTATCCTTCATTATTACTTTTAAGAATGTTTATTTATCACGTTCATCGGACTTATTATCCTTCATTATTACTTTTTGGAATATTTCTTTATCACGTTCATTGGACTTATTATCCTTCATTTTTATCATTTGGAATGTTTCTTTATATTATTTTTTGAAATGTTTCTTTATCACGGCCATGGGACTTACTATCCTTCATTATTATTTTTTTTAATGTGTCTTTATCACGTTCATCGGACTTGTTATCCTTCATTATTATTTTTTTGAATGTTTTTTTATCACATTCATCGAACTTATTATCCTTCATTATTTTTATTTGGAATGTTTCTTTATCACGTTCATCGGACTTATTATCCTTCATTATTACTTTTTGGAATGTTTCTTTATCACGTTCATCGGACTTGTTATCCTTCATTATTATTTTTTGGAATGTTTTTTTAGCACATTCATCGGACTTATTATCCTTCATTATTATTATTTGGAATGTTTCTTTATCACGTTCATGGGACTTATTATCTTTCGTTATTATTTTTTGGAATGTTTATTTATCAGGTTCATCGGACTTATTATCCTTCATTATTTTTATTCGTGGCTCAATTGATAAGACGCCTGTCTTCAAACTCAGGGATTGTGTGTTCCATTTCCGTTGATACCCAGATTTTTAAAATAAAAAAATCAAATTTAGTTTTCACATAAAGCCTGTAACAAATATTTGTTTGCAATACTCTTGTTTTTCGCTATAACAACACAGAGAAAATTACCGTTTCCTGATTTGTGATATATTCCTCATAATTTAATTTACTTACTGATTTATAGATATCATTTCACCTTAATTTATTAATAACACTTATAAGCTAAAAGTCAGGCATGATACGAAGAATGTTATATTCCAAAAAAAAGTTAAATATATTCTTCAAAATGTGATGAGAACCGCCAGGGCCATAGAAGGAAAATAACTGAAAGTTAGGATAAGAGATAATCACATCCGAAAAATGTGTGATGTGTAGGACATTATCAGAATTGAAAAGAGTGGCGAAGATAATGGCATATATGCATTATGGATATCTCAATAAATTAACGTGGCATGGTATTTTCTGTCTCTTAGTGTTAAAGATAAAAGTAGCGTGTACAGCTTCAGGAAACACTTAAAGGCAACCCTTTTGAGAAGTCTTATCAAAATTCATAATAGATTAACACTGCACACATACAGTTCACTACACCTAAAGACAAATGTGTTACTATCACTATCGGAAGATCTAAGGTTTCAAATAGAGCGGGTTTCTTAACTCTAGTTTTTTAAACTCTTGAATAAAACACACATTTGCTTTGATTTAAATTTTTTTTTATTGGTCATTGAAGTATAATGTATAACATTTAAACACGAAAAACAGTAATTGCCAAATGTTCACCTCTTGCAGCTCCACAGATGTCCACTCGTTTGTCAAAAAAATTGATGACATTTTGGCATAATTGTGGTTCTAACTCACCAATAACGCGAATAATTTCGTCCTTCAGTTCAGGAATTGATTGGGGGTCATTCTTATAGACCTGGCTTTTCACGTGACCCCAGAGAAAATAGTTCAACGGTGTCAGATCACATGATCTTGGTGGCCAATTAACATCACCGTTTCCGGAGATTACAATACGTAAAATAATTCAACAATTTGAACGCGTTGTTGTAACATATTGTATACGACTCCATTTTTATAAATGTCATACATTACACTTCTTAAATGTCACAAGACCAAGGCAAGTTCACGACGTCATCTGTGTTTTATCCAAGAATTAAAAAATACGCTCAATTCGAAGACCCTTAGAAAATTTTCAGGGATTTTCTTACCAAATATTTTTCTCTTAATATATGTTATATAGATGCGGGGAAGTACCTTATCCAATGGCCGCAGCCTTACTGCTATCTTTTCTCAACTAAAATATTTATTTTGTAATATTTTAAATCTGTCAATAACAGTGAATTTGAACCCCGAGTTAGAGCACCCTTGATGAAAGTCTGTTCTCTAAAACGACGCTATATAAATTGTCATTTTATTATTATTTTTGCTACCTTTCAACTTACCTTAATCGGTAATTCAGGTATATTGAAATGCGTAGGCAGGAAACCACTTTGTGTTCGATTTCATAAATCGAACCTTTGAACTTAGAAGCATTTGAGTAGGCATGAAACTCGTTCATATTCGCATATGCTTGCCATACTTAATCACGTAAAGAGGAAACAACACTGCAATATTTCAAGCACGCCTGGAATCAAATAAGAAGCCCTCGGGTTACAATAAGGCTACAGAGGTTACCATGATGATTTTGACGACGATGATGGTGAAATATACACATTTTAGAAATAAGAGTCACATTAAAAAAATAACCATTTAGGTAATTAATAACATGTAATACATGGTAAACCGAATTCGTAACATTTCTCTCAAGAATACCACCCTATGAATGAAAGTGGAAAATAAGAAAAAAATATTTTTTGCTGAGGAAATCCAGGAAACTAAAAGGTCAATAAGGAGAAAAATTATGATTACCATAAGCACCTTACTAAATCATTTGAAATATTTTATAAATAAGTAAGTATAGCTTACTACTTCAAAAGCGTCGTCAAAGCTTTTATGATTCTCACCAGAATTATTTTTGATCTTTTTGACACGTACTTTTTTTAATCTTTTCCACTTTCTTTGAATCCGAAATCAAGTTGACTTCAAACAAAAGGGTTTAAGAAGTATTTTTTTTATTATAGTTTTCCTTTTGGAGTATTTCAATATTGATTATTTTACAATTTTCGAAATAAAGAAATTCATTCTTTTAGAACTTCTCTTTGAGAGTTATTAGCAAAATATAAATCTTGAATAATTCCTTTTGTAGCGAATCCGGATAATTAGTTTATGTCCAAAATCAATTGTCTCGACTTTGAAAATTTTCAGCACATTAATTAAGAACAAAAATTACTAATTTGATCCTTTTAAGATATTATCCTTTATATTAAGATTTGAGAGAAATATCAAGTCACTGTTTTGTACCTTTAATTTTGAGGTATAATTAATTTGCAAGGTTTTGTATTATAAATCTCTCTCTCCCTGGCTCCATCCCAACTCATTGTCTGCGAAGACTGTTGGGGTCAGCTCTCCTCGTCCTCAGGTTATATGCTCTTCTGTCCCGGACTACGTCCCCCAGGCCGTGCCTCTGCATCAGGTTATCTTTTTGCACCACCCATGAATTCTATGGTCTTCCTCTGGTTGTTATTCGACGAAGATCCATGGAGATTGCTTGGTTCACAATGTGATCGGGTGCTCTGCGTCCAACGTGCCCATACCATCTCAATCGCCTCTCCTCCATCTTGCTGTTGATGTCTGTAACACCCAGGCTTCCTCGAATGCGTGAGCTTCTTATTTTGTCTCTTAGGGACACACCTGCTGACCATCTTAGCATGCGCATTTCAGCAGTTTCTAGTTGCCTGGGGTAAGAGTTATACATCGTCCAGCATTCGGAGCCATAGAGGAGTGCGGGTCTGACAATCGTTTGGTATACTTTTCCTTTTAACTTTACTGGCATTTTCGGATCACATAGAACTCCCGTCATTGACGTAAACTTCGTATTGTATTATAAATCAACCCCTTTTTATTATTTTCAAGTATCTTGATGATCTAATACTCGTTCATAAAAGGGAAATTTGCATAATATTGGAAATTGATCAGATCTTACACATACATATTTTCGAACTTTTTCCCTTACGGAGTCTGCAGATAGAACAGATGTCCAATATTTTCTTTCCAAGCATATTACTTACGCCGCCTCTACATTCATACATCTCGCAATTCTTAATATTCTGTTATTCATACTTCTCACTTTACCTTCTTTCAAAATTTAGTCCATTTTCCAAATCTAGTCCATTTTCAAAATCTAAGCCATTTTCAACATCTAGTCCATTTTCAAAATCTAGTCCATTTTCAAAATCTAATCCATTTTCAAAATCTAGTCCATTTTCCAAGTCGTCAATATTCAAAATCTAATCCATTTTCAAAATCTAGTCCATTTTCGAAATCTAGTCCATTTTCCAAATCTAGTCCATTTTCAAAATCTAGCCCATTTTCAAAATCTAGTCCATTTTCCAAATCTAGTCCATTTTCAAAATCTAAGCCATTTTCAAAATCTAGTCCATTTTCAAAATCTAGTCAATTTTCAAAATCTTATCCATTTTCAAAATCTAGTCCATTTTCAAAATCTAGTCCATTTTCCAAATCTAGTCCATTTTCAAAATATAATCCATTTTCAAAATCTAGTCCATTTTCTAAATCTAGTCCATTTTCAAAATCTAAAAAATTTTCAAAATCTAGTCCATTTTCAAAATCTAGTCCATTTTCAAAATCTAATCCATTTTTAAAATCTAGTCCATTTTCCAAATCTTGTCAATTTTCAAAATCTAATCCATTTTCAAAATCTAGTTCATTTTCAAAATCTAGTCCATTTTCAAAATCTAATCCATTTTCAAAATCTAGTCCATTTTCAAAATAACAAAGATAAACATCGTTAGGAAATCATTATTGCATTGTTATAAAACGTCTCTTTGTGTGGTCTTCGCATTATCAGTATATATAATCGAACGACCCTTGCGCGTGATTACCGCGTGACATGCATTAAAGTATCGCATAATTACTACATAAGCGGTTAGATCGAGGTGTTAGCGATCTGCGATGGACTAAACATAAAGGGCGCAAAATTAAACAAATCTATTTGTGTCTTCTGAAACGTCATACTGTATCTTTATTTCCACAAAGTTCTACCGGTCAACGAGGAATCTCTTTTCTTAATCGAGACTCATTAAAGTTTAACCTGAATCTCTGAAGATTGAATGGCAACCATCCAACTATTCTACAGTTTTCGTACCGGTAAGGTACACGGATGTTAGAAGAATGCTCCTTTTTCTAATTACATCCGTTCTTTTGAATATTATAAGTTATGAATTCAAACTAAGCTTTCGATTCGCCCGTATTTATTTCTCCTGATCATAACATATATTTTAGACAGCAGTGCCTGACGTGTTTTTGTATTCCCTCGTTTCGTTTTAGAAATCATTGTGGTATTAATGCATACTCAATAAAATATTATCAAATTATATTATAATATATTATATGTGCATTTTTACTTGCATTCATCTTTTCGATTCAAGCTGATATTATGACTGATATTGTTGACTTTTTTCTACTAATGCAATTCACAACCTTAAAAAAACTTACTAGCTTATCAAATTAAATTAAATTAAAAGTTTTTTAAAACTTCCATTTGCTAAATCTTGGCAACAGACATCTCGGCACACGCCAAATATTTCTATTAACCCGCAAGGACAGATTTTGTGTTAAGTGTAAAGGGGCGTATCTAAATAACAGGTAACAATTTAATTGCGTATTAATATAAAGTGTGAATTTTTATATTTTATTAAATATTTTGTCCCTCTCCTGTCCTCCAATATTAAGAACAATGTAAATATAGTATTTATTGACAAAGCGTTATGTATAAGAACAAATATTGAAGACGCTTTAAAAAAGCAGTCGACAAACATTTTTTTATAAAATATTTAATACTCTGTAGACCAAAGGTGGATTACTTAATCTGAAATTTCATAAATTAAATCTAATCTTTCGTTATATTCCTGCGTACACATTTGAATTCAGATAATTTTAAAATCGAGTCCATACATGTTGCTATTGTCTAAACTATGTATCTTGAGGCCCATAGATACCATATTCGCAAATTGGTTCACTCATTGCCAAATCTAAAGCGCAACTGCACTATGCAACAAAAATAAGAGATTGTCTGATCTCTCTACAGTTGTCTGATCCGTAACATGTTAGAATGGAGAGCATTGTTGTAGATCCGCAGGGAATTCGATTCTCTAAAATGGCGGAGAGATAAATTTTTTTCGAGATATTTTTACTTGCGGGTGTGCAATATATTTTGTCTACAAGATTTCGTCTAGACATGATTGAATGCTGTTTTCTCTGCGTGAGGAGTGATCTTAGGATATTTTCATGTATATTTACTGTCATATTTACTTTCATGTATATATTGGGCCCCTCTGAGTCCACGTCCGATGACAATCGGTGGATGAAAACTCAGTCAAACAAACTGTAATCCGAAAATGCCAATAAAGTTAAAAGGAAAAGTATACCAAACGATTGTCAGACCCGCACTCCTCTATGGCTCCGAATGCTGGACGATGTATAACTCTTACTCTAGGCAACTAGAAACTGCTGAAATGCGCATGCTAAGATGGTTAGCTGGTGTGTCTCTAAGAGACAAAATAAGAAGCTCACGCATTCGTGGAAGCCTAGGTGTTACAGACATCAACAGCAAGATGGAGGAGAGACGATTGAGATGATATGGGCACGTTGGACGCAGAGCATCCGATCACATTGTGAACCAGGTAATCTCCATGGATCTTCCTCGAATAACAACCAGAGAAAGATCAAAGAATTCATGGGTGGAACCAAAAGATAACCTGATGCAGAGGCACGGTCTGGGGGACGTAGTCCGGGACAGAATGCTTAAAATATAGTCCAATGAAATTGTCAAGTACTTTTTCTTGTTAAATAACATAGTATAACATCTTTAACAGTTCCCAAAATGTTTAAAAAAAAGCATATTATCGTCGCCAATATTGCAAGAATACGTAACTCGGT
This sequence comes from Odontocerum albicorne, assembly GCA_949825065.1. Lineage (NCBI taxonomy): Eukaryota > Metazoa > Arthropoda > Insecta > Trichoptera > Odontoceridae > Odontocerum > Odontocerum albicorne. The sequence continues at coordinate 5,106,532 of OX463847.1, read as the reverse complement.
TTTTTGGTATAAGTAACTTTCTTTATTTTTTGTCATATCTTGTATCATTGACAAAGTTTTGTATTAACTCACACATTTATTTTCAACGCGGAACGCATTTATTCGTAACTGCAATACCAAATGACGTTTTTATTTTATTATATTTTTACAGACAAATTGTTTTTCGGCTCTCCTGTTAAATCTGGGCAATCCTAGATACGTATTCCTGTAGTATGAGCGACATTATGTTTTCTTAATCATTAGAGCTAGTTGTTACGACAGAAGTTTATTATTTTAATATATGTTATATATTACTAGCTAGAAAGCTTGTTGTGAAAATAACTATTATAAATATTTGTTAATTATTAACATTCTGGAATAAAAGTATTTCAATGAAGAATATTTTTTTGATTAATTCATCTTCAAGTTCTTACAAAAGCAACGTTCTAGTATTTTTGCGTTTAGTAGACGTCAATTTTTTAAGTTAACGGTCTCACCAAATGTTCTGTACGTCAAGAAAAATCCCATTCAATAAAAACAAAGTTTTATGACATTTTCATATCACATCAAAACATCATCAAATTGTGTGGTATTTCATTGAATAATTACCTCATATTTTAGTGCATGTGCACTCAAACTATGCAAATGACATTTTACGTATTTTCATTTGTTTTGAATAAAAATTATTTAAAAATCGTTAGTTAAAAGAATAAACGACTTTATTTAATATTGCAAGTACCAACCATTCCATTGCCGACTTGTTTTCACTTGACAGCATGCGTTTCAAAATTGGAATACTCACGTTACGCTGTAATTTCTGTATAAATGTTTTGTTTCATTTTCACTTTATGGTAACATTATGTTTTTTTTTGGTTCACGGTACTGGGCAAGTTATATAAAAGATTTATTAACGGTCAATTTCAACCAATAACCATTATCATTTAATAATTTCAACCATTAACAATTTCAACCGTTAATAATTGTCATTTAACAATTTCAATCATTAACCATTATCATTTAACAATTTCAACCATTAATAATTATCATTTAAAAATTTCAACCATTAATAATTGTCATTTAACAATTTCAACCATTAACCATTACCATTTAACAATTTCAACCGTTAACAATCATCATTAACAATTATCATTTAACAATTTCAACCACTAACAATAATCATTTAACAATTTTTTATCTGTCAATAATAGTAGATTCGAGCACTTGGACGAGAGTTTGCTCACTTAGCGCTAAAGTTTAAATTGTACTTTTATTATTAAATATTATGGTGTAAAAAATCTAATATGAGAATATTTTCCCAGGTGTTGGGTGGACGAGACCCCTCCAACACACATTCTGCATGTGGCTGTAGCAATAACAATACTCCTGAATCTGGTGTTCCTCTGCAACATTGTCAGGGTACTCTGCATTAAGTTGAGAGAGGCTCCTTCCAGAGGATCGCAGGGACCTTCCAGGACAGCGGTACAAGCATTTAGGTAACCTTTTTATTTCTTTTCAATCATTATGGTGTGTCTCTGTTGTATTGAATTATACTCGTATTTATGTTACATATAATATTATATAGTATATTAATGTTACATATAATATTATATAGTATAGTATATACATATAGTATCTTTTAGTATATCCTAACATGCATCTCTCCATGCCCCTTTGTGCGGTCTGGAGCTTTTGCGTGTTCTTTACTGTGAGCGTCCATGTCTCGCAGCCATACGTAAGTACTGGAAGAATGCACTGGTTGTAGACCCTTCGCTTCAAGGATATTGGGAGATTACTTTTGAAGATGTTGTTCAAACGTCCAAATGAGCTCCACGCCAGTTTTGTCCTTTGTGCTATTTCCTCCGATATGCCACCTACAAAGGAAATAAGTTGGCCTAGATACACATATTCCTGGACAATACAGACCGAGACAACAGAGACCGTAAACGAAACACCTGGATTCGCAATATAACAAAGGTAGAAGACGTTATAAAGGTGTGCAAAAGAATGAAGTGGCAATGGGCCGGACATGTAGCCAGAATGTCAGACTCCCGATGGACATCCGAAATAATCCAATGGTATCCAAGAGGCATAAAGAGGCCTAGAAGAAGATCGAAGGTACGCTGGATGGACGAAATCAGGAAGCATGGCAGCATCACGTGGCATCGGCGAGCAAAGGACCGAACTATTTGGAGTCAACTTGGGGAGACCTTCATCCAGCAGTGGATCGACCCTGGTTGACAATGATGATGATGATGATACATGTAGTATATTTGGCTTATTTTTATGTGGTTAAATCTTCAAACCAAACTGAAATTCTTCCTAAAACTCTTAGTAACCTAAAACCACTAGGCTGAGAAATGGGCATCATATCAACACAACTACAAAGGATTTTTCTGTTATAGTAGATTCGATTAAACAGTTATTAAAAAAAAGTCATTATAAGTGGAAAAAATATTTTAAAACAAAATGATTCAACACTTAAATGTTAAAAAAATATTTTTAAACACAATGATTCAAAAAATTCTACAAAAAAAAAACTAAAATGAAAGTGGCAGGCCTGTTATATTTTACAAAAATATTATGAAACATATTGTATGTGTACATTTTTTATAGTTAAGACTGTAGGGGTTTACAAATACATTGTAATTTGTTTAGTTAAAGACTGTTTATTTGACTTAATATTTCAAGGTTTTCACAACATCATCAGGGGAGCACAAACAAGAGTCTAGTTTCTAATCCCCTGATGATGAGGTGAAAACTTTGAAACCAGTAGGGTTATACCGTTATTTGTAGTGTTATAAATGGTTGTTGGCTAAACAAATTACACTGACAAACCGTTTAGCAGTGATTTTGTAAAGCGAAACAGTACTATCACTTTAATTAAAATTTAAGAAGAAAGTTCTACAATATAAATACCAAATCAATTAAGAAAATATGTAGTTTCATGTATGTTCTTCAATACCTCTGTAGCTTGATATGTAAACAAATTGTTTTTTGATTGAGTGTTTCAGTTTCGATATTTAAAGGTAAATAAAAAATAGGGGGTTCAAGATTGTTATATCAGTCTGCTTTTAAAAAAACCTAAATTATAATTCTTATTTTTTTCGTTTTTTGTATTTCTTCTTATTTTGTAACACTTTAGTTATTTTATTTGATAAAAATCAAAATAAATTACTCTACCCAATTATTTTTTGATTATTTTTTGCAGCACCTGTATAATATTTTTGAAATCGAAAAAAACATCATGTCCGAGACCTGTTTCCCATGTCTCAGACCAAAAAAGATTAAAGTAGAATTGTTCACTCAAAAAGGATCATATCCATATTTTAAATTATAATAGATCAACTATTTTAATTATTATGATTCGATTTTAAACAACAAATCAAGTAACCTGCGATTTTAAGGATTTCAGATATTTTTACGATGAATTATTACGTTATATACTCGTATTTTTAATGCAAACATTTTGTTTGCAATTTTCCATCATTCTGATTTGGTGGACATTTTCTTTTTTAAATATTACCTCCTCAATTGTACAATCCACCAGCCCGCCTGCTGTTACAGAGCCAACTGTTAAATACTTGTTTTTCTTCGTCGTGGCCTCAATGATGAGGAACGTGACCCAATTGTTGCACCTTGCAGATATGTTACTCCCGTCCTCTCGGCATACCGCTCTTGAATCAAAGATCCTGTGGCAAAGGTAGATCAGAAGCATCCTTCACCTGGTCAGTCCAACGCACTTATGTTCTATGGGTCAGTCGAACGCATTTATTCTAGCGACGTTCCACATTACCTGCGAGTCTCTACATGTCCACGTAACCGAAGAACTGAAAAATGCAAACAATTTAAAATTCTTAAAGTCTCTCTGAAATATAAAATTCTTCCAAAATAGGAGTATTTGTTCACTTTCCATGCATGAAACACCTAGTAATCCTGCAATCGATAAAAACAGGATACCATTAAAACATACGTTACTTTAGATCTTCACAAATATTTTAAAGTTAGAAAATCCAAGAGAAAGCTTCTAGAGAAATCCTTTTTGACGTAAATCCGAAAGAAAACAGGCAAATCTTTTAGAACCGGCTCCCGGATTCTTTCACAATTTTTTTCTACAAATTAGGTTCAAGCAAGCATCCGGAAGAGAAAAGACACATGTTGCGTCTCAAATTTTAGTTGAATATTGCTTTAACATATATCTTGGAAAGAAATTATATTTATAAGAATATTTTCTTTTATCAAATGCTTAAAATATAGTCCAAATTTTTTTTGTTTTTTTAATTTTCAAAAAAATTCTATGTATGGCCGTGTTTCCAAACGTGAGGCCCACGCCCCACAGGGGGCAATTCGAAAATTAACTTGTTCAGAGTTTAAGTTAACCATATTTCTATATTGTGGTTCACGAGCATGATTCAAGTATAACAGATGAATTTCAGTTCTCCATTATAAGTTTTGAAAATTTACTTACTGTGTTTGCTTATTTCCTAGTGATTTCTTCCTAAAACCCATAATTTCAGTTTCTTTAATGAACAATTCAATTTATGAATAGTAAAAATTATGTACATGTTTATCTTGCGTAAGGGTTCCACGACAAAAGGGTTAAAATTTAACCCTTTTGTCGCGGCCGCTTTGTCGTATTTTGATCGCTTTGTCGCGTCATCGTTACGTACGGGGGGCATACGAATTTTAGAAAGGCTTAGGTGGGGTATAGCACAAAAAACGTTGGGAAACACTGATTTATGGTAACAAATAAAATGTAATTAATGGTAACAAATATGTGTAGAACGACATACCAATAAATGTACTTTCTCACATTTATTATCAATGTTCAGATCTCCTCTCCATATGCAAGTACTAATGAAGTTGGCAGAGAGGAGAGAGAGCCACGCTTTCATATCACGACACACATTTTTCACCTCTTCTATATCAAACTACAAACGCCTTTTTATACAACTTCTACGACTACTCGAACTTTTTTTTATTTCCTTCTTTCAAAATATGTTATCATTCCCATCCAACCATACTTTTCGTGGTCTCCTTCATTCACGTCTGCCACTCACATTCACATCCAACCATAATTTTCGTGGTCTCCTTCATTCACGTCTGCTACTCACATTCACATCCAACCATACTTTTCGTGGTCTCCTTCATTCACGTCTGCCACTCACATTCACATCCAACCATACTTTTCGTGATCTCCTTCAGTCACGTCTGCCACTCACATTCACATCCAGCCATACTTTTCGTGATCTCCTTCAGTCACGTCTGCCACTCACATTCACATCCAAATATACTTTTCGTGGTATCCTTCATTCATGTCTGCCACTCACATTCACATCCAACCATACTTTTCGTGATCTCCTTCAGTCACGTCTGCCACTCACATTCACATCCAACCATACTTTTCGTGATCTCCTTCAGTCACGTCTGCCACTCACATTCACATCCAACCATACTTTTCGTGATCTCCTTCAGTCACGTCTGCCACTCACATTCACATCCAACCATACTTTTCGTGATCTCCTTCAGTCACGTCTGCCACTCACATTCACATCCAACCATACTTTTTGTGGTATCCTTCATTCATGTCTGCCACTCATATTTTTACTAATACGAGTATATTTCTAGGCAAATAATTGATAAAACTGGAATTCTTTATAACAAATACTTATTGTAATTTATTTTTATCAAACACTATTTATTCCACTTCTTTCAAGATATATTATCATTCACAAGTGGAATAAACAGTGTTTGATAAAAATAAATTACAATATCTTTAAACCTCCACAACGTTAATGCCTTAACTATAAACAACAAAACAAATACTTCTTTTAAGAAACCAGTATTCAATATCATTCATCAAATATTTGGAGAAAAGGAAGTTTTTTTCTTAGATGCTAATCACCATGTTGCATCATCTTCCATTCTTCTGCACTGGTCCAAGTATTCTGCGTTGGGATTGGAGTAAGAAACACGCATAACGGGGCTAATGTAATTAGTGGAATACTATAACAATGTAATGTATCGTTAAATATTCAAATACGGAGTTCTACAAAGTTAAAGCCGAAATGTTTAATTAATTCTTTGTTTGATTTTGTTTTCAAATATGCCAGTCACTATGTTTATTAAATAAATAAATTATAAATTCCTAAACAAATCTTTCACCTGTCAGTCTATTTCAACACTTTGTTGCATATTTTCGGACTAATATTTATATCCCATATTTACTCACTGTGTCTAAACACAAGTCAGGGGAAATTAGAATAATCTGTTGTATGAACTAATATTATGAATAGAAGCTTTTATTATATATATATAGAACACAAAATATTTCTCAGAAATAACCCATGAAATCCTCTTCATGGACGATTATCAATCCAAATATATTTTTCAATACGGAGGGATTATTCAAAATACGCCAGAATAGCGCCAGTTTGGCGCGAAATTGACTAAGTAGATTTGAGTAGTTGAATCACCTTTTTTAAGTACAGTTTCAATACGGAGGGATTATTCAAAATACGCCAGAATAGCGCCAGTTTGGCGCGAAATTGATTCAGTAGATTTGGGTAGTTGAATCACCTTTTTTAAGCACAGTTTCAGTAACCGTAGGTCGAAAAAATTGAACACGGTTACACTCTTTTAACGGTAAACATTCGGGCTGGAGACTGGGAGTTGGGGGAGACATGGGACAACTTTGGCGAGGAGCGGAGAGATTCTTGGAGTATATGTGTTTGCCAGATGTTCACCTCGATGCACTGACTTAGAAATTTCTAGGGCCTCTAATCAGTAGTTTTCGGTAATTCTATTAGTGGAATGAACAGTGTTTGATAAAAGAAATTACAATATATGTTATGTATATGCAGTTCTGTTTTATTTTAAGTTATTGTTGTTCATATTTTACTACGTCTAAATTCTTAATTATTTTTTTTATCGTGAGTATGCGCGTTCTTCTTCGTATTGCTTAATACAGCTACCTTAAGGTCACATTCATCCCTTATCACTTCATTCTATATTATGGCATACATTGTCACCCCATGTATTCTTCTCAATGTGCACATTTTTACAGCATTTATTCGGTTTATTTTCCAACAGTCTTATGATATTTGTAAACTGTAAAATTTGTTGTTATTGTAAACAGTACAACCAAGCTTATTATTACCATTTTGAAATATTTTCCACCCAACTAGAAAAATGTTTAAAAGGACTTAAGTTAAAATGAAACTGGAAACCTTTTAAAAAAATGTAGCTTCGTCGCCCCCAAAATACTGTTCTACAAATTCAAATAAAAAAATTACTAATCTTGTAACAACAATAAAATGTAGCTTCGTAACGCCCGAAATATTTTTCTTCAAATTCAAATAAAAAATAACTAATCTTTTAACAATAAAAAAATGTAGCTTCTAAACCCCCAAAATATTGTTCTTCAAATTCAAATAACAAATTACTAATCGTGTAACAACAAAAAAATGTATTATAGCTTCGTAACCCCTGAAATATTGTTCTTCGAATTCAAATAAAGAATTACTAATGTTGTAACAATAAATAAATATACCTTCGTAACCCCCGAAATATTGTTCTTCGAATTCAAATAAAGAATAACTAATGTTGTAACAATAAAAAAATATAGCTTCGTAATCCCCGAAATATTGTTCTTCGAATTCAAATAAAGAATTACTAATGTTGTAACAATAAAAAAATGTAGCTTCGTAATCATAGAAATATTGTTCTTCGAATTCAAATAAAGAATTACTAATGTTGTAACAATAAAAAAATGTAGCTTCGTAATCATCTAAATATTGTTCTTTAAATTCAAATAAAAAAATACTAATCTTGTGACAATAAAAAAAATACCTAGCCATAAATTAATTGCGAAAAACATTTCTACAGTATTTCTTTCATTTGATCTTATTACAACGTCTTCGAATCTTTGTTGCTCTTCCTGATTTTATTGGCGCATATTTATTCAGCGTTATAATGGATGTTTGATCAACTCAGCCATGCGTACGAAACATAGAGGAGACTATTTCAATGGAAGAATATAGATTTGGTATTCATAAACAATTTAGATATATCTTGTATGGTACTAAATCAAGAAAGTTTACTATCTCCTATGGTATTTGGGAAAACAAACAGTATTTCATATTTGTATTGGTTTTCTTTAAATGGATTCGTATATTCGAGTGTTCATACTATACGTTACCTCTCATACACTGTATATTTTTTTATTGATCCGTTCTGCACATTTATTTTTATTCTTATAGATTGTTTTTATGCTTATATTATTTGTTTATGATTGTTTTGTTTAATTTTGAACATTTTTATAAACATTTTGTTTGTCTTTCTCTATATTTGTCTTTTTTTATTTAATGTTTATTTTTATGTTTTAATATTGTCGTTTTTGAAAGTGATCAGGAATATCACTTAGATGACAACAGCAGAGCTTTTAGCACTACGTATCCCGATCCCGTGTTTTAACACTATGTATCCCGATCCCGTATTTTAACACTATGTATCCCGATCTCCCGATCATGGACCCTCAAAGTTGGTAGTATGAACCGACTGGAAGCATTTAAAATGTGGATACACCGGAGAATGCTACGGATACCCTGGACGGATATGTTCAGCAACACAAGGGTTCTTCAAAGAGCAAAAGTTGATTCAGAATTGCTGACTAATATTAAAATCCGAAAGGTGTCCTATTTGGGTCATGTACTTAGAGCAGCAAAGTACAAATTACTGCACCTGATCATCCAAGGCAAAATGGAAGGCCGAAGAGATGTTGGCAGGAGGCAAACCTCCTGGCTCCACAATATACGTGATTGATTGAAATCTTTTTCGGGCTGCCGGGGACAAAGATGTCTACTCTCAGGTGATATTCAACGTTGGGGGGACCTGACATGACACTGAGAAGAAGAAGATCCCAATCTCGTGTTTTAACACTATGTATACCGATCCTGAGGAACACTGTTTGGGGCAATAAACACATGTTGGTGGAAAACAAAGTCAGAATATACAAAACATGCATAAGAACTGTTACGATATACGGAATCGAAGCAAGAGCAGACTTGGTAAGAACGAAACACCTACTCAGAACAACAGAAATGAAAACACTGTGACCTATCGTAGGTAGAACCCTTAGAGATAGGATACCTAATGAGGAAATCCGCAGAGTTGTAACATTGAGGACATCGTGAGATGGAGTAGGCAGAGAAAACAATTCTGGAGGTACCACGTTGAGAGGATGGACCCCGCGAGAATATCTAAGATTGTAATGCACGAGATTCCAGAGAGTCGTCGACCACCGGGACGGGACGTCCACCGAAGAGATAGAGAGAAAGTTGGACATCTTCGTCACAGGACCAAAACTGAAATCCTATTTAAACAGATCGCAAGATCTAGAAGAAGAAGAAGTATCCCGATCCCGTATTTTAACACTATGTATCCCGATCCCGTGTTTTGACGGGATTAACTAGATTTGCATTGAATTTCGGTCCCATGTGATCGATACCTCTTCTGAAAAAATTACATATAACTGGTATCCAGTAATCGTTTTTGCGAACAATTCATCTTTAACCCTTCCCTTACGGTAATAAAAATAATACACGTGCTCCGGTGTTGGGTAGTGAGTACGCAATAAAAAATTAGCGATTTTAAATCGGAAAAATAAGAACATTCATAGATAATCCCCTTAATTAATTATAATTGAAGTTAAAAATTATAATAATTGAGATTTATTTGCTGAAAACATTAAAAAACCATCTGAAAACATTAAAAAACGCTCACGGAACGGGCGTACGTCTAACCTGTTTGCAAGCTTAGAGGCTACTCGTGGCGCGGAACGTCAGTCGCATACCCCGGCGCTTACGTCTTTGCTTGCGACGTTGAGACAATTCAGGTTCTCGCAATTCAGTCTTGTATGCAAGAGTGAGATGCGAATATAGTGTCGCGCTTCCCGCATACTATTCACCTATCGTCAAGACGAGGCACTCGCAGCGTTTAAATGCGAATTTGTTTTCGATCTTTACAAAACACCTCGATGTAGTCGATAAATTCTGATTATTATTTATATTATTTTTTAAATCAATGCGTAAATATACTATGGAGGAATGCCTTAAATCTTAACCTTGTATTTATTATATTTATAGAGATATTGATGGTTATTAGAAGCAACGTGTAGAAGATACCCAACACAGGGAAAGAAAGGTTAAACAATAGTCTCCTTATTTCTAATATGACAATAATGAAAATATATTTCAATTGATTTATGATGGCCATTTGACGTTGTCACCTGTGTGCAGATAAGTGTCAGATATTTTTATGATTTTGACAAATGAATCTAGAGACCAACTATTGCAAAATCTCCTAAACAGGTTATTAAAAAGCGTGTCTAAACACGTGTTAATATGTATTCCGTAATCTAACTTAACTCATTCCCCGCGGGGAGCACAAACGCCTGTGATCTGACGACAATCCAAGTTTCAAATCACAAATACTTAAAAAGAATGACACAAAACCGGAATAAAAATTGAACTAAAATTTAAAATAATCTTTATTCTAGCGACATCTCTGAAAACCTTGTCAAATAATGTATTAGTTTATGAGATATTGTTGAATACACAGAGCGCCGAATTTTTTTGGTTTCTCAATATTTCCAGCATTAACGACCTGTCGCGCGGATCGAGTCCTGCGATGAGTCTCTCTTACGTAAATAAACATTACTAAGTCTCTCTTACGTAAATAAACATTACTAGTGCTATATGCATTTGATTGGGTGAGTGTCATGAAGCATTGATTTGATCGTAGCATTCCTTTGTTTATTTTACGTAATGTTAAGTTTATCTCCTTTATTTAATGAGTCTCTTTAAGAGTAATGACTATTATTTATTATCAGAAAATGACTTAACTGTCATGTTTACTTGGTGTTGTAATGAAATATCAGTGGTTCTAAACAAAATATGTGTTTAAACTTAGACATTAAAAAACGCTGAAATTGTTCCGCGCACAGGATTCGTGGAATTTGATTTTTAACACGGTGAACAGGTTAAGGAAGTGTTCTACTCTAGAGGCGGGAATTTCGGGCGGTTTTTCAGACTAAATAAAAAAAAAAGCAAAATATATTTTTATCACACATTTTGAACAGTTAGTTTATTGATGATTTTAGAATGTACGAAAAAAAAATGGAAAATTCAAGATGTTATCAGCTGTTATGTCTTGTCGTACAAAAGAGTGTAAGCTGGTCGACATTTTTCGTATGTTTAAAATACAAATCATGCACAGTTTCTTAATACAAAATAATGTTATAGTTGCTACCAAAAAAATTGTAAAATAGCGGCTGTCTAAAGAAATATTAAATTTTTTACCCTTTTTTCCAATTTTTTATTTTTTTGAAAATAGTAAAAAGACATGTTTACAATTTTTCAAGGTAGGGCCGATATAAAAACATTTATTCAAGTTTTATAATAAATTTGAAGGTAATCGCTTGAAAAAAACTTGAGATTTTATGTCGACCAGGTCGAAAAAAGTAATTTCGAAAAAAACGCGTTTAAAGTTTTGAGATTATTGTCCGTGTCATTCCGTTGCGGCGTAATTCCTGCCTCATTTATAGCTATAACTTAGTAAATATTCAGAATTTTTAAATATTCCTTATGAGAACATATTTTTAAAGGTCTAAACTTCAAGAATATGCAAAACACTAAAAACGATGTTTTCTCTTAAGTGGAATATCTCCTTAAGAGAAAACCCCTGCGAAAAGAATTTACAATAACATATTTGTGCTGAGCACAAGAATAGAAATGAAACTTAATACATGTGAAACGAGTGTGATATAGTTCTTTACAAAAAAAATGTTGACAAAATCAGCACAATAAAGTGTTTTAAACAAATGTACGAAGCTGTAATATTAGGTCCTTACATATGAAATTGGCGTTTTGTTTGGGAGGAACATAAAGTTGATTTTTTTTTAATATAATATATTTATTTAATCAAAGTATGTACCATTGCTATCTATGCACTTTTGCCATCTCATAGGTAGTTCATCGATCCCTTTACTAAAAAAACCATTCGGACGGGAATCAATAAAATCTTTGAAGTCGGTTTGGACTGCCCCATCGGAGTTGAATTTTTTCCCTTGCAAGAAGTTATCCAAATTTCGAAAAAAATAGTAATCTGTTGGGGCAAGGTCCGGAGAGTACGGTGGATGTCTTAGACATTCCAATTGAAGCTCTTCTAATTTGGTAGCCGTCTGTTGTGCAAAGTTGTGAGATCAAAGTTGCCAGTACGGCAAAACGCCAATTTCATATGTAAGGACCTAATATATAATTATACAATATCCTTAATATTTACTAAGATATAGCAATTTTAGTGATTCCTTTAAAAAAACTAGAAATTGTCAACAACAATCCAGGCACTCGAAAAGTGTCTCGATTTTGACCGGATTTTAACCCTTCATCCCCTGTGATGTGTAACTAGTACACATTGCTTCTAAAAACTGTAATATCTCTATAAATATAATAAATACTAGGTTCAGATTTTAGGTATACCTCCATAATACATTTACGCATTGAATGAAAAAAATAATATTAATAATAATAAGCACTTATCGGCCACATCAGAGATATTTTGTGAAAATCGGGAATAAATTCACCAATACAATCACACGTGTGCTAGTGTGTGACGTAGGTATATTAATTCTAAAAAAACCGCTATGGGTGAGAAAGCGACGCTATTCACGTCTCACTCTCACTCTACTTTGGTATATGGGAACGCAAGAAATATAATCTAGCTTTGCTCGCTTTAGTAGCTTTCGGGGCATCCATGCGAGGTGGTCGCTTCGCCCATTTTGTGAACGTCGGCCGATGTTTTTTTCATGTGTTCAGCAATTAAATTTGAATTATTATCACTTTTGACTTCAATTTGAATCAATTTAAGCGAATGGCTTTGAATATTCTTATTTTTCCGATTTTAAATCGCTCATTTTGGCACGTGTATTGATGTGTATTGAATACACAGCACCGGAACGCGCGATTTTTTTTAGCACAGGAAGGGAAAGATTAAAGTGTTAATGGCCAATATTACTATTTTACTCTTGTTTTATGCTATTCTACTTGAATACAATGAATGAAATGAACTTATTTGTTACATACACATTTTATAATTAATATTTTTTCTTTTCCCAGGGCCACTTTATTACTTGTACCACTTTTGGGGCTCCAGTACCTGATCATATTTTTCCGGCCTCCGCGCGACCATCCTTGGGAGCTGGTCTATGAGTATGTGGCAGCCATCGTCGCATCCTTACAGGTAGGGATTTACTAACATTTATTTTATTTTTAAACTAAAGAATAATTTCATAAAAATTAATCAATAAACAAAATAAACCGTTTTCACTTTTATTTTAATACTAAAAAGTGTGATAGTGTATCTTAGAGTCGATTATCTTTACCAATCACTATCAATACAGGCTTAACTCATCCAATGCTGAGAACACGCCTGGCGTGTCCATGTGAACATCTGCTTCATGCTGAGAACACGCGCGGCGTGTCCATGCCTAAATATTGTTAGTGTATTACATCAGCATACAATATTCGTTCATTACTTCGAAAGAGTCCATCGCATTCGGACGTTTTCATAAATGTAGAATTTATTTTACTTCCGTGAATATTTCACGGGTTGAAACTAGTTTTTATTAATCAAATATGTTGAGCACCGATCTGATTGTCATGCATTTTGTATCAGCAGTGAAAGAGTTAAGTATTATATAAAGCAAGAATTCCAAAACTTTTTTCAGCTGCAGACCCCTTTACGAAAGACTTTTAAAACCGTCGACCCCCTACTCATTTACTTTCGACCATCTAGTCATTTACTTTACTTACTCAAATTAATAAGTTTGTACAGTACTCGATATTAAATATTTCACTAGATATCAAACTTTTCATTTTAATCACTTGCAATTCTTCTTCTTCCTCCTCTTGGTCTTGGTCGTATGACCTGTTTGTGACGGTGGGCTGTCCTGGGATGATGACGTCCAGCTGTCCTTCCTCCTTTTCGGTGGCCTTCCTGGGAATCTCCTGCTGTTAGGGTTTTCAGTCTTAGTGATTTTTGCCTGTCTTATATCCTCCATGCAGTCCACATGATCCCATTTTGACCCCCTAGTCACTTGTAATTAAGGATTGAAAAATATAAAAGGACTACGGATTATGGCATTATCTTGTGCAACATTTAGTATTAAAATCTGCGCTGATGAAAATTAAAATACGATCAGCATTTTTTAATTAAAACATTTATGAAATAAATATGTAAATTCAAAATAAGTACAAATATGGACAAATATTCTTAATTAGGTACTCATTGGAATTGTAACGATGGTCGTTATCAATGTAGCGTGTGTCCTATTAGGACGTGCTGATGATTTTGATATCGACATCGCTCTTCGTTTTAGTTGATCTTGCGTTACTTCTCGTTCAGAGTCATCAATATAGCGGATTGCTTATCACTATAAGTCATGATGATCTTGATTTGTATTCAATAAATATGGACTCAGGAATGCGGATATAAAACGATAAGTGGACAACGGGTAAAATAAATAACAAGTCTTGACAGTTGAATGAATGACAATACTAATATGTTTAATTCTCGGCGCGCGGACAATTTATACCACTGAGTGAACCAGTTCGCAATACATATTCTGTCTTGCTCTGGCGCATGGATCGGCGGTAGATTATTTATTTGTATTTGGAGATGGCTAGGCGAGTCGCAGATACTACAAAATAGTAAACATTGTTGTTGTCCGTAGCGTGTGACACTATATGAATGCTTCATCGGTCATTGACCCTGTATGTTTATTATTAACAATAATTAATTTAATTTATTTGTGTTTTAACAATTCACTTATTATTTTGACAATTATTTATTTACTAGGTAGGTATCCTACAGAATCATAGATATTTTGAAGTAACAAACAAATAGCAGTAGTAAGGGGGTCTATTTTTGTGGTCGTCGACCCCCAATTTTTTTTATTAAAACCATTGACCCCTAGAAAAATCAAATCAACCCCAGGCGGTCGATATCGACTACTTTGGGAACACTTGATATAAAGTAACCGAATTCAATAATTTGGCGGTAACTTTTGGGCCAGTTTTATATTTGCTAACGTTGTTTCTCAACTGATACTGAACCGTTAAAGAAACTTCTATATTTTATAATAAGAATATCTCGAGACTTTGATAGCGCCGATTCTTCTTCTTCCTCCTCTTGGTCTAGGTCGTATGACCTGTTTGTGACGGTGGGCTGTCCTGGGATGATGACGTCCAGCTGTCCTTCCTCCTTTTCGGTGGCCTTCCTGGTAATCTCCTGCTGTTAGGGTTTTCAGTCTTAGTGATTTTTGCCTGTCTTATATCCTCCATGCAGTCCACATGATCCCATTTTGACCCCCTAGTCACTTGTAATTAAGGATTGAAAAAGATAAAAGGACTACGGATTATGGCATTATCTTGTGCAACATTTAGTATTAAAATCTGCGCTGATGAAAATTAAAATACGACCAGTATTTTTAAATTTTTGACATTTATGAAATAAATATGTAAATTCAAAATAAGTACAAATATGGACAAATATTCTTAATTAGGTACTCATTGGAATCATAGATATTTTGAAGTAACAAACAAATAGCAGTAGTAAGGGAGACTATTTTTGCTGTCGTCGACCCCCAATTTTTTTTATTGAAACCATCGACCCCTAGAAAAATCAAATCAACCCCAGGGGGTCGATATCGACCACTTTGGGAACTTTTGATATAAAATAACCGAATTCAAGAATTTGGCGGTAACTTTTGGGCCAGTTTTATATTTGTTAACGTTGTTTCTCAACTGATACTGAACTGTTACAAAAAGCTTCTATATTTTATAATAAGAATATCTCGAGACTTTGATAGCGCCGATGATTTACGAAATTTGTAGAATTATTTTATTATTTCTAAACTAGAATATGCTTTGGAAGTTTGAGCTCCCAACCAAGTAAAATTCAAAAATATGCTGGAGTAATATAAAAAAGTTCCCGTGATATTTATAGTTTAAATCAAAGGGTGGTCATCTTAAAATATACACACCCTATCGAGCTTTGATACTAAGCAATTATAGAGCCTCGAAGAAAAAGGCAAAAGTTTAACTATTTTTATTTTAACCTGGCGAGTTTATTGCCATGTGGCAATCTCTTCCAACCAACCAGAAAGATGTTTTTATAGGTCCTAAGTATTAACCAGACTGGTTCCAGCGGGGATGGAACCCGCAACCTCCGGATTGGCAGACAAGTGTCTTACCATAAAAAAGTTTCCGTGATATTTATAGTTTAAATCAAAGGGTGATTATCCAAAAATATACGCACCCTATCGAGTTTTGATACTAAGCGATTATAGAGCCTCGAAGAAAAAGGCAAAAGTTTAACTCTTTTTTTTTTTAAACCTGGCGAGTTTATTGCCATGTGGCAATCTCTTCCAATCAACCAGAAAGATGTTTTCATAGGCCCTAAGTGTTAATCAGACTGGAATCCCATTTTAAAAAATCTGGGTTCCAGTGGGGATGGAACCCGCAACCTTCGGATCGGCAGACAAGTGTCTTACCATAAAAAAGTTCCGGTGATATTTATAGTTTAAATCAAAGGGTGATTATCCAAAAATATACACACCCTATGGAGTTTTGATACTAAGCAATTATAGAGCCTCGAAGAAAAAGGCAAAAGTTTAACTTTTTTTTTAAACCTGGCGAGTTTATTGCCATGTGGCAATCTCTTCCAACCAACCAGAAAGATGTTTTTATAGGCCCTAAGTGTTAACCAGACTGGAATCATATTTAAAAAAATCTGGGTTCCAGTGGGTATGGAACCCGCAACCTCCGGATCGGCAGACAAGTGTCTTACCATAAAAAAAATTGCCGTGATATTTATAGTTTAAATCAAAGGGTGATTATCCAAAAATATACACACCCTATCAAGCTTTGATACTAAGCAATTATACAGCCTCAAAGAAAAAGGCAAAAGTTTAACTCTTTTTTTTTAACCTGGCGTGTTTATTGCTATGTGGCAATCTCTTCCAATCAACCAGAAAGATGTTTTTATAGGCCCTAAGTGTTAACCAGACTGGAAACCTATTTAAAAAAATCAGGATTTCAGCGGGGATTGAACCCGCAACCTCCGGGTCGGCAGACAAGTGTCTTACCACCGGGCCACGGAGGTCGTCACTCTTTATTCATATTAAAAGTAGTACGAAGTAACAAAATAATAATACACACTACGAAGTAATATCCCACAATATTAAAGACTTGATTTTTATGTTTCTAACAATCACAACCGTTGTTTTGTTGAAAAGATACTTGTCTTCCAGCTTGTGGGTAGCGTGTTCGATTCTCATTAGAACCCAGTTTTAATTTTAAGGATTCTAGTTTAGTTTTCATTCAAGGCTTCTTTAACAGCTTACTGGTTGGCTGGAAGAGAGTTCCACATAGCTTACCAGATTGTTCTGTAAACAACAAAACTTTAATATGTAAAAATACAACAATGCAATCAATCTTTTTCTATTCTATGCAACAATTTACAGCACCGATGTGATGGTTTAACACTTAGTTACGTGCGGTTTCGATATATTGAACCAACTGAGCGACACACTGCCGTCATAAGCAAAAACGCAGCTAACGGTAAAAAAATTAACTAAGTATGAGGCAATACTCCATATCAAATTCTGAACCATAATCCATAAAAAATACAGATACCATTTATTTCAACACAAAAATCTACAAAGTGTCTTTTTAATTTTACAAAATACTTGAAAAATGTGATTAATAAGCAAAAAGGCAGCAAGTGCCTATGCGTTTGCTGCGTTTTTGCTTATGAATCAAATTTTACTGCATTTTTAAACAGCAATGAAAAACATAAAAAGTGCAGTTTTCTCAAAACTTAACTTTCGCCATTAACTGCGTTTTTGCTTATGAGGGCAGCACAGTAGTTACATACATTCTCGACACCACCTTGTATTATAAGAGGAATATCTTCTAGTATTCTGGCATTTGAATGAAAATTTAGACCCACATTATGTTACTGTTTGTCGAAAATGAAAAAAAAAAATTCAAACTATGCCGAAGATTAAAATCCCTGTTATTTGTGTTCATCTCATGGACAGTTCAGTCATGTTAAGATGTTATTGAAAATACTTTAATTAAGTCGATGGAAAGAAAACCACAAATGGTTTCGTCAATTGAGCCATCAACTTCTTTAACCCTGACAGTGTTTAACTACTGGTACATATATCCACATCGTATTCAGTTACCGTTTTGTTTAATTTGCATATTCTAACATATTAATTGGATTATAGACGCCAGTGTTTTTCATAAATGTAGCTATTCTGAACAAAGCAATTCTTGCTTTGTAACTTTGTAAAGAGAATAAGAAAAAAATACTAAATCAATTCGTTTCAGAATCCACATAAGAATTCATGATTTTATAAAGGGATACAAAATCAAATGTACGTCTACGAGTCTAAAGAGTTTGAAGATCAAAAAAAGTCTTTACGGCTTAAGAACATTCAACAACCCTTTCCCATGGCAGACATCTTAAAATTCCATCCCTAAAACGTCTCAATGAAGCCAACATACAACCTTCAATTAACGCAGAGGTTACTCGATATAGCTTTTTATCAATAACATGTAATTTCTTCATTGACAACAAATTCCTGTATGATCTTGGAATTCTCAAAAGGAATCCTCGCAATCCAAAGATTTTTTTAGCTTAGCATAGAGGCGTCTCGGATATCCAACGTATTTTTATTCTGAATTTATTTTTAATAAATTTTTACATAAATTTTATGAATTTTTAAATACAATTTCAAAATTACGGAGTTGTACTCAGTAAGGGGGTGAACAATACACATTTAAAACAGCCCTATCGGCACCATCTTCGAGACCCAGGTATATTTCGTCTGTATGTGAAACATAATGGATACCCGCGATATTATGGAACTCTATAGGTATTTGACCATGTCCCTTGAACAAATCGCATTATTCTATTGGAAATATTTTTTTATAGGCTGGTAGTAAATGAATATAGATAAACTTGTAGCGTACCTACGTCCCCTAAATAAATAAATAATTGTCAAACATAATTTGTTGTTAAAATAAATTGTAAACATACAGGGTCAACGACCGATGAATCAAACTCTGAACTATCTACAATTGTCACATACTAGAAACGTCAACAATGTGTACTCACAAATAAATATCCTACCCGCTACACTAGTGCACGCGCAGGAGTGAGACAAAGTATATATCGCGAGCACATTCACTCACTACTATAAAATACCTACTTGTAGACAAATAAACATTATTATTCATTCAACTGTCAAGACTTGTTATTATTTACCCGCTATTCACTCTCACTTTCGTTCGCAATCCTGAATATTTGTATTTCATTTTAAATACAAACAAATCGAAATCATCACGACGACGTATCGAATTAAGCACCATGCTAAATTGATGACCCCGAACGAAGAGGAACACAGAATTCGACTAAAACGAATATAGCGATGTCAACATCAACATCATCAGCACGTCCTACTAGGACACACGCTAAATTGGTAACGAGCATTGCTACAAACTTTTCAAAGAAGGATAGTTTCGAAGTGTCCTACTCATGTTCACAGAAAAAGCATTGAAATTTTCCGAAAATTGTGACATATACCCTCGGCAATAGGTAGTATTTCTACCTAAATGTACCCAAAAATTTTGCAAAATTGAGAAGATAAATGGTTAAGAGTATATATAGGAGATACGAGTGTCTGTTTAAAACTGTAGCGCAACAAAAATGTAAGAGATACGAGAGTCTGTATAAAGCTGTTACGCAACCAAAATATAAGAGATACGAGAATCTGTATAAAGATGTTATGCAACCAAAATATAAAAGATATGAGAGTCCGTATAAAGCTGTTACGCAACCAAAATGTAAGAGATACGCGAGTCTGTATAAAGCTGTTACGCAACCAAAATATAAGAGATACGAGAGTCTGTATAAAGCTGTTATGCAACCAAAATATAAGAGATATGAGAGTCCGTATAAAGTTGTAACGCAACCAAAATGTAAGGGATACGAGAGTCTGTATAAAACTGTTACGCAACCAAAATATAAGAGATACGAGAGTCTGTATAAAGCTGTTATGCAACCAAAATATAAGAGATATGAGAGTCCATATAAAGTTGTAACGCAACCAAAATGTAAGAGATACAAGAGTCTGTATAAAGCTGTTTCGCAACCAAAATGTAAGAGATACGAGAATCTGTATAAAGCTGTTATGCAACCAAAATATAAGAGATATGAGAGTCCGTATAAAGCTGTTACGCAACCAAAATGTAAAAGTTACGAGAGTCTGTATAAAGCTGTTACGCAACCAAAATATGAGAGATACGAGAGTCTGTATAAAACTGTTACACAACCAACATGTAAGAGATACGAGAACCTGTATAAAGCTGTTATGCAACCAAAATGTAAAAGATACGAGAGTCTGTATAAAGCTCTTACGCAACCAAAATATAAGAGAATCTGTATAAAGCTGTTATGCAACCAAAATATAAGAGATATGAGAGTTTGTATAAAGCTGTTACGCAACCAAAATGTAAGATACGAGAGTTCGTATAAAGCTGTTACGCAACCAAAATGTAAGAGATACGAAAGTCTGTATAAAGCTGTTATGCAACCAAAATATACGAGATATGAGAGTCCGTATAAAGTTGTGACGCAACCAAAATGTAAGAGATATGAGATTCTGTATAAAGCTGTTACGCAACCAACATGTAAGAGATACGAGAATCTGTATAAAGCTGTTATGCAACCAAAATGTAAGAGATATGAGAGTCCGTATAAAGCTGTTACGTAACCAAAATGTAAGAGATATGAGAGTCTGTATAAAGCTGTTACGCAACCAAAATGTAAGATACGAGAGTTTGTATAAAGCTGTTACGCAACCAAAATGTAAGATACGAGAGTTTGTATAAAGCTGTTACGCAACCAAAATGTAAGATGCGAGAGTTTGTATAAAGCTGTTACGCAACCAAAATGTAAGATATGAGAGTCCGTATAAAGCTGTTACGCAACCAAAATGTAAGATACGAGAGTTTGTATAAAACTGTTACGCAACCAAAATGTAAGATACGAGAGTCTGTATAAAGATGTTACGCAACCAAAATGTAAGATACGAGAGTTTGTATAAAGCTGTTACGCAAACTAAGTTATCTTCAAAACGTTTTGCACAATGTGAGTCTCAGTTCAAATAAATGTTGAAAATTTAAGTTTTCATTTCAGTATTTTCCAGTTACTGTGAAATAAAATTTTTTGTATAGCATGAAAATAAAAAAGATATCAGATATTCTCGCTGAATTTCAAAAATACACTGAGTTTGACGTGCACTTGCAAAACCTTCTCTATTCCTTTCCAAGATAAAATGACGCATACATACCCATCATGACATTTCCCTGTTGGGGTAAGCAAAGAAAAAATGGAGCGCTTGACTTTTTTTCTATGCCACCTGTTGCGATTATTTTTGTAAAAATTTCACAATTTATGCTTTGTGATATACACGATTGAACTATGTCAATGCTTTGGTCTTCATCTTAAGCATTCTTTGAATCCACGTTCTTTCTTAATATCCTCAATTATTTCTTCTACATCATTTCTTTTTCACACATTTCTACCACATTATCCTACTTTTATCACTTTTTGATCCACCTAAATGGAATCATGTACGCATTAATAAAAAAAAACAACAATTGTAAGTTAAATAATATTGAAAATAAATTAACGTCTTGAAATGTTGTGTTAATATATTCAATAAATATTTATTTATTTATTTAACACTTTTATTGCAAATACAATCTGGCGGGCTTATTACCAGGCGGCAATCTCTTCCAACCAACCAGACAAAAGTAAATGAAGCAAGTTACGTGGTCACATAAATCAATCAAATGACTATCCATCCCCACGAAATCCATAAACATATACGTGAGCACATGACCACGAACCCCACAAAGACGGACAGTCACCCAAACATTATTTTTCATATAAAGTGAGATATCATCAATCAGAAGGAAAGGAAGGGATGGTGGAGAGGAAAGGAAAAGAAAAATCAGGAATGAAACATGTTATTTTACTGACTAGAAATTAAGAGGTTTTTCAGTCGCTTCTTAAAGCATGCCAAGGACGGAGCGAGTCTTATATTGGTTTGTAACTGATTCCAGAGTCTCACTGCATGGACAGTAAAGGACGACGTAAAGAAAGAGGAGCGGTGAACTGGAAAGGCCTACTATATAAACAATCTCTGTTTGAGCGTAGCGCTAATCCATGATTGGAAAGACGCTGAAAATTTTCGGCGAGATAAGAGGGGGGAGCGGGACAGTCAAATATCAATTTTATTGAATAAATTATATCTTAAACGCGGCAAACATATCTTAATAACACTTCTATAAACATTAATGGGATTTCGATAATAAATCTTGATAGCTATCTCCTATATATTAACGATCAACGACGTGTTTCGCCCATAAAACATCAACATAATGATCGATACGCAAATAGCAAAAAGTTTTGCTGATCATAAAAAATCTATGGGAAGGTACTTAAACAATATAACGTTTACTTAACAAATATTTATCATACTACCTTGACCAAAAAATTTTAGGACTTTATTCATAAAGTCGAAAATACAAGTTTATTCTTCAAAATCGATATGGTCCCCTTCAAAGTACTTCCCATCGACTGCAACGCACTTACGCCAGCGCTTGATCCAATCCTCGAAATACCGCTGGTACTCAATTTTCGGTATGTCCATCTGAGCCGTCTTCGATTTTTTCATGACATCCTCTCGGGTGCTGTAACGCGTTCCGCGAAGCGGTTTTTTAAGTCGGTCGAACAGGAAAAAGTCGCAGGGAGCCAGATCAGGTGAATTCGAAGGCTGCTGGATAGTATTCGTGTTGGTTTTGGTCAAAAACTCATGAAAATCATGTCTTTCGCGATTTCAACACGGTCCTTTTTTGCATGAAATTGAGGTATTTCGGCACCAGTTTTGCAGCGACACGTCTGAGGCCCAAATCACTAACCAAAATATATTGAGCGGATCCATAAGCGATGTTCAAGTCCTCTGCCAGCTCTCTGATGGTCAATTCGTGGTTTTCTGCCAACATTTCTTTGATTTTATCGATGTTTTCATCGGTTTTCGACTGTCATTGCGTTCGTCATCCTCGACCGACTCACGACCACTTCTGAAACGTTCGTCTCTTCGAAAAACACTTCTCAAACATTTCCAAGGTCTGCGAACCGTTAAATCCGTTTTTCACACAAAATTTAATGCAAACCCGTTGATGCACAGTCAATGCCATTTTTAAACTTGTAAAAAATCGAAAACACGCACAAAGGTAGATGTACTCAGTACAGCGTAACTTTTACAAATGTCAAGCTATGACGCTGAAATTTGAAGGGAAGTGTCAATAATAGATGTAGTAACCTAACAAAAAAAAAAGAATTCCAATCGGGTGACTGACAGCGCCACACGGTGGCCGGTCCTAAAACTTTTTGATCAAGGTAGTATATGTTGTGGAATTCCATAATCCAATCCATAAAATCCATGAAAAAAATGATATCTAGCGCTTAGCCATTTTTCTTTCATTTATTCGGTTTTTTAAATAGACTGGATATAACCGAAGTCATAGGCATCCTTATACCCTCGAATACTAGACGGAAAAAATGCCTGTATCATTTTCATTTCTTCGTTTTTTTATAAAGGGCGTTAAATTTAGTGCCTGTGTCATTTTCATTTATTCGTTTTTTTATATGGACTAGATATAATAAGTCATTGGCATCCGTATACCCTCGAATACTAGATGGAAATAATGTTTATCATTCGAGGGGAATATCATAGTGCGTGTCTGGAACCAGCGACCATCCACTCGGAAGTCCAGAGCATTACCGCGCTGCCATGCAATTCTTTATATTGAATTATTGCATTCAGTTTTCGTTTTATACAAAACAACCTGACGGTTTTATTGCAATGTTACAATCTGCTAAGAGGCTTTAAGGGAAACCAGACTGGAAATATGTTACGAGTGAGGCTTTAAGCGAAATCAGACTGGGTGTTTTTTTTTAAATTGGGTACCAATTAAAATCAACTACACATCATTGGGTCGGAAGGTAGGTATCATACCAATACGTCCAACTTAATCCAAATGAATTTAAATAAATAAAGTTATATCCTGAATTTTTTGAAAGAGTATATCCTGAATTTTCATCGTCATTCGTTATAAAAAATCCTTCTAAGTTTGGCGAGGAAAAGTTCCGAAGTGTCAAAAGAGAAAAATTAGTCTCCTTTGAACTTTCAATACTTTCCCCATCATTCCTATAATTCGCAAACGAATTCGCAATCATCAATCAATCGGCATCAGAGAGTGTTATCTTTACCTGCGTTACGTGTCTTGGAGTAGATACATCTGTCAAACCCTTTTCTCTGTTATCACCCTCTTCAATCTACGCCAGCATTTTCTTTTCGTTTATTGTTACAGAAGGAGTGTGTTTGATGTACTTGGCTATTCGAGTAGCTAGGGTTAATGTCCTTTTCAAACTTTGTTAACGCTCTTTAAGAGGATTTGAAGTATCTTGAAATTTATTCCAAAAATATATGTATCTCTATCTTCTGATTTTATTGAGGTATTTATATTTTATGGGGTAAAAACTTAGACAATAGAATACCGAATTGGATTTTTTATCTAGTTATAAATTAGTATGAAGGTGTATATAAAGATTGGAAAATAAAATAACATGCAGGAAATTAAAATTAAGTAAGCTTATAGTTATAATATACAAATAAAGTAAGCTTATAGTTATAATCAGGGCTGTGGAGTCGGAGTCGGAGCCGGAGTCGTGGAGTCGGAACATTTTAGGCGGAGTCGGAGTCGGAAAAAATCGACTGACTCCGACTCCGTTTAATTATTTTAACATTTTCTTTAATGAATAACGTTACGGTATGTGTTAACCTCTCATCGTTTAACCTCTCATCGTTTCATGCCTGATATTATGCAGTTAACCTCTCATCGTTTCATGCCTGATACTATGCAGACTTTTATAATCGCAATAAACCCCAAAAGGGGACTACGTTCAGTTTACAGTTTTTACAAAATTAGATATAAAAACAGCAATACTGCGATATCCTGAAATTATTCAAGATTCAGCGCTGACCGTCACGGCCTTACCACTTACCACCTACACAAGTTAAGAGCTTCCATAAATCCTGACTTATTTTGAGATCTAATTCCATTTAGACCACGAATAGGAAATAAGATTTATATAAAGTATATTTACTTTCAAAAATCTTATCTTGTGTTCTATTCAATATTGAATCAAAATAATAATAAACAATATTAAAAAGATTTAGTTAACGTATGAAAACAAATGAAGCAACCTTTTTATTTTATTTTAAAGTGTTTTCTTATTTTTTTTAATACCTACCTGTGTTGTTTTTCTAATGATTTTAAAAGTTTCATTTAATTCTTTTTTTAAATATCAATATATATTTTTAATATTATTTTAGTGTGAAGATATTGCTTGATGCGTATTGTTTATATATTTTTTTTATAAAATTGTTTCATTTGTGTACGAATATAATTAATTTTTTATTTATACCTGTATCCATTATTAATAAGTCAATATAAATACATTAGGTAGACGCAGTAAATTATAAAATAAAATAAAAATTGAAGTCAGAGTCAAGAGTTGGAGTCGGAGTCGGAGTCGGTGTTGGAGTATAAAATAAAGCCGGAGTCGGAGTCGGTAAATTTTCTTCCGACTCCAGAGCCCTGGTTATAATATAGAAATTTAGTAAGCGTATAGTTATAATGTATAAATTAGATACATAAGTATTTTAGGTGTTAAGTAATATTTTTTGTATGCCTTTGGCAAATGTGTGTATCATATAATAGATTACTTTATCAAATAAATTTGAAAAAAAAGTATTTAATTTAATAAGTATAACGATAAACAATAGCGTAATATGACATATGAAAGGTAAACTTAATATTTATAGGCAAGATAAACTTCGTGGCCTGGTGGTAAGACACTTGTCTGCCGATCCAGAGGTTGTGGGTTCGATCCCCGCTGGAACCCAGATTTTTTTAAATAGGAGTCTAGTCTGCTTAACACTTAGGGCCTATAAAACATCTTTCTGGTTGGTTGGAAGAGATTGCCACATGGCATTAAACTCGCCAGGTAAAAAAAAACTTCAGCGATTACAAATGTGTGCTGGAGGTACATTTTGAAAAATGAGAAAATATGTTCAAATCAAATTATATCAAAAAAAGATCAATTTGTTCATTCATTTTATAATAACAGTCTAATGTATTTTTTGATGCAAGATTAAAAACATTTAAAAATGTACTTTTTGATACAAAGATTAAAAAAACATTAAAAATGTACTTTTTGATACAAATATGAATAAAGAAATTCATCCCTTATCTTTTTATTCCGTATTCTGTGCTAACAAACTAACAAAAATATTAACAAAAAGTTTTTTACAAGTTATCTATTATACAATTAAGTAGTGAAAAAAACTCAACTCAATATTTGACAATTTTTCATCGTTGCCTGAAAAATGTTTCAGGAAAAAACTTTCTTTTTATCATTTCTCGGAAGAGAGATAGATATATTATTTTCATAAAAGCTATTTGAATATTTTTTGTCTAAATCAAATAGCTGTAAGATTCCGTAAGAATAAATTAAATTTCTTAATTTTTTTATCGTAGCTTACACAAATATTACAACGAGACTATAAAGCTAAGGTATCACGATGAAGTTCAACTGTAACCTTTCAATTTTTGCAGCGTCATATTTTAATACACTTTATAGAGAGGGAAGTTACCTGATGAGAAAGCATTAAGCAGATAAAAAAACTAAATACTCGTACATTGCAGGATATAATCCTTTAAATTCTTGCATAGTTAAACATTCAAACACACACGATCGATCCTTGATAATATCCAATGGCATGTACACAGCCAATTCTTGATAATAATGACTTAAAAAAAATACTTTGTGAAATTTTATATTAGAATAAACTTCGAGGGGAAATTGTTAAGACGCTGGACTTTCACAAAAAGGAGTCCCAGTCTAATAAAATAGTTCATTTGTTAACAAAATGTTGTGTGTTATACTGCATCTTGAAATGATGTATTGCCAAAACGTGCAATGAAGAACTGTGAGTTCTGTGCCTTCTCCAGTGGTTCTAAAGCTCAAAAGTTCGATTGATGGAGCCTAATACAATGTTGTCTCCAATATGTCAATTCAACTTCAAAGGCCCAACACCATTTTGGATGGGTTGAGGGACACCATACAAGTCTTTAAATAAAACCAAGCTGTCAACTATCTAATCTGGAAGCACTCATGGTTTCAACGGTGCTCGCTTCTTGGATCTGGAAGTCTAGGGACGTACCGTAATTATTTTTTTCAGTAAGGGTCAAATCGCGTGAAAAGGTGTCGGCCGTATTCACCCCTTGGCATGGACGACCTTTCGCGCGATTCTTAAAACCTGTCTAGAGACCCTGTTGACAGTATTTTTTCCTTTAGATCGTGGCGAGCGCTGGCTTCTCGTGGGTGTATCTAAGCTACCCAATTTCCCTCTAGCATGATTTGTCGACACCAGAGGAGTCCTTTTGGACTGTTTATTATTCGTCCCTACATAATGTTGCCCCGTCCTTGGCATGCTTCAAGAAGCGACTGAAAAAACTCTTAATTTCTGGTTATTAATGTAACGTGTTTCATTCCTGTTTTTTTTCCTTACCTCTCCACCATCCCTTCCTTTTCCTTTGATTGATGATATCTCTTTTTATATGAAAAGGAATGTTCGGGTGATTGTCCGTCTTTGTGGGTTGTGGCCATATGCTCACGTACTTGTATGTGTTCATGGATTTCGTGGGGATGGATAGTCGTCTGAATGTTTTTGACTACCACAAAACTTGCATAATCTAATTTTGTCTGGTTGGCTGAAAGAGATTGCCATCTTGTAATTAACCCGCCAGATTGTATTTGCAATAAAATTTTTAAATAAAAAATAAATAAAGTAATAAACGTCGCGCTCGATTTTTTAGCGTACATCGCAATGAATGGGGATTTATTTTATCTCCTGTAAACAGCATGGGTGGCCGGAAGATTGAACTGAACTGAACTATCCAACATGGAACGCTAAGGTGCTGAAGAAACATCATCTCTATTAGACAAAGAGCCCATTCCTTTTTACTAATTAACAAATGTGAACCAGGAAAAGCAGGTATTCTAAACGTCGCATGATACGAGGGTAACAAACGTATCCTAGAATGCTCATGATTAATGACGGTATATTTATACCACAATGCTATCACTCCACTCCAGTCAACAAGTCAGGACTGTTGCCAGTTCTCTGTCATAAGTCATCCTTCAACTCGGCGATGTCACAAACAGAATGATGGCTTGGATATTAATATTAATAATTAAACGTCAGAGTTTCAGAAAACTGATTCCATAAAACGACGAGAAAATTAGCTTTTGATTTTTTATTTGCTGGTTAACATAATTTTTATTACTAATTTATTACTGTTGTTTATAGTTAAGGCATTAACGTTGTGGAGGTTTAAAGACATTGTAATTTATTTTTAACAAACACTGTTTATTCCACTTTTTTATTAGTGGAATAAACAGTGTTTGTTAAAAATAAATTACAATGTAATTTATTACTTTTTTTTTACAACGGACAAGTGACCTATTTGATACAAAATATTAGAAAATATCAACATATCAAATTTAACATTGATTGTCATGTAAGCAGTGTCCAAAAAAACTAGTATACACATAAGACAAAGATCACAACAAAGCAAACCTGAAGAATTCAAACTTTACTTCTGAAAGTAGTCAGTCACATTAAATCGATGCAATGCCCACATTGATTTACAAATTACTAACAGGAAACATAGCGAACCCCTTGCTGTTTAACAAACTTCAACATAATGTAATGCCATCTAGAATGAAGATTATTTTCAGTACCGTATTCATGAACTCGCACATGGAATGACCTTGCTAAATGGATTTTGGGATACATTGAGAATAGAGCTCCTCAATAAAATTTGTTGGATAACTGAGCCACTTCGCATGAAAGCATAAGTCATATTTTTTCCTTTTGTTATTATTTAAATATTTGTCTAAATATTTTTTACCTGCATTGTGAATTTTATTTCATGTGTATATACATACGTATCACACCATATCTTTTGCGGGATAGGCAAAGAGAACAGATCTCCATTTTTTTTTCTATCCAAGAACACAACTTTCACCTACTTCACATTGATACATCTCGTCATGCACAATCTTCTTTTATTCATATTGATCACCTTATCTTCTTTCAAAATCTGGTCCATTTTGTCCAACCACGTATTCCTCGGTCTACCTCAATCGCGCACACCTAGCACTTCTGACTTGTATATTCGTTTAGTCGTTCTTTCATCATTCATTCTATGGACGTGTCCAAACCATCTCAAAATTCCTATCTTTATCTTACTTCAAACTTTAATTTTATCCATGCGTTAATTTCTGTATTCTTTTGAATATTGACACATGCACTCATTTCGGTCTTATTTTGAATATTGACACATGCATTAATTTCTGTCCTATTTTGAATATTGACACATGCATTCATTTCTGTTTTCTTTTAAACATTGACACATGCATTTATTTCTGTTTTCTTTTGAATATTGACACATGCATTTATTTCTGTCTTCTTTTGAATATTGACATGTGCATTAATTTCTGTCTTCTTTTGAATATTGACACATGCATTAATTTCTGTCTTCTTTTGAATATTGACACATGCATTAATTTCTTTCTTCTTTTGAATGTTGATACATGCATTCATTTCTATCTTCTTTTGAATATTGACACGTGCATCAATTTTTGTCTTTTTTTTAATATTAAAACATGCCATTATTTCTGTATTCTTTTGAATATTGACACATGCACTCATTTCTGTCTTCTTTTGAATATAAAAACTTGCATTTATTTCTGCATTGTTTTGAATATTGACACATACATTCATTTCTATCTTCTTTTGAATATTAAAACATGCATTCATTTCTGTATTCTTTTGAATATTGACACATACATTCATTTCTATTTTCTTTTGAATATTAAAATATGCATTCATTTCTGTATTCTTTTGAATATTGACACATGCATTAATTTCTGTTTTCTTTTGAATATTGACACATGCATTTATTTCTGTCTTCTTTTGAATATTGACATATGCATTAATTTCTGTCTTCTTTTGAATATTGACACATGCATTAATTTCTGTCTTCTTTTGAATATTGACACATGCATTCATTTCTTTCTTCTTTTGAATGTTGATACA
Source organism: Odontocerum albicorne (assembly GCA_949825065.1). Classification (NCBI taxonomy): domain Eukaryota; kingdom Metazoa; phylum Arthropoda; class Insecta; order Trichoptera; family Odontoceridae; genus Odontocerum; species Odontocerum albicorne. The sequence continues at coordinate 5,076,120 of OX463847.1, read as the reverse complement.
TGCATTCATTTCTATCTTCTTTTGAATATTGACACATGCATCAATTTTTGTCTTTTTTTTTATATTAAAACATGCCATTATTTCTGTATTCTTTTGAATATTGACACATGCACTCATTTCTGTCTTCTTTTGAATATTAAAACTTGCATTTATTTCTGTATTGTTTTGAATATTGACACATACATTCATTTCTATTTTCTTTTGAATATTAAAACATGCATTCATTTCTGTATTCTTTTGAATATTGACACATGCTTTAATTTCTGTTTTCTTTTGAATATTGACACATGCATTTATTTCTGTCTTCTTTTGAATATTGACATATGCATTAATTTCTGTCTTCTTTTGAATATTGACACATGCATTAATTTCTGTCTTCTTTTGAATATTGACACATGCATTCATTTCTTTCTTCTTTTGAATGTTGATACATGCATTCATTTCTATCTTCTTTTGAATATTGACACATGCATCAATTTTTGTCTTTTTTTTAAATATTAAAACATGCAATTATTTCTGTATTCTTTTGAATATTGACACATGCACTCATTTCTGTCTTATTTTGAATATTAAAACTTGCATTTATTTCTGTATTGTTTTGAATATTGACACATGCATTCATTTCTGTCTTCTTTTGAATATTAAAACATGCATTCATTTCTGTATTCTTTTGAATATTGACACATGCATTCATTTCTGTTTTTTTTTATATTAAAACTCATTTATTTCTGTCGTCTTTTGAATATTGACACACGCATTCATTTTTATGCATGCATCTCCACAGCATTAATTTAAAATCCTGTCCTTCGTCTGTTAAGTCCAAGTTTAACTGCAATACATCAAGGTGGGCACCCGCACACTATAATGTATTGTCAATTCAGCTACTGTTGATATTGCGCGGTTTTTGTATATAACATTACATTTATTTAATGTGATCAACCTTAACAAATATTAATAAAATAAGTTGAACCCCTAAAATGTGTGTTTCATGTTCAATTGTCTTTAAAAATATTTGCTTCGTATACGACCATGTAAAGTGGAAAAAGATTTTCGTTTTATTTCAGAAAACATAAAGAATATGTGTTTACATAAACGCGCCAAATTGCCCTAAAAAAGACATATTCAAATTCTGGTTTTGCACTTTAAATTCAGCGCACTTAAAATTCACCTTTTTGCAAATCAAATTCACCATTTTGCAAATTAAATTCAACCTTTCACAAATTAAATTCACCTTTTTGTTAACGAATTGATAATTGTATAATACGAAGATTTATATATATTAGAAGTACTTATTTAGTAAATTAACATAGTACTTTACTTCAATTACCATCAGCTACTGCAGAGCCATTATATATTAAATATCAACATATATCAGTTTTTGATGATAAATTGTTAATAACGATTAAAATAAGCACTTTTATGCACATGTTTGTATTATAACACAAAATGTTGAATTTGTTAAGAGAAGGGTGAAATTTGATTTGCAAAAAGGGTGAATTTAAAATGCAAAAAGTTGATTTAGAAGTGCAAAACCTGTACAAACATACCAACACGCTTTCTTTAAATCTGGGTAGGTAGAGAGGAGATTATGCCAGATTTTCTTATAACGGCATACCTCTTTCGCCATTTCTACATCCGTATACAATTCCTACGATTTCGCTTACTTTTTGTTAATTTCTTTTTCAAAATATTTTTCAATTAATCAAATCATACTTGGTCTTCCAATTTATTCATTCATTTAATCTATTTGTCCAAACCTGGGGTTGTATGTGTTAGACAGGGTGTGAATAATTTTTTTTAACATTTATGATAAAAATTTATTTACTTGATAGTCGTATTAAGCAGAGAGCAGAGACACATGACACAGAGAGACACATCACACAGATAACTCAGCAGAGACGCATGACACACATGGCAACTAATCAAATGTTCACCATCCCTAGAGTTAAAACATATTCTGCCCAAAGGCAACATGCCTACTTGTATTTAGCTCCCATGACATACAATGGGGTGCCGAATTCAATAAAGCCAAAGGGAGGAAAACAATTTAGACAGTCGATCGGAGCGTGGTTGTTATTGCGACAGGAGTTTGAGTACTTGGGCTTGCAAGAGGAATGACTTGTGGAAAAGGTTTGTGTGAGCTCTTGAGTGTGGTGTTTTTTTATTGTTTTACACTTATATTTTTGTTTTTATACATTGATTATGTGTGGTACATTGTGGGATGAATGTTTTTGATCTGTTTGGAGTGATAAAGTGTGAAGAGTTTGATTTCGCGTGATGTATACTTGTGTAATTGAGTGTCACTGTTTGTCAGGTTGATAAGAATGTGCAACGGGGTTTTATAAATTCAAAAATCGGAAAGAAGTATCGATTTATTTTTTCATGCTATATGTCGTCAGGTACAGGCAAAAACCTAGTTTACTGGGGACACGACAAATGAAACGCGATAAACCCAGATTCATTAAAATTGTGTGTCCAAATTAAATAACCTGTTGTTTTTTCACAAATGATGTATATTTCTTGTCACGTGTAAAATAAATAAAAATTAACTGCTTATTTAGTGTAATTTTTTGTATAATAATTTACATATACTTATACCATATACAAGTGAGCTGAAAACCTTGTGATGTCCTTGGAGCCGAACTCTCCCTCCTATTGGTAGGGGTGTATCTTTACTGAAGAGATGTTATGAGACGAGTTCAACCTTTTGATAGCTTATCTCTTAAATGTGTTTTTTTTTTCATTACCTTTTAATACATGTGTAATTTCTGGATATATACGAGTATGTATTGTATATAATATGTTGCTTTCAATAAACCCTTATTTTTTTCATTTTTTTAATCATCGCTTTATGCGTATTCAAACATTTTCTTCAAAATTTTGTTTGTAATCAAATAGTAGACATTGCCGAACCATTCCACAGCGAATTATAAATAAAAAATAAAATAAAAATGCTGACTAACATCAAAAATAAATGAACAAAATGCGTCCAGTTTCTTGTCTCCTGAAAAAAACGAATGATAAAAAGGAATTATCGGGCGCCACGTCACCCGGCACAAACTCAAACAAATGAGAGTTCGTGTTTCGTTTGTTTTAGTTTGGGACAAATGCCGACACAAGACCGGATGACAATTGCCGAGTTAGATTTGTTAAGTTTTGACGAAAAAAAAATTCACCCTTGTAACTAATTTACATAAGGGAATTTCAAGATGATAGATGGTGATTCGCCCTCCTATGGTGACGAGAAATTTACTTGAATAACGAAAAAAACTCGTTATAAATTACATCATAACGATAAAAATATTAAATAACATGCACACGGACGACCTCCGTTGTCTTGTTGGTAAGAACTCTGTCTTCTGTTTCAATATATATTTATATATTTTTTAAATTATTTATCACATAATGGAAGATACGAGGGATATTGAATGGTATATAACGATAAGAAACAGGGTCAATGAAACATCAAATGTATTACAATACCTCGGCTGCTAAGATTATAGTCCACTACAGTATTTAGATGTCAACTTTGTGTATGGGAATGAAATTTTGACTTGGAAAAAGATTGATAGAAGCCGAAATAACAATGTAGAAATACGTGCACTTAGAAAAATGCTTTAAGTGACAACGTATGATAAAATGTTTCTACTTAGAAGAATGCTTTGAGTGACAACGTATGATAAAATGCGTGCGCTTAGAAGAATGTTTTGAGTAACAACGTATGATTAAATGTGTGCACTTAGAAGAATACTTTGAGTGACAACGTATGATAAAATGCGTGCACTTAGAAGAATGCTTTTAGTGACACCGTGTGATAAAATGCGTGCACTTAGAAGAATGCTTTGAGTGACAATGTATGATGAAATGCACGCATTTAGAAGAATGTTTTGAGTGACAACGTATGATTAAATGCGTGCACTTAGAATAATACTTTGAGTGACAACGTATGATAAAATGCTTGCACTTAGGAGAATACTTTGAGTGACAACGTATGATAAAGTGCGTGCACTTAGAAGAATGCTTTTAGTGACACCGTGTGATAAAATGCGTGCACTTAGAAGAATGCTTTGAGTGACAACGTATAATAAAATGCGTGCACTTAGAATAATGCTTTGAGTGACAACGTTTGATTAAATGCGTGCACTTAGAAGAATACTTTGAGTGACAACGTATGATAAAGTGCGTGCACTTAGAAGAATGCTTTTAGTGACACCGTGTGATAAAATGCGTGCACTTAGAAGAATGCTTTGAGTGACAGACAACGTATGATAAAATGCGTGCACTTAGAAGAATGCTTTGAGTGACAACGTATGATGGAATACGAAATTAAGTGGTAAGGGATGAATGTAAACTTTAAACTGGTGTACTGAGTGAGATGATGAAAGTTTTATCTAAAATTAAAACTCTGAAATAGTCTGGGCATGTAGAACAAAACGACGAAGAAAGACTAACACAACAAATATAATAATGTAAGGGGAAGGCGTGTAAAAGTAAAACCAAGACCTGTATAGTATGATTTTTTGAAAGAAGGAAATGTCGAAAGATAGAGAAAATGTAAGAGTTGTATGAGAAAGACAAACAAGATTTGTTTGTTGATGATGAGGTGAAAGTCTTGAAACAGGTAGGGTTATACCGGTACAAAAAGTGGAATAAAAAGTGTTTGATTAACCTTTCCTTCCCTGTGTTGGGTATCTTCTACACGTTGCTTCTAATAACCATCAATATCTCTATAAATATAATAAATACAAGGTTAAGATTTTAGGTATTCCTCCATAATATACTTACGCATTGATTTAAAAAATAATATTAATAATATTCAGAATTTATCGACTACATCGAGGTGTTTTGTAAAGATCGAAAACAAATTCGCATTTAAACGTTGCGAGTGCCTCGTCTTGACGATAGGTGAATAGTATGCGGGAAGCGCGACACTATATTCGCATCTCACTCTTGCATACTCCACTGAATTGCGATGAGCTGAATTGTCTCAACGTCGCAAGCATAAGCGTAAGCGCCGGGGTATGCGACTGACGTTCCGCGCCACTAGTAGCTTCTAGGCTTGCAAATAGGTTAGACGTACGCCCGTTCCGTGAGCGTTGCCAGATGGTTTTTTAATGTTTTCAGCAAATAAATCTCAATAATTATAATTTTTAACTTCAATTATAATTAATTAAGGGGATTATCTATGAATGTTCTTATTTTTCCGATTTAAAATCGCAAATTTTTGATCGCGTACTCACTACCCAACACCGGAACACGCGTTTCATTTTTATCACCGTAAGGGAAGGGTTAAACAAATTACAATATTTAACAATAAGTTACCATGTTACTCCATCAATTACATGAATCCCCGATATATGTCGGAATGAGCCATTTCGCCTGAAGACAACCTCGGAATAGGAGGTAGAATTACGTGTAGCGGGAATGAATGTGGTTTATTGAGTAACAAAATAATTTATTAATAAATATTATCACATGGAGTTTCACAAAGTTAGTGCCAAACTTTTCATGCAAAAAAAAATATTTATTATATAAACGTGACTTTTCGAACTCGTCAATTTGTCAAATTTATCTATTTATGTAAACACCTTGAAACAACGTTTTTCATTAAGGATTGAAACTCTGATACTATCTCCTTATATCAATATTAATTTCCCTCGAAAAGTTATCCAAGTTTCAGCCAATAAAATATCTAACTTTGGCCACATACTGCGACATTCATTTCATCTGTCATATTTCCCTCACAAAACTTTCGAAGGCTGTTAAAGTGATTAATGTACGTGACGGGATATTTTTGAAATGTTTATTTACCTAGTTGTAATTAATTTTGTCACTGGAAAATTAAATTATAAAATTCAAGTCCTGGAGGCTTTCAGGAAAAAATGTGGTGAAATAATTTATCTTTAATCGCTTTACAAAATTTATTATATGATTTTTTATATCACGTCGCTTTACACGTGTAAAATATTTAGAAATTGAGCATTGATTTGCATATTGATTTTGTGACAACATATTTTCTTTCTAATTCACGACAAAAGGGTTCAAAAGTAATAAATAGTTTCAATTACTGTCACAATTAATTTTGTGTTGTATTACACCTTCATTATATAATACATAAATGGTTAGTCTGATTACCACGTGGCAATCTTTTCCAACCAATTCTTCTTCTTCCCAGTGTCATGTTAGGTCCCCCCAACGTTGAATATCACTTGAGTGTTGACATCTTTGTCCCCGGCAGCCCGAAAAAGATCTCCAACGCCCCTTATGCTAGTCCAATCACGTATATTGCGGAGCCAGGAGATTTGCCTCCTGCCTACACCTCTTCGGCCTCCTTCTATTTTGCCTTGGATGATCAGGTGTAGTAATTTGTACTTTGCTCCTCTAAGTAAATTACCCAAGTAGGACACCTTTCGTATTTTAATATTAGTCAGCAACTCTCTATCAACTTTGGCTCTTTGAAGAACCCTTGTGTTGCTGACCATATTTGTCCAGGGTATCCGTAGCATTCTCCAGTGCATCCACATTTTGAATGCTTCCAGTCGGTTCATACTACTAACTTTGAGGGTCCATGATTCCACTACATGCAATAACACTGACCAAACGTAGCATTTGACTCAATAAGAAAGGTAAAATCAGACTAACATCCCCTTAAAAAAAATTGGGTTCCAACGTGAATTAAACTCGTTACACCTGGGTTTTAACACAGACGTCTTACCAACTAGGCCACGGATGTCGTCATAGTATAGATACTTAATATTTTATGCTTCAATAGATCATAATCCTAAAATTGAGGGTGTAATATTGAATTGATTTTTTATTCCTGAAATAATTAATTCATTCGAATAATATTTTCCAACTAATCTAAAGTCGTAATGTGAACATCTTGAAAAGCGTTGCCGGGTGACAACATTGTATTCAGCTTCATTATTCGAGCCTTCAAGTTGAGAACTACTTAAGTAGGTGAGAAACTCGTGATACGTTATCGCCGTGTCCGCAATATTACCCCACACGGGAAGAGGTAACAACACTCGCACACATCTGTAGCGTATGAGTTTTTTTTACCAGACAAACTGTTATCGGGAATTGAACCCTAAATCTTTGTTTAAAAATCAAGCTTGTAAACCAATGCGGCGTCTTACCATAGGATTCGTAAATAAAGAAAATTCCTATCTGATATTACACTTCTCCATTGAAGGTCTTAACGTTAGTTTAACAATGTAATAAATTATAGAACATTGTTCAAGGTGCCTACCTGCCTTCTCTCAATACTTTGTGGAATTCCGCAATATCTTTCCACAAGATGAATGACAATAGACGAGGATCAACCCTTAAACCGCCTGTTGCCGTTCAGTACTCTATTACAAGCACGAATTTATCAATTTCATGACTGCCTTTTCAACATATTTCAAAAGGGGTTGGACAAGTAGGGTACTTTTGTTAAGTCATTTTTCATATTTTTTTTTTTTGAAGAGCTACAAGTCCTGGAATATTGTCACTCGCACGAGTCTGAAAAAAGTTTTACAGTGAAATATGACCCATTAAGTCAATTTTATTGCTCCTTTTTTCAAAACTTAAGTGTTTTCAGTATTTTTTAAGTTTCTTATAGAAGAGAAAATGGCAATATTTACATTTGTTTATTTTATTTGACATTTAATACAGGTCAATTCCAATTAAAATTCACGCAAAATAAATAATTAAAGAAAAAAATAGATTAAGTTTATAACTAATATTAAAATAAACAATGGTTTCTCATATTTCGCTTCAAAGCGACTCAGTTACTCGTGTGTCTATAAAGTTTAATAATGTACTGAAGCCTCAATGTATCCATCGATTTATGGAAGATATTTGTATCGGAAAATCAATTCGGAAAAATCATTCATTATTTGTGCGAGCTGTGACGCTTTTAAAAGCTCACATCGAGAATAAAGCACCATAAATTATCTAAAGTTACGACAGTATTAATAAAAAAACATTAATAATTTATAAAGCACCGTTTAGACAGCCAACTTTCCCCAAGGGCAATCTTACTCAAAAAAGGAACCTTCTATTGTTAACAGATTAAAAATATAAGGAGAAAAATAAAAATTAATGGAGTGCAACGATTAGAAAGTAGTAAAGATATTAGGTACTATTTCGTTTCTGAAAATGTTCAGAAAAACAAATTTGTTTGGATAACCCCATAAAACTAACCAAGGATATACAAACTACAAAAAAAAAAACCTTTATAGATCTTCCAATATGTGAAAGAAACACGTTAGGTTGTAGGTGTAGTGTGGTGTATGTGTACAATGTTCATGTATAATTATTTTTGTATATTATTTATAGTTAAGGCAGTAACATTGTGGAGGTTTAAAGACATTGTAATTTGTTTTATTAAATACTGTTTATTCCATTTTTTGTAAATGTATAATCCTACCGGTTTCAAGGCTTTCCCTTCATAATCAGGGGAGCACAAACAAGACTGAATTATGTTCGAACTGGCACCGAGATACACGCTTCTAACGGTAAACATTCGAGTTGGGGACTGGAGGCTGTGGGAGACATGGGACAACCTCGGCGAGCAGCGGAGAGATTCTTGGGATATAACATATGCGTTGGACAGATAATCACCTCGATGCACTGACTTAGAAATTTCTAGGGCCTCTAATCTATCCAATTTATTTCCGTTTATACTGATATGTAAGAATTTGGCATCATCGATGGAAAATTTATCGTTTTCACAGTGACGATGATTAGTCATTTCAGAATAAATTAGCAGATCCTCTAATTTATTCTGAAATGGATAATCATTGTCACCGTGAAAATCATAAATATTCCATCGATGATGCCAAATTCTTACATATCAATAGTAACGGAAATAAATTGGACAGATTAATTAGAGGCTCTAGAAATTTCTAACACATATATATCCCAAGAATCTCTCCGCTGCTCGCCGAGGATGTCCCATGCTTCCCCCAACCCCCAGTCACCAACCCGAATGTTTACCATTAGAAACGTGTATCTCGGTGCCAGTTCGAACATAACTCAGTCTTGTTTGTGCTCCCCTGATGATGAGTGGAAAGTCTTGAAACCGGTAGGGCTATACCGTTACAAAAAATGGAATATACAGTGTTTGATAAAACAAATTACAATAATTTTTTTTGATAACACCTCCCTAAAAGAGTTGCCTTCAAGTGCTTACTAAAACTGCAAATGTTACTCGTATATATTTTATCCACTTTTTACGGATTTCTCCTGTTACACAAAGAGAGATACTGCAAGATATATTATTCTACGCCACAGGATCCGTGACTACAAAAACTCGAGCATTATATCTCACCCTTTCCAGGTGCATTAAGAAAAGTTTGCCAATCAACAGGGCATTACTATTTTTCTTATTAATAATTTGACATGTACAAAATGGCGGTTAGATCTTGTAAAACGTTTAATGAGTAGAAACCATGCATACCTATTTAAAACTTTTTTGGGTAGAGCTATGAATAAAATCAATATTCCGTGAAATAAATATGTCACAAACATTTTGAATGTAATCTGTGAAATGTAATAAACTTAATTTGACACACACGTCTGTCACCTTAAGATAAATAATGTAAACAAATTCAAAGAGATGTTTGAGGAAAAAAAAACAAGTCTGAAATCCGCAGACAATCGAATTCAAGACGCAAAAGGCCGTTTAATAAAATTAGTTAAAAAAACAATCGTTAGATTCGTGTAACAAATATCGAGAAAGAGGATCAAAAATGTTTATTATTTCAGTATAACAAACTTAAATGGTTTTTCTTCTCTTACAATTTGTAGCAAAATATTTCAATAATTATTTTTCGAATATGCTACGACTAAGCCAAACTTACCTGTTTTGAAATTTTTGTTTTATTTTTCATCTGTTTGCTCAACTTAAACGATTATTAAGCGCAAATAAATTAGCTTACGTTAGCAAACATGTTTATGATCATGTCAATCACTCTTGAATTGCTTTTGAGTCACTCAGGGGAGGGATAGGGGTTTGTATATCATGATCATCAAGGGGAATGTCAACAAATTGAATAATGAAGTACCCAAAAATATACTGTTTGAAGTACCCAAAAATAACTTTATTGGGGGATGAGAAGAACGATTGCTAAAATTGTGTATCGATCTGCTTAAATATTAGTAAGATATACACATATTTATAAATTACAATATAACAGCTTCACTTCAATTTTGAAATTGAAATCATATTTCAAAAGGATTTCTATTTTATCGATTTAATGGGCTGTATTTAGAACAGATTTGAGCTTTACAATATTTAACGAAGTAAGGTAAATAACTAACCTAAAACGCGTGTAAATTTCTGAAAACTCGTTGCAACATTCATTGTTAATCGGTGTCAGTTTTAAAAAAGTTGACGTGTTAACTGTTCGAGCTTATCATTTTGACTGATAAACGAACTATGTTAGCGGATTATGTCTATTGAAAATAAACCGATAATGGGTCAATGGAATGGTATGGATGTCGAAAGGATCTAAGGAAATGCACTTAGAAAAATCGCCAACCATGCTAAACTGTTATATTTATATACTTGTATATCTCGATTTTAAACTACATCTATGGCTTGTGAACCTTTGTGGTCTCGTTACGGTTTTTAATGTTCAACACTCTTGGGTTTACCATATTTACTTAAGGAAAGAGACTTGACATGAAAAACAGCATAACTATTTCCAATAAGTAAATAAAGGCTTATTGATAGCAACATAGTATGTATATGTATATACATTCTGAAATTACATATATAATATACATACTTCGTGATAATCTCTAAGAAAATGCATTTAAAATAGATACTATCAAAAGGTCTGGACTCATCTAATAATATCCCTTCAGTCGAGATACACCCCCACCAATAGGAGGCAAGCCCTGCCGAGAGGATATCAGATATTTTCAGCCCACACCAATAGTATATATGGTACTCATCAAAATCCATGATATACCATTATTATATACATATATATGTATTATAAATTTACCTTCAAACATCAAACTTACATTCATTGAATAAATTTACCGTCATATATGTCTACCACACAAGTGATGGATAGCTTGTTCGGAGTTTCGGTCCGATGGTAGGACACCTTACTCCTTCATCGGATAAGGCTATGTCTACCAAAATTATTTGGATTTTAGCAAAATATAGATGTACGAAATGATGTAATTGTGAATGCTGATGTATGTTTGTGTGAGTTTTTTTTCTGATTTCTTTTTTTTTGACATCTATTGTGAATTTTATGCATTTACAATGTTGAAATTATTTTAAAATGATCAAAAACTCTTCTTTAGATAATATTTGTAGTTTTTGGTCAATTTCTAGTATGTACCTGCGGAATTGTTATGTTAAAGGTCTAAACTTTAGACCTTTAACATAACAATGTGATACTTTACACTCTTAATTATCACATTCATTTCTAAAGCCACTAAGCATTAATAAAATAGGGAGTTTAAATTTAGATTATTTTAAGATATAATCTAATTTTTGCGACGTGTATTCAATTTATAGATTTAAACATTTTTCAACTTTTTCTACTATAAATTGTTATTTTTATGATCGAAATTCCTCAAAATACACCGATAAGAAACAGCATATGAGGAAAGAGTTTTTAAAAACTTTTTACTGACATCCTGATGATATAATATGACCACAAAATTAGTGGAACTATCGTAAATAAACTATTACTTACGACAATTATTTTACTTACGACAATATGACTTACGACTTTTACTTACGACAATACTTACGACAATACTTACGACAATACTTACGACAATACTTACGACTATTACTTACGACAATATTTATTACTTACGACTATGACTTACAATAATACTTACTTACGACTATTACTTACGACAAAACTATTACTTACGACTATTACTTACGACAATACTTACGACAATACTTACGACAATACTTACGACTATGACTTACAATAATACTTACTTACGACAAAACTTTTACTTACGGCTATTACTTACGACAATACTTACTTACGACAAACTTACTAACGACTATTACTTACGATAATTATTTTACAATTTAAACTTTTATTTATACTCGTATTTGTTCATTAATTATATATTAATAACATAATTCGATATTCAGAAAATGAAAATTATATTTAATTATACGAAATTATAATTAAAATGAAATTATATTGTATATAAAAAAAGTTTCTCAAATACTGACAATTGAATTTCTTCCTCTTTCGCCTACAAAACGTGTTTATAAACTTTTGGGAAATCGTTTTCCCAACACAATACGTGTGCGTATTTTCACTCCAGAATCATTTACTTATAAATCCCTCAGCTGTTGTGTTTAGTTTAAGAGTTAAGGGAGAAGGGATAAATACTCGAGGCTTTACAAGAGGGTAGAAAAAGTTTTCTTGAAAAAAAAACCGTTTTCGTTGAGCTACTTGATTTTTTCAGCATCGACAGAATAAAAAAAAATTGTCATATAAAATTTACAGATTTTGATTTCTACGATAGTTAAATATTTGAGTAATATGTTTTCAGATACTCCGCGAGTCTGCAAGTAAGTTAAATAGATATTAACTAATTGAAATCTTACTTCGGATCTACCTGGAGTTCCATCAGAAGACTTCCTTTACAGTATTTAAATTATTAAATATTTGTTTTTGACCTAGATGGCATTTTTTAGGAACATTGTTCTGTGTTTTTTGGATATACATGAGACGATATCTATTTTAATTGGTATTTTTGGGCTTGCGACCAAACATAGGCTGAAGTCTTCTGATGGAACTCCAGGTAGATCCGAAGTAAGATTTCAATTAGTTAATATCTATTTAACTTACTTGCAGACTCGCGGAGTATCTGAAAACATATTACTCACATATAACTCTCCGCTAAAAACAACCCTCAAATATAATCACATAAAAAAATCCTCTTCAGAAGTGATAATAAAAACGACTTGCAAATTATATAAAAATATTGACAGATCAATACATATCTGTCAAAATAATAATAAGCTAATAAAAACCTTGCCATTGTTATCAACAGATGTCATATAAGGAAATTCACATTTTATCTATACTATTAAAAGTACTGAGATATTTGTTAATATAAATAGGAGAATCGAATTCCCTCAGGTATCATTCGCTTTCAAGGAAGCAGAATGAAATAACATCTTAAGGATGTACAGAGATTGATCTAAAGGTAGATGAGGAGCGTTGTCTAGGCATTTAAAGTGTACACTCAACTCAGCCTATGTTTGGTCGCAAGCCCAAAAATACCAATTAAAATAGATATCGTCTCATGTATATCCAAAAAACAGAGAACAATATTCCTAAAAAATGCCATCCAGGTCAAAAACAAATATTTAATAATTTAAATACTGTAAAGGAAGTCTTCTGATGGAACTCCAGGTAGATCCGAAGTAAGATTTCAATTAGTTAATATCTAACTTACTTGCAGACTCGCGGAGTATCTGAAAACATATTACTCACATATAACTCTCCGCTAAAAACAACCCTCAAATATAATCACATAAAAAAAGTTAAATATTTCATAAAATAGCCCTTCGTGAAAATGTATTTTATTATTTTTATAATCCACAATATTAATTATTTAGAATTTATTTATTTTTAATACAGAGGTGAACAAAAACATCCCTTCACAAGGGTTATTTTTAATTCACTTTTAGTGAGTGTTTTCTAATGCTCCCAATCTTAAAAGGAAAATTTATTTTGTTTTTTTGGTAATGTGATATGAAATATGTCAAAGTCCGAAGTAATCCCGTTCAAAAGAGTTAAGGACCATCCAACAGACATAGGTCGTCGAAGGACATTAATCTATTTTATTTATGCATTGTAAAACAATCTGGTGGGCTTATTGCTAGGTGTCAATCTCTTTTAAACAATCAGATATCTTCCTTCCAAGTAAACAATCTTCCATCTTTGAGATATTGATTCATTAGTCGTGCCAGGTTTTTTTTTTAATAATCAAGCAAATTTTTATCCATTTTTAATATTATTTATTATTTTTTTGATAAATTTAAAAATAAACTGTGCCGTTATTTTGTATCCTTTAGAATTTTTTTTTCTTTGTGGTACACCTCATCTAGGAATATTACTTTTTTCCTTTCTCCGGAAGTGCAATATTAAAATATGTCCTTTTTATTTTTTCAGGGACTTTGTGTGGCGATACTCTATTGTTTCTGCAACGGAGAGGTAAGCTGGCGCATTTTTATTTTCTTTCCCCCTTATTTATAAAAAGTACAAGAAAACTTCGGTTTTTCGACGTTTCAAGTTTCAGCCTAATACCGTAATTAGAAAATTATTTTAAATCGAGAAAAAACATCTTTCCACTCTTGGAACTATGCACTACATTGCAATTTTCATACGTGTGCTTAAATAAAATAAATAAAATATTTGTGACTTAAAGAAAAACTGTCAGACTGGGAAAGGAAATTTGAGTTCACATATACCATGCTTATTTAAGCGAGTGAGATTTTGTAAGTATTGTTAAATAGGTATGGAAGAGTGAGTTTTTTTTTACATTTTAAAATTATCTAAAATTTGTTTTTTTTACCAGCTTGTTAGTGTTCTACTAACAAATATTTTTCACAAATAAAAAACGTAATTTACAAAACAATTGAATAGATAAAAACATTTGAGCCACGTATTTGAAACCAACCAACGGGCGTATCGTGTACGTCCATACTCTTTTGAGGTAAAAATTGTACGGCCATACTCGTTAAGCGAGAATAAAAGTTAATTTATTACTCAGAAAATTATTTTATCTAAATTTTCCTTTGTACCCTTCCTTATCCATGAACAAATTATTTTCCCCTTAGTCCTACCAATATTATTCAGAGATTGGTTATTTATCTGTTTTTTTTAACTTGATTTCAAACGAATATTTTTTTCGTAAAGTTTTTCATGGACCAAATCCATTTGACGTATCCAAATTGACCTGGTTGGTTAAAATAAATTGTTGCATAGGAATACGCCCGCTTGGTAGCTACCGCAGCGCCCGAACGCATGTACTGGGATAAAACTTAACGTTTGTTTCTTCTTCTTAACCTTTCCCTTCCAGTGCTAAAAAGAATCGCGCGTTCCGGTGATGTGTATTCAATACACACCAATACAATGTATAAATTGAGCGATTAAAAATCGGAAAAATAAGAATATTCATAGCCAATCGCTTAAATGAATTAAATTTGAAGTCAAAAGTGATAATAATTGACATTTAATTGCATGAAAAAACATCGGCCGACATTCACAAAACGGGCACAGAGACCACCTCGTATGAATGCCCGCGAGCTATTGAGATGGGACTCGGAACACTAGCACTGTGTATATTATACCTCGAAGGAATAAACAACTGCGAACTGAGATTCTATTTCTTGCGTTCCCATGTACCGAAGTAGAGTGAGAGTGAGACGTGAATAGCGTTGCTTCCTCACTCAAAGCGGTTTTTTATGATGAATATACCTACGTCACACACTGGCACACGTTTGATTGTATTGGTGAATTTATTCCCGATTTTCACAAAATATATCTTATGTGACCGATAAGTGCTGATTATTATTAATATTATTTTTTCATTCAATGCGTAAATGTGTTACGGAGAAATACCTAAAATCTGAACTCAGTATTTATTATATTTATAGAGATATTAAAGTTTTTAGAAGCAATGTGTACTAGTTACACATCACAGGACAGAAAGGGTTAATAGCGTTGCTCATAACTGAGATTTACGGTTACCTGATGACTTGGTCCTGAACCATAATGAGATCGACACTCAGTGAGGAACTAGTCATCTCATTAATTTGATCTATCGACCTTGCTACAGATGGTCCTCTTGCTCGCTATCCCTTAACATTTTCTGGTACTTCCAGGTTCTCCAAACTCTTTGCATGACTTATTTTTATAACCAAAAAATAATAACAGTATTTTCTTCCTGGATTTCATTGACAGCCTTTTTTTGAACAGTAGGTCCTAAAGGAAGAACACGTTGGATCATCTTGTTGTCTATGAGGTGCGAATCATTCGGCGTCAACTCACAGCTCCAAAATATTTATAAATTTATTTATTTATTATTCATAAAATTAAATATTTACTATGTATTGTAATAATAAATATAAATATTTTATTTAATAATATAAGTTAATTATAATTAATAAAAATAATATAATTAATAAATAATAAATGTATAATTTATATTAATTAATAATAATAATTAATAATTTTTATTATTTATAATAATTTTTAATAATTATAATAAATATTAATAATATTATTTATTATATTAATATTAATAATATTAATAATTAATAATAATAAGAAGATGAATATTAATATTAATGAAAATTAATTAATGGATATTAATAATTGTTTGATTAATTATAATACTAATATTAATTAATAATATAATATAAATATTATTGTTAATTATTAATATTAATTAATTAAAATTATTATTAATATAAATGATTATTTAATTATTATTAATAATTTTTAAAAATAATTGATTATTAATTAATTCATTATTATTATTCATTAATAAATAATAATAATGAATTCACTATTAATTAATATAATAATTAATAATTCATTTATTATTTATTAATAAATTATTAATTAATTGATTAAATTATTTTATATTAATTAATTAATATAACCATTTCCTTATCCTAAAAAAAAAAACCAAATGGAAAAAAAGCAATTCATAAAATCAACTTTTCCTAAGAGCTAAGAAGATTCACACGCATCTGTTTTTTTTTATTTTTTCATTTAACCTGGCGAGTTTATTGCCGTGTGGTGCTCTCTTCCAATCAACCTTAAATATGTTTTAATGGGCCTTAAGTAAAAACCAGACTGGAATTCCAAAAAAAAATTGGGTTCCGCAATCTCCGGATTGGCAGACAAGCGTCTTCCCTTGTTTGGATTTCAGCGATTTTCTTACCAAATACGGATATGTTTTTCATAAAATATGCAGATGCAGAAAAGTAATTAATCTTACTGCCGCAGCCACCTCATTCTTATCTTTATATTCTACTTATTTTATGTATTTTGTAATATCTATTATTAATATCTCAATAATAGTGGGTTCGAATCCCGAGTAACATCAATCTAAAGGAGAGTCTGCTCTCTAAACGGTGATAAATTGTCCTTTGTATTATTATTATAATTATTATATCAATTTCCTTTTTTCTCAGAGTCCATATCTGAAATCTATATACTGCTATAGAAAAAAAAAACAGACGTATTTTGATGTTGAAAAGTATAGACTAATTTATTTATACCTTTTTATTTCCATAACTTTTGTTTAATCTCCCAAATACACATTTTTTTCTATTATTTCAAGACCCCTTTTTATATGATCAAAGCACTACGCAACAGTTGAATGAGTGAAAATTGTTACATAAACTTGGGTTAGACCCTGAGGATCCATCCCAAACCTTTTTTAAAGTCAAAACGGATAGGGTGAAATAGAAGGGAGGGTCTTACTCCATTGAAAAAAAAAACAAAAACTTATTTGGTTCCACAGTCTGTGTGTAACGGGTGAGATATTTGGAGTCTGGCCGTTTATTTCTGAATTAAAATTTACAAAAAAAAAATGAACATTTTTTACGTTTAAAAGTGACATCAATTCGATTTTTTTATATTTCTAATTTGCTTAAAATAGGGGTCAGCAACCGTTGAAATGCAGGTCCGCGTGTGCGTTTTTTTCGGCCCTCAAAAATTTTAACATGTCAATATTACAAGCGGCCTTGTGGGTTGAATAATTTCACTTGTAAATTTTATATGCGTAATAAATCAATAAGAATTTTAAAATAGCCTTTATTTCACCAAACGAGTGTTTATGTTCGAGGAACTCCGTAGCCAAGTTAGTAAGACGCATGTCTTTCAGCCCAGGGACTGCAACTGTATGTTCTATTCCCGTTGGAGCCTAATTTGTTTTATTAAAAACAAGAGGTTTCAGTCAAATTTTCAAATAATACTTTTTTAACAACTTTCTGTTTTGGAAGATATTACTGCATGACATTTAACCCGCTAGGTTGTACTGTATACAACGAAAGAAGTGCAACTTCCAACTTTTCAAGTCAATAAAATACAGCCTCAAAAATTACATTAGGCAGGAAGAGTCTGAAAAAAAAAATAATTAATGTTCAGAGATAGAGTTCAAAATTCTCATATCCAACAGACCTGCAACTTCAAAGATATAGTCCAATAAAGTATGATAAGGATAATAGCGTAGTGTCTTAATTTTATGTATAGTGATACACGAAATCCTCGCAAAACATTCTCAAATAGGAGAGACAGCTGGTGGTCTACCTCCAAGGAATGATTTCCACAGCGTGACATATCCAAGAACTACATTATGAAGACAAATAAAAGTATTTTTTACACTTCCTGGCTTAAACAGTGACGGCCATATTATTAAAAGTAAAAGTTGAAAGTGGCCCGCAAATTTTTAAAAGGTTGCCAACTCTTACGTTAAAACAAACGTTATTTATACGTGTATTTAAAATACCAAAATACCTGTTTTGTTTTCATTACCTTTAAGATATCAAAAGTACTGCTTCTTGGTGTGATTAATCCTTTTCGTGAAAAATATATTTTATCCTGATAATATCCTCCCTCCTGATAACCTTCGTGGCCCAGTTAGTTGGTAAGACGTCTGTCTTCCAATATAAGGGTTCCGAGTTCAATTCATGCTGGTACTCGATTTTTTTTAAATGTTTCCAATCTTGTTTTAACTTAATGCTTTTTAAAAATCTATTTCTGGTTGGTCGGAATAGATAACTACATAGCGATAAACACGCCAGGTTTTACTATGTACAACGAAACTGTAATACAACAGAATAACAAATAAATTACTACGCGAGTCATCCAGAAAGTAAAGAACGTTTTGGCATAACTAAATATTAACGAATGATATCAACCCAAAACTTTATTAACACTGTCACAGTATCTTACTCTATTTTTCAATTTAGTCGCCATAGCTGTCAAGACACTTATTGTAACGTGGAACCAATTTTTCAATTCCGATGTTATACTCTTCTACCGCCAAAGATTTGAGCCAGGATGTCACTTCTTGTTTGTGGTCTTCATCGTTTGCGAACTGTTTTCCACCCAAAAACTCCTTTAGTTTTGGGAATAAGTGAAAATCACTTGGTGCCAAGTCAGGGCTGTAAGGATTTCCAAAAATTTCCCACTTAAGACGTTGAAGTTCTCGCTGTGTTCGTGCTGATGCATGAGGCTGCGCATTGTCATGAACCAAAACTACCTTTCCCGACAACATTCCACGTCTCCTGTTTTGGATGGTGCGTCTAAGTCGTTGAAAAGTTTCACAATAGGCCTCTGAGTTTATTGTGTATCCTCTTGGCATAAACTTCAAGGGGATCAAACCCTTTCGGTATTAAAAAACTGTTGCCATCACTTTTCTGGTGTTGAAATTCGGTTTTTCTTTTCCGAGCACACATTTTTTTGGTAGCTCAGGTGCTCTGTCACTATTTCATGTAGGAGAGATCGTGAAATTTGTAAGAAAGATTCATATACTGTGCTTAAAGTTACCTATAAATTTCGATAGGCCGAACATTTTGTGTATTCAGAAAACGAATGACACTACACACTTCACATTTGGCGGCATTTTCGATGGGCGCAGCCATTTTGAAAGGTAACAGAACAATGACGCACAACCGTTCAGCAACAAAACTTGGCTAGCACTGAAACGGGGGAAGGAGCTTACTGGCGCGCATACGATCGCGGGAGTGGGGGATTGGCACAGGGCGAGGTTCGTGGACACGCCTAGTAATATAGCACTTTTTTCTAATGTACCGTCACCTAAAGATTGATTTTATTCCGAATTTATAACAGACAGGTGTTAAGTAGCATACATGCTACTTAATTAATTCAGATAATAATATACGATGACTGAATATGTGTTGTACCCATCGGTTTTTCTACCTCTGATGTTTGGGTAGATATTTAGATTATTGCAGTGTAATAATTACGTAGAACTAGCTTGTCGGGCTTTTATTTGACTCACTGTTTTGGAAATGCTGTTTTTTTCGTACTTCCTCAAGTACAAAAAATTAAAGTTTTAAATTAACAGAAAAAATAAAGTTATTGAACAAAGCTTAACTTTGGTGTTAATATACCTCATTTCTGAAAAAACAGTACTTTTAAGAGATAGAATGTTTTATATATAAAAATAAATGAAATACTGGATAATGTTTATTTTATTTTCAAGTTAATAGTTGTAAACTCAATAAATAACTTTATAAATTCTAAACTTTTGGCTTGTTCGGTGTATCATTGACACGTCCATTAAAAGAGTTTGAAACTTTAGAGGTTAATTTAATGTCCAACCGTTACGTTGTATGAACCAATTTTTTGTAATAATATATTAGTTTGAAACACGAATTTATAATGTTTGAGTGCGTTTGTTGTTTGAAAAATGTAATTTTACAATCCAATACTATTTATGTATCATATGTGCATTTTTTTTTAAAAATGAATTTTAATGAGAATATAGAAGGACTTCGCTTCGTTCGTTTATAATAATAATACTATCGGGCTAGTTATTAAAAGCCCCGAGATAAATTTATTGTACCGCTGCCTCTGCTTAGTGACCAAAAAGTATTGGTAGAAAAAAATGTCTGCCCTGTTAATAAATCTTTCGGACTAAGAAAAATCGAAATGCACGTTGCTCACTATGACCCTTTTTAACTCGTCCTAGACACCCTTACTAAAACTAACCCTTTAATAAATTTTTGTACCAACGACCAGTACCAAACATATTTTAATTTTTTTATTTAGTTCCTCATTACCTGATAAGGAATACACAGGTCTTTAAAACCAGTAGTGAACTAAACCAATAAAATAATGACGAATAGAAAGAAAACGTAATTGTTGTATTTAATTAAGAATATTAATTTATATATCGCCATTTCGTAGTTCAACGCCTCTGCAAGGACGTGGACATAATGTAAAGTCATGCAATATTACAAATATTTTCAAATACTAATTATTTTCAGCTCTTCTCAGTGCAAGTTAGTATTTGTTTCATGCTAAGCTTTAAAACCATTTCAACGTACTGTATTATATAACACTCTGGTCGTAAACATTACTATGGCAATTTTTCCAACCAACCAGAAAGGTGTAAAGGTAATCCTAACCTGCAACTCCCAGGCTGGGAGACAAGCGTCTTACCAACTTGGCCACGGACTTTGTCTTCTTACTATTTTAAGCAGGTCTTCGTATATTGAAAAACTTTAGAAAACGATTCTGAGGTGTCGTTTGAGAAGACCTCTTCTTCTCAGTGTCATGTCAGGTCCTCCCAACGTTATATATCACTTGAGAGTAGATATCTTTGTCCTCGGCAGCATAAAAAAGATCCCCAACGCCCCTTATGCCAGTCCAATCACGTAAATTGCGGAGCCAGGAGATTTGCCTCTTGCCAACACCTCGTCGGCCTTATATTTTGTCTTGGATGATCAGGTGCAGTAATTTTTACTTTGCTCCTCTAAGTTCATGACCCAAGTAGGACACCTTTCGGATTTTAATATTAGTCAGCAGCTCTCTATCAACTTTGGCTCTTTGAAGAACCCTTGTGTTGCTGACGATATCCGTTCAGGGTATCCGTAGCATCCTCCGGTGCATTCACATTTCGAATGCTTCCAGTCGGTTGTAAAATACTTGCTGCTGCTGGTAAAATACTTATATAGATGTCTTTCAGAAGACCTATTTAAAATTATTTTACCAGCAGCATGCTATCAAATACACAGCTAAACATCTTTATGTAAATTTTATGCACACTCGGTTTAATGAGACGGTTTCGAGGTTAAAATTGAAAGTAAGTTTTAATTTTAACCACTGATATCCATTCATATTTAAAAAAATGCGACGTCTTATTAAAGATAAACAGGTTTTCCTGTCATTCATTAAACGGCACTCCGTCAAATTTAAAAGCACGCCAAGTTTTCGAACTTCAAACACATCAGAAAACAGGAGGGTAAATATTTTCTTAATGTTGTCAACTTTGCTCACTTAATTAAGGAGGCATCAATCATGTCCCATCACTCACCCCCAATTTATCATACCGGATCATCCCTAAGTAAGCATCCTTAGTACTAGGATTCGCCCCTAATCTCGGGATCTTGTTAGCGTGTGAACTAAAAGAAGAGACCTTTGACAAGTGTACTAAAATGAGATTTTTAACATGATTACCGTAATCCTTGTAAGGAAAAAGCGCTTGTGCTTGAGTAAAAAGTTTCGGAAGCTGTTCACTTCTATACAGTTGATTTATGTATGTAAATTGAGTTACTTATGTTGTGCTTATGTTTACGGAGGATGGAGGAAAATATTTATGCTAAGAATATAAGAGACACGTGGCGACAAATTTTTAAGTGTAAAAGACCTTCATTCTGTAAAATGATTTATAAATTTAATGTCTATGTATCAACAACAAAAACACGCACAAAAGCAAAAAATATAATTGTAAAGCACTGTTTCTTAATAAAAAAAAAGATCGCACAGTTTTGAGAGATCCAACCAACTAGGTGACCCTAGATATCCTTTACATAATCACCAACCCCTTAGCCTAGGGGCTAGGGGTTGGTAATAATGCAAAGTATGTCTAGGGTTGTGCAAATGCTGGTTTTGAAATCCAAGCACATGTAGTAACCTTTCCCTTTCCGTGCTAAAAAAACCCGCGCGTTCCGGTGCTGCGTATTGAATACACATCAATACACATGTAAAAATGAGCGATTTAAAATCGGAAAAATAAGAATATTCATAGCCAATCACTTAAATTAATTAAATTTGAAGGCAAAAGTGTTAATAATTGAAATTTAATTGCTGAAAACATGAAAAAAACATCGGCCGACGTCCTCAAAATGGGCGAACAAACCACCTCAAATAGATGCCCGAGAGCTACTGAAGCGATAGAAGCGAGTGAGCTAAGAGACGAATATAAATGGGTTTGTGTGCTAAGTACAATAGGTTAACTATTTTTCGAGTTTGTATTAACGGTATTAAAAAAATCGGATCGTTTTAATGATATTTAGAAATTCTTTTAAAAATGTTCGGTTTCTAGGTCGAGGTCTTCCACTAGGACACATCCGAGGTATTTAATTGTTTTCTCTCTTTCTATATCAGCACCGCTCAATATAAAACGTGTTTCTGTGTGATCCTGCCGGCCACACACCATGCACTTAGTTTTACTCACGTTCATGTTCAGCCCCAACCTCACACCAGCTTCATAAGTCAAGTGCAGTATTTACACATCTCGTGCAGTTTTTAATAAAATAAGAAACGTATTCTGCGATGATAATCTAAACTTGAAACTTCAACAACAGTTAGTCAAATGCTACGTTTAGTCAGTGTTCTTATATGGAGTGGAATCATGGACCCTCATAGTTGGTAGTATGAACCGACTGAAAGCATTCGAAATGTGGATACACCGGAGAATGTTACGGATACCCTGGACGGATATGGTCAACAACATAAGGGTTCTTCAAAGAGCCAAAGTTGATAGAGAGTTGCTGACTAATATTAAAATCCGAAATGTGTCCTATTTGGGGCATGTTCTTAGAGGAGAAAAGTACAAATTACTGCACCTGATCGTCCAAGGCGAAATAGAAGGTCGAAGAGGTGTTGGCAGGAGGCAAATCTCCTGGCTCCGCAATATACGTGATTGGACTGGTATAAGGAGCATTGGGGATCTTTTTCGGGGTGGCGGGGACAAAGATGCTTACTCTTAGGTGATAATCGGGGGGACCTGATATGACACAGGGAATAAGAAGAATTAAAAATGTTAAAATAAATCTTTACTCGACTACATTATAGTTCATTTCTTTCTGAGTTATTGCAAGCGCTTAAATTGATAGCAT
The DNA here is from genome assembly GCA_949825065.1 of Odontocerum albicorne. Lineage (NCBI taxonomy): Eukaryota > Metazoa > Arthropoda > Insecta > Trichoptera > Odontoceridae > Odontocerum > Odontocerum albicorne. Next base: position 5,052,227 of record OX463847.1, on the reverse strand, counting down.
TTCTGGTCCACGCACTGCTGATAAACATGGTGCAGTGGAATCTCAAACATCACGAATCGTTTGATTTGATATTTAAGCGGATTCACTTTTAATCGCTGCTCTCAATTCATTAACTGTTTCCGGGTTTGTGCTAGTACATCGATCAATAAGTCCCGGGACTAACCAACAGATGGTGCCTCTAATAACAAATCCATATCCATTCTCAGTTAGTACCAGCCTTTAGAAGTTACGTGTCGAACTTTCATGACATTCCGACATTGTGTTATTGAGTTACAGTGGTTTTAGTGACGCTACTTTTGCTATTTTCAAAACAATAAAAAAAAAACAAATTTCGTGTGTTGATAAAACATTGCTTTTTAATGGGAAAAAATACTGTTCAAACTCAGCGATGGTTAGAAAAGTGTTATCCGGGCTCTGCTCCGTCGAAAACAACCATTTGTCGGTGGTATGCTGATTTCAAACGCGGTCGTACAGACACAAATGATGCTGAACGCTCTGGTCGTCCAAATGAGGCAGTTACACCAGAAAACATAAAAAAACTCAAAATCGTGATAGAAAATTGCAAAGTAAAGTTGCGTGAGATAGCTGACTTCCTAAATATATCATTTGGTAGTGTTTACATTATTTTGCATGAACATTTGGTCATGAAAAAGCTTTTTTCGAAATGGGTGCCGCGTTTGCTCACAATGGAACAGAAACAACAACGCATCGATGATTCAGAGCGCTGTTTGGCACTGTTTACGCGAAATAAACAGGAGTTTTTGCGTCGGTATGTAACAATGGGTGAAGTGTGGATTCACCACTATACTCCGGAATCAAATCGGCAGTCAGCTGAGTGGAGAGCAGCCGGTGAAAGTCGTCCGAAGCGACCAAAAACTCAAAAGTCGCCCGGGAAGGTTATGGCCTCCGTATTTTGGGATGCGCATGGGATAATATTCATCGATCATCTTCAAAAGGGAAAAACCATCAATAGCGAATATTACATAGCGTTATTGGAGCGTTTGAAGGCAGATATTGCAAAAAAAAACGACTCCATATGAAGAAGAAAAAAGTTCTCTTTCATCAGGACAATGCACCGTGTCCCGTGTCACAAGTCGATGGTAACGATGGCCAAATTGCATGAGTTGAACTTCGAATTGCTTCCGCACCCACCGTATTCTCCAGATTTCCCCTCCAGCATATTATTTTAAAAATTAGTATTAAAATTATTATTATTTATTTAAACAAATTAAAAAAAATTTTTTTTTGGTTAAATTAAGAGAGATTTTCTTGAATTAAATTCCACATAACGATTTCCTAATCCAAAAAAAAAAACAAAAAACGTTAACAAATGGAAACAAAGCAATGCATAAAATCAACTTTTCATAGGAGCTAAGAAGTTTCACTTCTACCGCGCGAGAGTATCACGCATCTGTTTTTTTTTCATAAGTGCGATGTCACACAGTAAAAAAGAAGGAAATTCACAAATGGACTTTTTCTCCGGTGGCGACACACCTGAGTGGGAAAAGTATAGTAGTGACGACGGACTTATGGTCCGACATCATGGGAGAAGGAAAATTACTCGAAGCGCATTAATTTTTTTTCTTATATAAAGTTGCTTAACCCTGAGAGATCGGCGCACTGCTATAGCAGTGGAAGAAATTTGTTCTACCCTTGTATTCTAAATGAATATCCTTCATTTAGAATACAAGGGTACATATTCTAAAATATATTTATGTTGTAAAAATATTTGTTTTTTGTTTTTTTGTTGTTTAAAATAAATATTTATCACGAATGTCCGAATCGTAAATATATCTCAGCACTAGATAGACAATTATATTTTTTTCTCGTAGCGCTCTCAGGGTTAAGGCCAGGAGTTCAAACAGCCTAGCAAGTTACCAGTACTTGCACAGAAAATTTAAAGCCAAGAGTTCAAACAACCTAGCAAATTACCAGCACAGAAAATTTAAGGCCAGGAGTTGAAACAGCCTTAGTAAGTTACCAGTACTTGCACAGAAAATTTAAGGCCAGGAGTTCAAACAGCCTAGCAAGTTACCAGTACTTGCACAGAAAATTTAAAGCCAAGAGTTCAAACAACCTAGCAAATTACCAGCACAGAAAATTTAAGGCCAGGAGTTGAAACAGCCTTAGTAAGTTACCAGTACTTGCACAGCAAATTTAAGGCCAGGAGTTCAAACAGCCTACCAAGTTACCAGTACTTGCACAGAAAATTTAAGGCCAGGAGTTCAAACAGCCTAGCAAGTTACCAGTACTTGTACAGAAAATTTAAGGCCAGGAGTTCAAACAGCCTAGCAAGTTACCAGTACTTGCACAGAAAATTTAAGGCCAGGAGTTCAAACAACCTAGTAAGTTACCAGTACTTGTACAGAAAATTTAAGGCCAGGAGTTCAAACAGCCTAGCAAGTTACCAGTACTTGCACAGAAAATTTAAGGCCAGGAGTTCAAACAGCCTAGCAAGTTACCAGTACTTGCACAGAAAATTTAAGGCCAGGAGTTCAAACAGCCTAGCAAGTTACCAGTACTTGCACAGAAAATTTAAGGCCAGGAGTTCAAACAACCTAGCAAGTTACCAGTACTTGTACAGAAAATTTAAGGCCAGGAGTTCAAACAGCCTAGCAAGTTACCATTACTTGCACAGAAAATTTAAAATGCAACAAAACTATCCTCGATGCTACTAGATTGGAATAACCAATAGGTTCGAAGATGAACCGATGTAATGCTGAGTGAAATTCTCTTAACCGATGTAAGGTTAAGTGAAATTTCCTTAACCGGTGTAATGCTGACGGAAATTACTGACTCAATTTTCATCACAGTACCACAGATGTGATCTGCGGATTAATCTAGGTGGCCGCAAGAATTATAACAAAGCGAAGCCCCCATGACCTAGTTAGTAGCGAAGCCCGCGTGACCTGTCTTCCAGCCCACAAGTTACGGATTTGACTCCCGTTGGAACCCAGATAAAAAAAAAGGAATTTTCAGTCTTCACTTATGACCTCATAAATACATTTTTGAATGGTTGTGTTGCCGCATCTTTCAAGATTGTACTATGCACAAAAAAAGTGCTTCAGTCGGGCACTTTTATAGCTGCCAATCGGGATTTGTTAAATAATAGTCAGTTCGAATCCCAAGTTAGAGCATCATTAAGAAGAGTTTGCTCTCTAAATGGAGCTATATAAAATGCTTCCATAGAAGACACCTCAGGGAGCAGATCGCTCAAGCGTCACGTGCCTTCTTCATACTATTTTTACGGCACAGGTACAAAGAACTGAAACAATGGGTGGATGGCTGCTGCACGATACTCGGAGAATTCAGCTCACGTTCAAAGTCGTAAATCGGTGAAGAGATTCCTCTTAGGCAGGTAGTAGATGGTCGCAAGTAAAACACAGAAGGCAGAGTGAACTGAGAAGTGATTTATTTTGATTTTGACCCTTCTTATGTACGGCCGATCGCTCATCGCAAGCACCTGTTTTCATCGCTGCATGCCATCACAACTCACAATTGTTGGAAGTTTTGCGCATGCAGAGGCCGGCCGGCTTGCGATATAGTTCGCGATGATCGTGCATAAGTCTCATTTCCGTTGCGTTTGCGATGCAGCGCGGACCCCAACAAACATAAATATACATACAAAAATACCAAATAATATCAACATATAACTACACATCTAACATTTACATATTAAACAATTAAGAAACCAATCATAATATGTTTTATGATGACGTATACGTCCGATATACTATTCTTTTGACCATTACAACCTCGGATTTATATAGATTGTGGGTCACTTATTAGTGATCAGATATATTTTATATGATTCGAAATTCATCAATGTTTTTTTTTTTGTTCCAGGTGATTGCCCAAGTGAAGCGCAAATGGCGCACAGCCATGTTTCGGCCGCGGGCCAACTCATGCAGTGCGACCACCGTCTCGGTACGTGATAGAAATGTTCGTATTCCCCGTTCACACATTTTCTGGTAATGTACATAACTTCCAAACAGACTTAAAGTGTAAGAGCTTCTTTGCTCAGTCGCTTAGTAGATCAGAAGTTGGCAACCATTGGTAGAAGTGCAATTTTGTGGCACGTAGATATTCATTTGTTGACAAAATCAAATATTGTGTTGGTAAATTAACAATGGATCACTTTTAATTATATAATTCAACTATTATTGGATTAAAAAGGACGATTGTAATAAATTGTTTAGAGAGCTGACTCTCCTCAAGAATGACCAAACTCGGGATTCGAACCCAAAACTATAGCGAGATTAATAATACATAAAATAAGTAGAATGAAATGATAAAAAGGTCGTGGTTGCAGCCATTTGATTAGGCACTTCCCCGCATTTACATATATTTACATAAACATTTCTGGTAAAAACCCGTAGAAAACTTGCCAAGAAAAGATGAACTTGAAACAAATCATGTCTTAAATTTCCGATATGTGATAGTAACACATCTTGGCCGAAATTATCCCATGCCTCCCTCACCCCTCAGCCCCAACCGTTGAAGCGTGTATATCGGTGCCAGTTCGAACAGCATTTAGTCTTGTTTGCGCTCCCCTGAAGATGAGGTGAAAGCCTTGAAATCGGTAGGGCTATACCGCCACAAAAAAGTGGAATAAATAGTGTTTGATAAAAATAAATTACAATGTCTTTAAACCTCCACAACGTTAATGCCTCAACTATAAACAACATAACACATTAAGTTTTAAGTGTAGTTTACGTGTATATTGTTCATATATAATTTAAACTTTGATACGACTTGCCAAAATGGGGGTATTTTTAAATGCTTTCTAATACTGTACATGCCGCTCTACACAGGTAGGCACTCCCACTAGAATCTAAATTAAACATCGAACACAAGATAACTTAACAAAGCAAGAAAATTCTCAATTAAATTTAATCTTCGTTTATATTATTTATATTATGTTAAATGTCTCCTAACAAACCAATTTAGGTTTCCGATTCCGTTCAAAGTTAAATCAAAAAGGTTTGTGTCTGCTATTGCAAAATGATTTTAAAATATTTTTGTCGGTTGGAGGCAATTACAACATGACTTTATTCCCACCGTGAATTTTGGTGAAGTAAACAGTACATCCAAAGTACAGCTCGTGAGTGTGGGTCTCTTCTTGTTGTTTTAATTTTGGTTGTTTTTGTGTTTCTGTGTGTTTTTCTTTTTTTCTTCTTTTTTTTTGTTTTGAATTTGTTTTGATTTTTATTCTTATGATTGTGTGCGGTATATTGTGGGATGAATATTTTTGGTCTTTCTGGAGTGATAATGTGTGAGGAGTTGAGTTTCGCAAGATGTTTCCAGTTGTAGTTGAATGTCACTGTTTGTCAGGTTGATGAGAGCGTGCAACGGGGTTTTTTTGTGTTATCAAAAATCGGAAAGAAGTATCGATTTATTTTTTCATGCTAAATATCCTCAGTGAGATACAGGCAAAAGCCTAGTTTACTGAGGATACGACAAATGAAAGGCAACAAACCCAGATCCATTAAAATTATATGTCCAAATCAAATTACCTGTTGTTTTTTCTCAAATTGTGTATATTTCTTGCCATGTGTAATAATAAATAAATAAATAAATTGTAATAAAATACACATATATATATTAATTTTATCAGCATGTCAACCAAAAGAAAGATTTCATCACTTATAAAAGAATTCTGGGTGCCAGTTTGCATAAAAGTTTTCTATTTTATTTGGTATCGCTTGTCCAGTTGTTTAAAATGTGTGATAATTATTTAAACGAGTTTTATCTTTTATTAAATTTAAAACTAAATTTCAGCATTTTCATCAACATTTTTGGCGATTTATTTTACGTAGAGTATGGACTATAGTTTGTTTTTGTGTTTTTTTAACATAATGTGTAGGTTTTAGCAGTTTTGTGAATATACCTATGAGCTAAATTAGCTATATAATTTAATGAATTTAAAAGTTGATTGCAAAAGAATAAAAAAAACGAACTTCATTTTGTTCCTTATTATTCAAGAAATAATTTAAACTGAAACACTGAAAACACTGAAATAATTTAAACTGTTTACTAAAACAATATGTTGTCAGACTTTTGTCACAAATTAGAAAGTTACATTTAACTATGGTATTTCTGAGATATTTCAATTTAAAATATGAATCTTTTCCAATATGCATTAATCTGGACACCATATTTATCCAATATGTATGAATCTGGACACCATATTTTTTGCTTATGTGAAAATAACATTTCCAGTTAAAATATCAACTCCAAATTTTTACTTAATAAATACAGTGGTCGTTCGATATTATTTATCAAAACATCTCAATTTTACTTAACAAACGCAGTTGTCATTCAATATTATTTATCCAAATATCTCAATTTTACTTTACAAATACAATGGTCATTCGACATTATTTATCAAAACATCTCAATTTTACTTAACAAACGCAGTTGTCATTCAATATTATTTATCCAAATATCTCAATTTTACTTTACAAACACAATGGTCATTCGATATTATTTATCAAAACATCTCAATTTTACTTAACAAACGCAGTTGTCATTCAATATTATTTATCAAAAAAATATTTATCAAAATATATCAATTTTATTTAACGATTACAGTGGTCATTCGATATTATTTATCAAAATGTGTCAATTTTACTTAACAAACACAATGGTTATTCGATATTATTTATCAAAGTATCTCAATTATAGACCCGACCAGCAATTCAACATTACTTTTATAGGTGTTTCAATTCTAGTATGAACACATAAGACATTGAAATAAATAACAAAGATTCCGTCCAAAAGATGGATTTTACATTACATTATAACATAATATATATTGGGTGTTAACATAAGTTGTGTCCGTTTTTTTTTTTTCAATTTAAAAAATGAGCACCAAAAGTAAAACAAAATGGTAAATGCTATATGTCAATCGAAAGAAAATTTTCCGCTCTACAAGATGTTGTGTTTGCTTTTACGTTATATATTATTTTATTTGATTACAAGCCTTCAAAATGGAATGTCAAGTAGACGAAAGTGAGCATTTTCGACACCTCCTGTTTGCGTTCAATCGAGGGAATAAAGCTACACGCGATATTTGCGAAGTGTACGGTGAAGATGCTATGAATGAAAGGACAGCTCGTCAATGGTTTTTGTGTTTCAAAGACGGTAAATTCGACCTGAAAGACATGGAACGTTCCGGAGGACCAGTGGGCTTCGATGAGGACTGCTTAAACCATATTATTTATGAAGATTCCACTATTATTAAACAAACCGATTGGCAGCTATAACAGCGCCTGAGTGAACACTTTTGCGGCAACACAACGGACCAAAAAGATATTTATGAAGTCATAAGTGAAGACTGAAAATCATTTTTTAATCTGGGCTCCAACGGTAATTGAATTCGCAACTTCCGGTTCGAAGGACAGGCATATTACCAACTGGGCCACGGAGGTCATCCATCTCTACGGGAAAGAGCTCTCCCCTTCACACCTTGCCAAGAATAACCCCTCGCTCATTTCTTAAAGCCTGCCTAAAGACACAGTTGTCACCTCGGCAACATCCATGATAGTCATCCATCGTTGGAAGATTAATATTCAAATGATATCGTTGCATCAGTGTGTGCCTCGGTTCCCCGTGGATATATCCAAGATATTAGAAATTAAAATATTGATAAAAAAATATATTCAAAGGGGTATTCCTGAAGGTTACAAGGTCAAAAGCGTACTTACTACAATTTTTGTTAATAGATCAATCGCAAAATCTTTAAAAATGATTGTGCAAGTGACAATCTTGAAGTATGGAAGCGAAGCCTGATAAATCATTGAAAGAAAGTGATCGGATAAAGGATAACTATTTTAGAGACGAGTGCTGTAAATCGAATTAAGAAATGAATCTTGAGATGGTTCGGTCACATTGGGAGACTGAGTTATGAAATATTAACTAATTACGTCTGGAGATGTAGTCAGATGAAAAAGTGGTAGGAGTTACCAGGTGCATGGCCGCATGGTAACACACTGGACTTCAGTGCGGAAGGTTGTCGGTTCGAACCCTGCGCTATGCTACTCGCCTCGTATGACACTGGCATTTTTTCTACCTAGTATCCGAGGGTATAAGAATACATATCTATACTAGACTTCGGTCATATCTATTTCAAAAAGAGAAAAAAAACACGCAGGTGTACTCCCATCGTCTCACTTTGGTGTGCCATCGGTTCCAGTACAGCGGTGTGGCCAATGAGTTTGCTGATGTGCAATAGACATGGCATTTAGTAAATTGAAGACTCGGCAAAGATATATCATTTAGTAAATTGAAGGCGTGGCAAAGATATGGAATTTAGTAAATTGAAGGCTTGGCAAAGATATGGCATTTAGTTAATCGAAGATGCGGTAAAGATATAGTATAGCATTAGTAAATTGAAGGCGTGGCAAAAATATGGCATTTAGTAAATTGAAGACGCGGCAAAGGTATAGCATTAGTAAATTGAAGGCGTGACAAAGATATGGCATTCAGTAAATTGAAGACGCGGTAAAGATGTAGCATTAGTAAATTTAAGGCGTGGCAAAAATATGGCATTTAGTAAATTGAATCTGTCACCTCACGATATAACTCATTTATTGCGTTTAAAAAAAACAGATACAGATAATTTCATCGAAAAACTTTTCTTTTCAGTAAAAACTGATGTTATCGATAAAAACAAAAATAATGGGGGAAAGTTAATTGTGTTATATCTTTGAAACATTGAGTCACATTGGTGTTAAAAAAATAATATTTATAATAATAATAATATTGAAAGAACAACTTATCTAGCGCTATTTAGAGACAAGATTCTCTCAAAGAGCGATTTATCGTATTATTGACGGATGAAAAATTTGACTATTGTATTTATTGACAAATTAAAAATGTAACCAAATAAATACATATATACAATACTAAGGGTATGAAGGTGGTGACTGCGGACATTAGATTAGGTACTTCTACGCCTTTGCATATGTTAAGAAAAATATATACTAAGGGAAGACGAATTACAATTAAACCGTTGTCGATCTTCTTATATGTGATAGTAACACTTCAAGTTATTCCTAAAGCGGCATACGCCACCCATACATTACTTACCCTTTGAGACAAAGCTGTATCCAATTAAAATATTCTTCGAGAAATCGAACGTTATAACGATAACCAATAATTTTAAGATTACGTAATAATAACGTGACTATTACAGTAACGATATAAACACTGTGAAAAAAATGCACTGTTATTGACTTAAGGCAATCAAGAAATAGGCTATAAATAAAATGGAAAGTGCACTGTTATTGACTAAATGCAATCAAGAAATAGCATATAAATAAAATGGAAAGTGACTGTTATTGACTAAAGGCAATCAAGAAACAGGCTATAAATAAAATGGAAGGTGCACTGTTATTGACTAAAGGCAATCAAGAAATAGGCTATGAATAAAATGGAAGGTGCACTGTTATTGACTTAAGGCAATCAAGAAATAGGCTATAAATAAAATGGAAAGTGTACTGTCATTGACTAAAGGCAATCAAGAAATAGGCTATAAATAAAATCGAAAGTGCACTATTATTGACTAAAGGCAATCAAGAAAAAGGCTACAAATAAAATGGAAAGTGCACTGTTATTGACTAAAGGCAATCAAGAAATAGGCTATAAATAAAATGGAAAGTGCACTGTTATTGACTTAAGGCAATCAAGAAATAGGCTATAAATAAAATGGAAAACTGTGCAGTTTAGCGATACGCAAATAGCCAAAAATCTTATATCAGAGCTTTATTTCAAAATTCTAACAGAAGAGAACAAATAAGGTTTGTAAAAGACGATACAAATTATATTGTTTTATGAAATGAAAATTTATCACATAATTATATCCTCCCTTTATATCCTGTTAACCCGCATACATATATTATATTACACGCCATATCTTAACGCATATCTATAATAGAAACCTTTTATTCAAACAAATTCCTGTATTTTCGTAATGAAAAGGATTATCAGAGTCCATCTCTGAGAATTTGTTAAAGAAGGAACAGCGACAATAATTACAAATTGGAATGAAAAGTTACCGATTTAACAAAAGGTTTTTATGATGACAATTTTATTAAAATATATTTGTTATATTTGCGAATAAATTTCTTGTTCAATTAAAAAAGAAAGGAAAAAAATTAATTAAATATTGGAGTAGATGACTCGATTAATAACAAAGTACTTCTTCTGGAGTGTAGCAACGCTGTTGGCATGTGAGGCTTTCAAGAAATTTCGTCAGGTCGTGCTATTTAAGGAATGTTACGTTGAAACGCAGGTGTCTTTGGAGTGAATTCTAATAACTAAATGACATCAGAAAAATAAATAAATATATATAGTACTATAATTAAATTGTAACCAATGCAAAAATATACAAATCAGCGACTATTTTAAGTTTTTTAATTTTAATTTTGAACCTTCGTCATATAAGAGGATTTGTAAAAATATTCAAAGAATCTAAAGGTCGAACTTGATCTTAAAATATCTCAAAAATATCTGAGCAATCTAAAGGTCAAATTTAGTCTTTACATATCTATAAAATATCCGAGCAATCTTCAAGTTGAACACAGTATTAAATTATCTAAAAAAAATCCATGCAATTTTACGGTTGAACTTAGTCTTAAAATACCTCGAAAATATTCAAGAAATCTTAAAGTTGAACTTAGTATAAAAATATCTATGCAATTTAAATGTTGAACTTTGTCTTAAAATAACCTAAAAAATAAAGATTTCTGAATGGATATTCTTTTGCATGTTATTATTAGTTAATTGGGCATTCCATCGTATAAAAAAGATGATTTGTGCCAATAAAAAATCGAAGGAAAGAGCGCAGTATGAGAATTTGTAAGAACTACTGTAGTTTAAAATATTTAAATAGTTTAAGACACTAAATTCAGAAATGTGTGTATAAATTAACAGAGAATTGAGTGGGAGTATGTTAGGTGGGACATGATGAATAGACTGAAGACATTTACAAATAAGTCAAGGTTTTGTGTGATGAGTAGAAGACACTTAAATGAAACATTGCCGAGGGTTTTCTCACTTATTCCACACGTGCATGTAAGGATTTCTTTAATATGGATTTTATAAAGGTGGCTTTTTATCAGACAGTAGCTTATTATTTTCTTGCATACGACAAACATAATTCGTTTGGGCTGGTTTCTTTCTGTGGAACCAAGGTTTAGTGGGTAGTTTAACCTGAATATTCCTGTGGGTAGCACCCTTATTGCCACTAGACTTTTGCATACCTATATATGCTTTCTTATTACGGATTAATAATGAAGCATATATAGGTATGCAAAATTAGGTATGAAAATGTAGGTAAGTATGAAAACCCCCTTAAAGTACTGGAGGACTCTGAGAAATGCCACAGGGTCTCAGGTTCGATGAAAGGAAGCTCCTGATCTATTTCTTCTCGCGGTGGGGGTGAGCAGCGATAACAAAAATGTCGGCAAACATAGACAGGGACCGAATGTTGGCCGGAATAAGCTGATACCCAACTATGCACGCTAAGCAATGTTGGTTAAGGCACTCTATTGTCCTGGAGAAGTTAAACACTCTCCGAAGGCTGAGGAACTTTCATGGTCTCTTACACGCGAGGGTCAATGGCATAGGATGTGGAAAGCAATGAAAAACTACCCCATTAAAGACTCGATGGCATCCCAAGAAACATCAAAGATGACTTTGCTGTTAAACAATCCCCAGGATTAAAACTGAAGGAGAAAAAAGATCACGGAGCGGTGGTAAATTAATAAAAACAATATAACTTCCTTAACCTTTCCTTCCCTGTGTTGGGTATCTTCTACACGTTGCTTCTAATAACCATCAATATCTCTATAAATATAATAAATACAAGGTTTAGATTTTAGGTATTCCTCCATAATATATTTACGCATTGATTTAAAAAATAATATTAATAATAATCAGAATTTATCGACTACATCGTAGGTGTTTTGTAAAGATCGAAAACAAATTCGCATTTAAACGCTGCGAGTGCCTCGTCTTGACGATAGGTGAAGAGTATGCGGGAAGCGCGACACTATATTCGCATCTCACTCTTGCATACTCCACTGAATTGCGAGGAGCTCAATTGTCTCAATCGTCGCAAGCGTAAGCCACGCCGGGGTACCGCTCCGCGCCGCAGTATTTTCTGGACTTGCAAATAGATTAGACCTACGCCCGTCCCGTGAGCGTTGCCAGATGGTTTTTTAATGTTTTCAGCAAATTAATCTCAATTATTATAATTTTTTATTTCAATTATAATTAATTAGGGGATTATCTATGAATGTTCTTATTTTTCCGATTTAAAATCGCTAATTTTTTATCGCGTACTCACTACCCAGCACAGGAGCGCGCGTTTCAATTTTAGCACCGTAAGGGAAAGGTTAACGAGTCATAGTGAATACAACAGTGTATAACATTATTACAAAAATAAGTGCAATAAGACAAATTAATTGAGTGCCATTGTTTGAAAGAAGGCGAAACAACGTCATCAGAAATGAATGCATGGATACGATTAATGTTTTAGGGGAGATGAAGAAATGAGCTTTAAGATGATGAGAAAATGAATGACGAAATAATAATTAAGAGAGTATACAAATCTGAAGGTTAGTTGGGCGTAAAAGAAGTATGCTAAGGTAAACGTGGCTGTTTCAATAGACCAGATATTGAAAGTAAATAAAGGTAGAAGTATGAATTGAGCCTGACAAGGTGTTTGAATGTGACGAAGGTGAAAGTTGAAGTTCGAAGAGAGTGTCGAGAACGAATTGATTTCAATTTTTGTATATATAATGGGGTGTCTTCATTGTATCTTTTGAAACTGTATCTGAGAAATGATCCTTCGAATAGGATGGGAACTTTGAGGTCAATTTCCTCTTCATCTAATAAATTGATTGTTTCGAATCGATCTTATACGACGGGGTATTGCATTGCATTGTATTATAATTTTGTTGTATACTGTACAACAAAACGTGCCGTGCCGTGTGGAAATATCTTCTAATCAACCATGAAGATGTAAGTGATCTGAATGTAAAACCAGACTGGGTCCTTTTTTTTTTAATCTAGATTCAAGTCTGGACCCCGGGCTTGTAGACAGGAGTCCTACAAGATATTATAAGAGTGTAGCGACCTTTGTCCCTGTGGTCGAGGCGCGAGTCGCTGTTGTTGTTTAGCGAGAACGAGACAGCGACATATCGTCTGCGCCTTCCTACAAATCATATGAATACCCGACGTGATAACAACAACTATATTGTCCAGCGGAACGAGACGGCGACATATCTCTTGCGCCGTCCCACGCACATTCCAAATATTATAAATACCGACGTTTAACAATAAAATACCTCTTTGCATATTCCGATTTCAAACGAGTTTTATTAAACCAACGACCATCCTCATCACCTCTCCATTAAGGACAATTGTTCCTAAAAGAGCTTTTGCCGTTATTGGTCCTGTGATATTGAATGCTCTGTCTCTGAGTTTTAGGGATATGGGTGGTGTTTGTTGCTTGAAGAAACACTTAAAAACAACCCTTATTAGAAAGTCTTATCAAAATGTATAATTATATATGAACAGTACACACATATACACTACACCTAAAGCCGAATGTATTACTATCACAAATTCTTTACAGTCCGTCTTCCCTTGTTATATTTTCTGCGGTTGTCTTACCAAATGTTTATAACTCAATTACTCAACATATGCAGATGCGGAAAAGAACTCAATCTTACATAGCCACCAGCTTCCTATCATTACATTTAACAAATATTTATTCATTGTGTAATATTTTTAATCTACCAATAATAGTGCGTTCCGAGTTAAAGCGCTCTTGGAGAGAGTCTGTTCTCTAAACGGCTCTCTTATGTGTCGGCCACACCGGTAGGAGCATCGCTTGGTGCTTAGAGCTACGCTGCGAGCTAGGTGACATATCCTAGCGAACCAACGCATCTCATACTATCGCAATGCCTACACTGTACGTTTCGCGCCACGCTACGTGACTATTATAGTAAGCTAGTAGCGTAGCTCTAACACCAAGCGAGGCATCTACCTGTGTGGTCGAGGCCTAAAGGGATAAGTGCGTAAGAGCATGTTTGTTTTTACAGGAAAATTATATAAGCATATTAAAAAAGCCTTTAAAGCTGTCTTCTAACATGGATTTGCAAATAAGTTCAATTAACGCATGTTGTATTTCAGCCTCAAATTAAATTAACATAAAGGATGAGTTCGTAATAATATTTATGTACGAGTATGTTTTTAAAAGTAAGTAAGCATATTAAAAGAAACTTTAAAGCTATCTTTAACATGGATATTGCAAATAAGTTCAATTAACGCACGTTGTATTTCAGCTTCAAATTAAATTAACATAAGGGATGAGTTTGTAATAATATTTATGTATGATAATGTATGTAAAAAGTAGGTAAACATATTAAAAGAGCCTTTAAAGCTATTTTTCAGCATGGATGTTGCAAATAAGTTGCAATAAAGCACCTCGTATTTCAGCATCAAATTAATATAAGGAGTGAGTTCGTAATAATATTTATGTATGTAAAAAGTTGGTAAACATATTAAAAGAACCTTTAAAGCTATATTTTAACATGGATATTGCAAATAATTTGCATTGACGCATTTTGTATTTCAGCCTCGAATTAAATTAATATAAGGGATGAATTCTTAATATTATTTATGTACGAGTATGCATATAAAGGTAAGTAAGCTATATTTGAACGGTAAGCTATATTTGAACGTCGATATTGCAAATAAGTTGCAATAAAGCACGACGTATTTCAGCATGAAATTTAAAATAATGTAAGGGGTAAGTTCGTAATAATATTTATATACGAGTGTGTATATAAAAGTAAATAAGCATATTACAAGAGCTTTTCAAGCTATCTTTTAACGAGTATATTGCAAATAAGTTGCAATAAAGCAGCTCGTATTTCAGCATCAAATTTAAATTAATATAAGGGATGAGTTTGTAATAATTTTTATGTATGATTATGTATGTAAAAAGTAGGTAAACATATTTAAAAGAGCCTTTCAAGCTATCTTTTAACGTGGATATTGCAAATAAGTTGCAATAAAGCAGCTCGTATTTCAGCATCAAATTTAAATTAATATAACGGATGAGTTTGTAATAATATTTATGTATGATTATGTATGTAAAAAGTAGGCTAACATATTAAAAGAGCCTTTCAAGCTATCTTTTAACGTGGATATTGCAAATAAGTTGCAATAAAGCACTTCGTATTTCAGCATCAAATTTAAATTAATATAAGGGATGAGTTTGTAATAATATTTATGTATGATTATGTATGTAAAAAGTAGGTAAACATATTAAAAGAGCCTTTCAAGCTATCTATTAACGTGGATATTGCAAATAAGTTGCAATAAAGCAGCTCGTATTTCAGCATCAAATTTAAATTAATATAACGTATGAGTTTGTAATAAAATGTATGTATGATTATGTATGTAAAAAGTAGGTAAACATATTAAAAGAGCCTTTCAAGCGATCTTTTAACGTGGATATTGCAAAGAAGTTGCAATAAAGCAGCTCGTATTTCAGCATCAAATTTAAATTAATATAACGGATGAGTTTGTAATAATATTTATGTATGATTATGTATGTAAAAAGTAGGTAAACATATTAAAAGAGCCTTTCAAGCTATCTTTTAACGTGGATATTGCAAATAAGTTGCAATAAAGCACTTCGTATTTCAGCATCAAATTTAAATTAATATAAGGGATGAGTTTGTAATAATATTTATGTATGATTATGTACGTAGAAAGTAGTTAAACATATTAAAAGAGCCTTTCAAGCTATCTATTAACGTGGATATTGCAAATAAGTTGCAATAAAGCAGCTCGTATTTCAGCATCAAATTTAAATTAATATAACGTATGAGTTTGTAATAAAATGTATGTATGATTATGTATGTAAAAAGTAGGTAAACATATTTAAAAGAGCCTTTCAAGCTATCTTTTAACGTGGATATTGCAAATAAGTTGCAATAAAGCACTTCGTATTTCAGCATCAAATTTAAATTAATATAAGGGATGAGTTTGTAATAATATTTAAGTATGATTATGTACGTAGAAAGTAGTTAAACATATTAAAAGAGCCTTTCAAGCTATCTATTAACGTGGATATTGCAAATAAGTTGCAATAAAGCAGCTCGTATTTCAGCATCAAATTTAAATTAATATAACGTATGAGTTTGTAATAAAATGTATGTATGATTATGTATGTAAAAAGTAGGTAAACATATTAAAAGAGCCTTTCAAGCTATCTTTTAACGTGGATATTGCAAATAAGTTGCAATAAAGCAGCTCGTATTTCAGCATCAAATTTAAATTAATATAAGGGATGAGTTTGTAATAATATTTATGTATGATTATGTATGTAAAAAGTAGGTAAACATATTAAAAGAGGCTTTCAAGCTATCTTTTAACGTGGATATTGCAAATAAGTTGCAATAAAGCAGCTCGTATTCCAGCATTAAATTGAAATTAATATAACGGATGAGTTTGTAATAAAATTTATGTATGATTATGTATGTAAAAAGGAGGTAAACATATTAAAAGAGCCTTTTAAGCTATCTTTTAACGAGTATATTGCAAATAAGTTGCAATAAAGCAGCTCGTATTTCAGCATCAAATTTAAATTAACATAAGGGATGAGTTTGTAATAATATTTATGTATGATTATGTATGTAAAAAGTAGGTAAACATATTAAAAGAGCCTTTCAAGCTATCTTTTAACGTGGATATTGCAAATAAGTTGCAATAAAGCAGCTCGTATTTCAGCATTAAATTTAAATTAATATAACGGATGAGTTTGTAATAAAATTTATGTATGATTATGTATGTAAAAAGTAGGTAAACATATTAAAAGAGCCTTTTAAGCTATCTTTTAACGAGTATATTGCAAATAAGTTGCAATAAAGCAGCTCGTATTTCAGCATCAAATTTAAATTAATATAAGGGATGAGTTTGTAATAATATTTATGTATGATTATGTATGTAAAAAGTAGGTAAACATATTAAAAAAGCTTTTCAAGCTATCTTTTGACGTGGATATTGCAAATAAGTTGCAATAAAGCAGCTCGTATTTCAGCATCAAATTTATATTAATATAAGGGATAGTTTGTAATAATTTTTATGTATGATTATGTATGTAAAAAGTAGGTAATTATATTAAAAGAGCCTTTCAAGCAATCTTTTAACGAGTATATTGCAAATAAGTTGCAATAAAGCAGCTCGTATTTCAGCATCAAATTTAAATTAATATAACGGATGAGTTTGTAATAATATTTATGTATTAAAAAAATAGGTAAACATATTAAAAAAGCCTTTCAAACTATCTTTTAACGTGGATATTGCAAATAAGTTGCAATAAAGCACTTCGTATTTCAGCATCAAATTAAAATAGATGTAAGGGGTGAGTAAAAAGTACAGTGTACGGAGTGCGGAGTGTCGAGCTTTTGTAACTTTAAATATTTAACTTGCTTACTCATGTGGAAATTAATAAGAGCAACGGTTTAAAATATGAGCAATAAATATTCTGTGCCGAGAGCAATTTTCTGTTAACTCCGCATATAAGATGAAGATAAAAAGGCTTTATACAAAAATCGCGACCATTTTCTCATTAAACTCAGAAAAAGTGATAAATTGTGTACAAATATTTTTGGCTCTTACTTTTTACGTCCTCGAGGTTTTTTTTTTTAACAATACTTTTGTGACTTTTTACCATATACCATTTTCAAATTTTTTTGTACTTTACCATTTTTTAATGAACTGGCAGAAAATATGTAATGAAATGCGTTTTTTTTTTTTTATAATTGATAAATTTTTAACAAGAATGCCTTTTTTGTATTTATAGTAATTGAAAAATACAACATTTTTTGTATTGTACGAGTACTTTACCATTTTTTAATGAACTGGCATAAAATATGTAATGAAATGCGTTTTTTTTTTTATAATTGATGAATTTTTAACAAGAATGCCTTTTTTGTATTTATAGTAATTGAAAAATACAACATTTTTTGTATTGTACGAGTACTTTACCATTTTTTAATGAACTGGCAGAAAATATGTAATGTAATGCGTATTTTTTTTTATAATTGATGAATTTTTAACAAGAATGCCTTTTTTGTATTTATATTAATTGAAAAATACAACATTTTTTGTATTGTACGAGTAGTTTACAATTTTTTAATGAACTGGCAGAAAATATGTAATGAAATGCGTATTTTTTTTTATAATTGATGAATTTTTAACAAGAATGCCTTTTTTGTATTTATAGTAATTGTTAAATATAAATTTTTTTGAATGATGCCTTTCAATTTATCCGAATTAGTTTTGAACATATTGAAGAGCGTGGTCGGAAAAGAATATATTCTTTGACCAGAGTGAATTCAAGTTTAGAATCTTTGGAGTAGGCACGAAGCTCGCAGTTCGTTATAGAAAGTGTTGGCAACTCTACTTTTCGGCACGTGCGAGTATTGTTATCGGAGAAACTTTTATAACGGAGTAATACCTTTTTTTTTTGTAACATCAATAATTGAACTGGAAACTCCTAGGTTTAAGTCAAGAATCTTACCACTTTCCAGTATCCAAAAGCCGATTTATCGGTACTGAGACTTATTTTGTTTAGGACCATTGGCAATCGAACTCAAAAACCTTCGGTCGAAAGTCAAACATCTACCAACTAGATCATGAAGATGGTATGTGGTTCAACGTGACATCTAGACTTGGACTATTGTTTATTTCTTTGTTAAAAATTTTAGTGACGAATGTTTATCGTTCTATAGAAAATAAAAATTACATTTTTGTTACAGTTCGTGAGGTCAACACCTCATGCCCTGGCGGGTGAAGAGAAGGTCTGACTGCAAGCTAGGGGCGTGGCCTGTCGCGCCTCTAATGGGGGTGACTTGCATGACGAACTACTCTAAGTCAGCAACGGCGGAGGATCCCCAAGAACTGGAAGGATATAATATACAATCAACCATCGAAGAATGTATAACCACAAGTTATTGTCAACAGTTGCCATGCTACATATTGTGGTGCAAGGCTTATACAATGATGCATAATTTTTTCTTCCTAATCATTGCCCACGTCTATTCGGATGGCTCTGAAATTAAACCGAAGTTGAAAAAAAATTGAAATCTAAAAACAGATGTCACCTTAATATTAGGTCCTTACATATGAAATTGGCGTTTTGTTTGGGAGGAACATAAAGTTGATTTTTTTTTAATATAATATATTTATTTAATCAAAGTATGTACCATTGCTATCTATGCACTTTTGCCATCTCATAGGTAGTTCATCGATCCCTTTACTAAAAAAACCATTCGGACGGGAATCAATAAAATCTTTGAAGTCGGTTTGGACTGCCCCATCGGAGTTGAATTTTTTCCCTTGCAAGAAGTTATCCAAATTTCGAAAAAAATAGTAATCTGTTGGGGCAAGATCCGGAGAGTACGGTGGATGTCTTAGACATTCCAATTGAAGCTCTTCTAATTTGGTAGCCGTCTGTTGTGCAGTGTGTGGTCTAGCGTTATCATGAAGCAGCAGTGGCCTAGAGCGATTAACCAGCCTCGGTTGTTTAGCAGCTAGCTTTTCCATCATGGTTTGCAGTTGCTGACAATAGACATCTGCCGTAATCGTCTGGCCAGATTTAAGAAAGCTGTAGTAAACGACACCAGCACTAGTCCACCAAACGCTCACAAGTAACTTTTTTGGAGTCAATTTTCGCTTGGGGCATGGTTTGGCTGGTTCGGCAGGGTTCAGCCATTGCGATGAGCGCTTCCGATTATCATACAGGATCCACTTTTCATCACAGGTAATGATTCGATTCAAAATCCCTTCATTATTGTGCCGGTTGAGTAATGCAACGCAGCAGTCAACGCGCGTTTGTTGATTTGCTTCACTCAATTCGTGAGGTACCCACCTTTCAAGCTTTTTCACCTTCCCAATTTGCTTCAAGTGGATTAAAACAGTTTTATCACTAACACCGCAGCCTGCAGCTAACTCGGACGTGGTTTGCGATGGATCCGCTTCCACAATAGCCTTCAATTCTTCATTATCAACTTTGGTCTCCGGCCGTCCACGGGGCTTGTTCTGCAGGTCGAAATTTCCAGAACGAAAACGTTGGAACCAAAAACGCACTGTGTTTTCTTTTGCGGCACCGTCGCCATACACATCATTAATCCTTCGAGCCGTTTCTGCAGCACTGGTGCCACGGTGGAACTCGTACTCGTAAATAACGCGATATTTCAAGTTTTCCATTTTGTAAACTGAGTGACGCAAAGAAAAAAAACAATTGAGGAAAAAACAAATGAATTATAATTTTCGAAACACAAATACTTGAGTAAATAGCTGTATAAATTTAAATTTGGAATTCCTAACCAAAGAGAAGATATTTGAGATCAAAGTTGCCAGTACGGCAAAACGCCAATTTCATATGTAAGGACCTAATATTATATCACATCATTTTCGATAATAATTTCGAAAGTTCTGGTTTGTTATAACAGATGTCGCACTATATTTATTTCACGTTGTAAATAAAAATAGACGTGTGTTGTCATAATTAAATTGAATTAATTTCTTTTTATCCTTATTCTGATGTTGTGTTGAATAAAAAATAGCCGCCAGTGAAGATTTTATAGTTTTGAGACTCAGCTGGCAGGTGATGTCAGGGTATTGTTATGTTGTGTAATGCGGTCTTTTGTTTGGTAAGTTAATATAAAATGTGTTTATAGGAGCAGTAATTTGTTAACTTCGTGAATGTTTTATATACATACTAGTAAACCATGTATCGTTTTATATCATAACAGTTTTATAACAGTTCAGAAACTTAATACATAACAAATCTTAAACCGTGCATGGCAAGATTAATCGTTTAGTTATTTAAGTCTAGTAAAATTAAACGGCAATTCAGTAAATTTGTCATTTTACTTTCATAAAGTCATTTTACTTTCATAAAATTTGGACTCCTTTGAGGCTTTTCTTTCTTTTTTTCGTTCTTGCTGACAGTTAACCTGAGGTGGTATATGTGGGTTTACTTTTTATTTTGTTTTCTGCCACACGTCTTTTTGTTTTTTTTAATCTAGATATGCGGGGGTGTGGGCTGGAAGCCCCCCGATGCCCTTGCGGTCGGGCTCGCCCTACATTGGTGGGGTGTATCTAAGCTGGGGAAATGTTTGTGGGATGAGCCCGGACCTTTTAATGTATTATCTCTTGAATGTATTTTTTTGTCATCTATTTATTTTCTGTGTTTTTTTTATCTTCTTGTTCTACGTGTTCAAGGGTGTGGGCTGAAAAACATCTGGTGTCCCCGTGGCTGGGCTCGCTCTATATTGGTGAGGTGTATCTTAACCGGGGGGGTGTTATTAGATGAGCCCAGACCTTTTTATAGCTTCTGTTTTTTTTTAATGTATTCTCTTTTTTTTAATGTGTTCTTGAAATTTAAATAATGTTCAACAACATTGTTGTCATTTATGGAATGTTAAATTTTTTCGTGACTTGGTTCGTTGTCTGTCTTCCAAACTGGAGTCTGCGAGTTTGATTCCTTTCAACTTTTTGAAAGTATTCCAGTCTGATTTTCACAAAAGGCCTCTTTAACACATTTTTAGTTGGTTGGAAGATTTTGCCATATTGTAATATACATGTCAGATTGTATTGTATACAAAGAAAGTTTAAAATAATACAAACTTTATTGCCTTTTTTTTAAGTACTGGGAGATTATATTTGAACGTCTCCAACCATTTGAACTTCTCCAATTAGGACTCTTTAAGTGAGATATACGAGTATTAAAGGTTTTTATTAATGTTTTATTTAAAACTTTGTGTTTTACCACTTTTTTAATGTTTTATTTAAAACTTTGTGTTTTAGCATTTTTTTAATGTTTTATTTAAAATTTTGTGTTTTACCACTTTTTTTTATGTTTTATTTAAAACTTTGTGTTTTACCACTTTTTTTAAATGTTTTATTTAAAACTTTGTGTTTTCCCACTAATACGATATAAGCCAACTAGTTTTTAGAGATAATCCCTTGAAAGTAGTTCTCTAATGCAGGGGTTTTTATAGGGTGCACCTCGGAGCTCTACATTACTGCAATAACATCCCAAAGGTGTAAGACAGTTTTAAAATTTCTTAGTACATTAAAGTAAAAGTTAGTATATTAAAGTATATTAAATACAGTAAAATACAATACATTGAAGTACATAAAAAGAGTATTTAGTACATTAAAAACCAACTTTGTTGATATGCAAATGGTTGAGTTTAATCAGTAAAGGAGGAAAACATTGCTAACTGCTAAATCTCAATTTATCTTGGTTCCAATCGAAATAATTTAACTCTGCAAATCAGGGTTTTCAACGATGGTTCTAATGTAAATCATTTATACTTCAAAGTTTTACGTGGAACAAGAAATAAGGGTAGCTGTATTTAAGAAATAGGGGTAGCTGTATTTGATTACAAATTTTGAAAAACTAAATAGTGAACGTCAGACACACTCATAGTAATAATTGATATTTTTTAGGGTGTCGCGAAAAACTTTATGTACACTAAGAGCACCGTGGAACGAAAAAAATTGAAAACCACTGGACTAATATATACTGAGCTAATATAAACTGGACATTGAGAAAAAGGGGAACTTGATCTTAAACTATTTGGCTTATTTTGTATAAGTTTTAACATAGATTAAAAAAAATAAAGGGTCTTTCAAATTGAGTGTTTTTTTTTTAATTCTTGAATAAAACACACAATTTGCTTTGATTTCAAAAAACTTTTTATTGGTCATTGAAGTATAATGTTTGACATTTAAATGCAAAAAATTATATCCACCTCTTGCAGATCTACAGATGTCCACTCTTTTGTCAAAATTTTCGATATCATTTTGGCATATTTGCGGTTTTAACTCACCAATAACGCGAATAATTTCGTCCTTCAGCTCAGGAAATGATTGGGGGTCATTCTTATAGACCTGGTTTTTCACGTAACCCCAGAAAAAATAGTCCAACGGTCTCAGATCACATGATCTTGGTGGCCAATTAGCATCACCGTTTCAGGAGATTACAATACATAAAATAATTCAACAATTTGAACGCGTTGTTGTATTGTACACGACTCTTCTTCTTCTTTATCTTATTTTAGGCCTGTTGGCCTGTTATGGTCCTGTATCATTGTTTGCCTCTTGCGACGTCGACTGCCAGCTGTCTTTCCATCTTTTGGGAGGTCGTCCTGGAGGTCTGCTTGCTTGGGGGATACTGTCCCTAGCAATTCTTACGGCTCATGGTTCCGCCATTCTGGATACGTGTTCGTTCCAGAACCTTCTACTCTGTCGTCTCCATCTGACAATATCTTCAAATTTGCACGTCTTTGAATTTCTGTTTTACGTACTCTATCACGAAGGGTTTTGCCAGCGATACTCCTGAGTACCTTCGTTTTGCTGGTTCAAAGTAGATTTTTGGTTCTGACAGTGTCGGCTCTGGACTCTATGCTGTATGTCATTATAGGGCGGACACAGGTCTTGAATATCCTTACCTTGCTTTGGATGTTCATGTACTTGTTCTTCCAGATAGTGTTCTTTAAACATCTGGAAATAGCTGCGGCCTTTTGTGATTGTTCAAGCACTTCACCATAGAGGTCATTATTGCACATTACGCTAGCACCCAAGTATTTAAATTTTGTTACTTGTTCAATCGGTGTGTCGTCGATCGCCACACTGCATCCAACTTTCTCTCTGGCTAGAGTCATGCATTTAGTCTTGCTGATGGAGATCTACATGTTGTATTTTTTGGAAGCAGTGTGGAATCGATGTAGCATTTGTTGCAGGTCTTCCTCTGATTCGGCTTTGATGGTGGCATCGTCAGCATAACATATGATGTTAAGCATATTGTCGCCCATCTTGGATCCCAGGTTAAGTTCGGCAACTTCTTCTATAATTTTATCCATAACCAAGTTAAGTAGAAATGGGCGTAAACTATATCCTTGTCTTACTACGGTTGGTGCTGGAACGTCATTAGAGAGTTCTCCGTCTACGCGAATTCTTGTGGAGCTATTTAGGTGTATGTCTCTAATGGTTTTGGCGATGGAGGGTGACACGTTCCTTTCGAGCAAAATGCTTATTACATCTTCTTGTTGGGTTCTATCAAAGGCCTTGGTCAAATCGATAAAAGCAAGGTAAGCAGTCTTGTTGTATTCCAAAGACTTTTCTTTAATTTGCCGCAGTATGAATATAGCATCTGTAGTAGATCTGTTCCTTCGGGATCCTTGTTGTTAATCTCTATTTTCAATTTGTTGTTCTAATTTTACTCTTAGGGTGTTGATGAAGAGCTTCAGAAATGCGCTTAAAAGAGATATTCCTTTGTTGTTACCAGGATCAGATTTTTGTCCTTTTTTGAAGATGGGAATCGTTATACTGGCCCTCCATTCCTCTGGTATTGTTGTAGTTTCAAGGATCACGACCACGCGATTCTTATTTTTCAGATTTGAAATCGCTCATTTTTACACGTGTATTGATGTGTATTAAATACACATCACCGGAACGGGCGGATTTTTTTAGCACAGGAAGGGAAAGGTTAATAATGACCCCATTCCTTGTTTTTGCCACATCTTTTTTTTCTTACTATGTATTGAACAAAACGATCTCAGTTGTCTCACTATATTTACTCTTTAAATATAAACAACGGAAATGTAGACATTGTAGTATATACTGTATTTACCAAACATCAGTACAAACCATCTTAAGTTATAATCTTTGCTTTCATGCGATCAATTTCTCGAAACCTATTTTCATTGCTAAAGAGCTTAATATTTTGAACAATAGATGGATTGTATATTTAATTCCCATATTGTTAAACCAATCTATATAAGCCAGTTAACAAAAGATATTCCTCATAATTAAATATTTGGAGATATAAAAGGGTTACTTGATAACTTCCATAACTGAAATGCCCAAAAAGATTTTAAAATTAACGTTTAAACATATAGAACTTTTATGATTGAATTTTGTGGAACTTCATTTTAGAATATTTAAAAAGAAACAACTTAAATGTATCGAAGATTTTGGATTTAACTTTATGAAACTTATTCAATATTAAATTACTTTGTGATTTCTCTAATAACGTTAATCCATTCGACACATGTAATTTGTTATTGAATGACTCGTGCAAAATAAATCAATTAATCATATGAACCTTAAAGATGCATGAAAAAATATTAAAATCAATAAATAAAGGGCTGTCTACAAGGTTTTTAAGGAGCATGAATCTGAGAATAATATATCATCGATTTTAAGATATCTCATGTTAAAAAACACATATTCATTCAATTTCTCACATATTCAGGCTCACCAGAAAGACTACCGTAACTTATATTTTAACAATTAAACACGTGACTAAAATAAAACTTATTTTTTCAAGTGGAGTTCTTGTTTAAATAATTCTAAAAAGATGTACTGTAAAGTATGTTTTGATCGTTTTTATCTTAATATACTACGCTTTTGTTGTAAATAGTATAATCTGGAAGATAAATTTCCATATGACAATCACTTCCAGCCATTCAAAACTTTGTTACACAAACCTTTAGAGAAAACCAGGCTAGAATCCTTTTTAAAAAAATAAGGTACCAACGAGAATGGAACCCGCAACGCCTTAGTTGGAATACAGGAGTCTTAATAACTAGGTAACAAAGGTCTTTTTAAATTCAATTCTGCGAACATTAAAACTGTATTATGAGAAAACTGTTACTGAATGGTTAGCTTTTTTTTTCACATAAATTCATTAACTCTCACTAAAATTGTCTTGAATTGCTTGACTTTTTCTACATTTGAGTTCTCGTGGACATTCTCGCTATATGGTAGATATTTTTCTCATATTCATATATTCGCCACTATTACCAATAAAATCCCATTATTTATGGAATGATCTTTCGGGAAATAAATTTGGTGAAATTACTGATGTATTGTGTCAAAGTTTGTTGACTTCTAAAACAACCCTGATTGAAGAATTCTTGAAGTATTGAGAATTGTATGTCCTATTATTTTTGCATGAATTTCAAGAGTGGCACTCGGTGTGGCGAGATGCGGGCATCTGACTCAAGATGGCCCCGTATAGTATAATCAACTGTCTATATTATTTTTTTTTTTAAATCATTTTAACTTGAGTACATCTCTACTTAATTAATATTTTAATTGTATGATTGTGTTTTTTTATTTAGTTTAATTAAATTGCAAAAAAAATGTTTTATTTTTATTTTAAGAATATTTTTCTTTTAACGAAGCACTCATTACTCATTTTTCATACTAATTTTGTAAGGTTTATTATACTATTGATGAACAATTAAATAAATGAAAATTATCCAAATAATGCATTTAACAACTGTGACAACAACTTTTATGTGCTGACTGTGATAATTTCTATATAGGAAAGACAGGAAGATCTTTTGAAAAGAGATTTCGTGAACACCAATCTGCCTTAACAAATCCTCTAATTTATTCTGAAATGGCTAATCATTGTCACCGTGAGAATCATACTTTTTCTATCGATGATGCCAAATTCTTACATATTAGCGGCAACGGAAATAAATTGGACAGATTAGAGGCCCTAGAAATTTCTAAGTCAGTATACCGATCAGAGCATCTGTTGAACAGTTATTTCCCCAAAATCTCCCCGCTCTTGGCCGAAATTATCCCTAGCCTTCCTCACCCCGCAGCCTCCAACCGTTGAAGTGTCTATATCGGTACCAGTTCGAACAGCATTTAGTCTTGTTTGCGCTCCCCTGAAGATGAGGTGAAAGCCTTGAAACCGGTAGGGTTATACCGTCACAAAAAAGTGGAATAAACAGTGTTTGTTAAAAATAAATTACAATGTCTTTAAACCTCCACAACGTTAATGCTTTAACTATAAACAACATAACAACTGTGATATGTAAACAGCGTAATGGGCATTCTTACTCAAAGGAACATTTAAAAAAGAGTTTTAAATTCTACCTCAGTGATCAAACGTTGTTTCTTATACCATATATATGTATGTTCAAGACTGGCTGGCAAAATATGCAATAGTATTAAGTTTCTCCCCCAACCATGTTACTTCTACCCAGGACAAAATAAGTTATCTCACTGTTGGTCAAGGCTCTGGAAACATTTTCGGAGCAATAAAAGCACTGCTTACAAGAATATTAGGGTTAAAACGACCACTAAGCCTTGTTCCACAAAATACTCGTATACCTTTCCAAATTAATTATGCCAGTCATATGCAGGTTAAGAAAAGACTACTGTTTGATAGGAAGTCACAAAGAAAATTTCGATCTTCTGGTGTAGATCGCAATGGATTGAGACTAATTTTGTCCCCCACAACAACGTGGGTGGAGTTGAGATTGAACTGAACTCTCTTCATTGTATTTTCATTGTATCTTCATTGTATTTTCATTGAGATTGAACTGAACTCTCTTCATTGTATCTTCATTGTATTTTCATTGAACTGAACTCTCTTCATTGTATTTTCTTCATTGTCTCAGGATGTTCCTTCGGAGATAAGTAGGTCGTAGATCTTTGAGGTCGATTTTTTCTTCATCTATTAAATTGGTTGTTCCAAATCAATTCAATAGGGTCGGTTATTATGATAGAGCTTTTGTTGTTGCTTTTGGCGTGTGCGGCTTTAGGAAGCAGTTAAAGACATCCTTTTTTGAGAGCTCTTATCAACATTAATGAGTGAGTTCGAATCCTGAGTTAGACCGCCCTTGAGAAGACTCAACGGCGCTTTATAATTGTCATTTTATTATTATTTTTATTATACATATTTCATGAACTTTATCAGCACAACATTACGTGGTAGCTGAGAACGCAATCAACACAGCATTACGCGGTAGCTTAGAACGTAATCAATACAACACTACGCGGTAGCTGAGAACGTAATCAACACAACATTACGCGGTAGCTTAGAACGTAATCAACACAACGCTACGCGGTAGCTGAGAACGTAATCAACACAGCATTACGCGGTAGGTGAGAACGTAACTAACACAACATTACGGGGTAGCTGAGAACACCCAAATTTTGTTGAATAACCAAATCATAATAATTTGAGCAAAGCTTGTGGAAAAAAAGTTATCTTTCTTTTTTAATGATATTTTTATTTGATTTATCGTTTTAATTTTTTGTACGTAAACGTTTTTTTTTATTAAATAAGTATTTTATATTTTTTTTTAGAAAACCAGTATATGTAAAAATTTTGTGTTAAATTTATATGAGAAAATTTCACCCTCTGACAGGGCACAAATTGGAAATTTTGAAAAGTTTGACATTATGGCGTGCTTCAGAAATTGAATTTCAGGAAACTTGGGACTTAAAAGAACGGAGCCTGATGCGAGAAATAAAAGTAATTGACAAGAGTACATAAACTTAAATCTTAGAAAATGAAAAAAAAAATATTAATACTGAACTACTTTTGAATAAATTAGAATTTTAGATTTTTTTACCAATTACACGTCAAATTAAAAGTTACTATACTATTTTTAATGCATAAAGTTTTTATTTAATTACAAAATAAATATCTATGAAAACGAGAATGCATTTTTTTCTTATTCGTCAATACTTAAGTTATTTTATGAATTAAATATGCGCTCTTTATAAAATGATTACTTTATATTCATGCTTAACTGGTTATTTCAAAGTGTTGAAGAAAAAACGGAATTATAATACGTTGTCTGAAATGAAACTTCATATTTTTAGATCACAATC
Source organism: Odontocerum albicorne (assembly GCA_949825065.1). NCBI lineage: Eukaryota > Metazoa > Arthropoda > Insecta > Trichoptera > Odontoceridae > Odontocerum > Odontocerum albicorne. Next base: position 5,023,472 of record OX463847.1, on the reverse strand, counting down.
GAAGTGATTCACGTAACAATGTTTTCTCGTGAACATTGCCTTTTACATATTATTATCAATGTTTCAGCAAATCTTTTGTGTCTTAGAACGCTAGCTATATTCGATCAAAGCCTTTATTTTGCCGTCATCAGTAGTAATCGACCTTCCTGAATGGACACTATCTTGAAGTATTATATCACTATTACAGACTTTGAAGCATCGAAAAAGTTGTCCTTACGACATGTATCTATCCGCGAAATACAAAATTACTGTTTTGACAATCCAATACACGAGTTAATCATTATATCACAAATAAGGGTTAGTAATTTCATATATATTAGCCACCAAACTTTTTAAAATCTTATTTCTAAAATATTTAGAGAGAACTCATTATTAACAAAAATGTAAATTTTTTTATCATTTGAAATTTATTATAATTATGTAATTGGGTATGTTAGAAGAATTTAATGCATGCCAATAAACTCGCCAGGTTTTACGTTATGCAATGACTATTACACAAAATATAATATAATGCAATTTCAAAATCTCTCTTACGTAAATTGCATCATTTGAAGAGAGCTTAAATAATACGGGGAATGTGAAGTATTCCAAAATTTTCAACTATCTTTAATTACAAAAATAAAATAGATATTGTAATATCAAAAATAAGTTATGAATTTGAAAACATAAAGGTTCTATAAATTACTTTACTATTATCCAAAATTAAAAATGTATGCTATTTGAAAATTTCAAAACATCATGAACCAACTTGTGAATAAAAATTGGTCAATTATGTTTTTGATACTGATAATTAAATAATAATATTTTTTTAAATAATATTTAAGTAATATTGTGAATGATTTTTTTTTCTAAAGCGATTTTTTTCCATAATGGAGGCTTACAAAATTTCTTGATTTTTAAAACCTAATATATTAATTTCATTTGCATTTGTTCACTTTCCTAGAAAACCATTGTATAACAAAACTTCTTCATTGTATAGATTTCAATATTCACTATCTTAGAAAAGCATTGTATAATAAAACTTGTTCATTGTATAGATTCCAATACACTTCACTAATAATTAACCAGGTTCTTGTGTTTTTTATAACGACTTATTGTATAATTATTCACTTATGACTAATTGAAGAGTAAAACTCATAAACCACATAACAACCATGTTTTTTATTTTTCATTTTTTTATGGAAAAACAGTCTATCAACAAGCGACAATATACCCATAAATGGGATATATGTGAATTCAAAGTTTAAAAATAGCTTTATACAATTTGTATGTTTTTTTTATTGTTCACAAATAAAACGTTTTGTAGAAAATGTGCAGTTTTTTTTCTTATAACTCTTTACGTATTTTTTGACTCTAGAGTGGTTTTTGAATCTAGAGTGGTTTATGAGTTTAACTCTTCAATTGCACTTTATAGTTTTACATTGATATTTAATAACTAATATTTATATTTCTATCCTTATTTAAATAAATTAATTATTTTTTACAATACTAATACACAAAAAAAAAATTGACGAGGAGGCGATTTTTACTAACACGTAATTTTGGTTCAGATAATTTTAAAATAATGTAACATATATGTAGGAACTGTTTTAAAGTATAAGATTTAGGTTAATATATATTTTGTATGTTGTACGTGGTGTAATTATACAAAATAAATGGACGTGATAAATAAATGTTTATACTGTATTATACTGAGTAAGTTATTTGAATACAATAATAAAAAAAAAAACATTTAAATATTTATGTTTTGGTGTAGAGTCTATTTTGCAAAATAAAGCTAAATGAATGTTCCAAACTAAAGGTTTTATTTACTCTTGTATACCTTATTACTTAGTGCGTGCATTTAAAAAATATCAAGTATTATTTATTAAATATAATGCCTAAAATGGGCATCTACACTGTAGAGGTTTAAAGACATTGTAATTTGTTTTATCAAACACTGTTTATTCCACTTTATGTAACGGTATAATCTTACCGGTTTCAATTCTTATTTGTGCACCCTGATGATGAGGGAAAAACCTTGAAACCGGTAAGGTTATACCGTTACATAAAGTGGAATAAACAGCGTTTGATAAAACAAATTACAATGTCAAATATTTTTAAACTTTGACATTTTTTGAAGATGGAGAAATCGATATTTTGGGGTAGTGGAAACTTTTTATATTGTTATTATAAATAAAGCATTTGAAAAAATATTGGAATTTCAAAACTCTCAAAATATTAAAATCAAATTCTTTCATACGACAAACTCCGTGGCCTAGTTGGTAAGAAGTCAGTCTCTCAATCCAGAGGTCGCGGGTTAAAATCTCGCTGGAACTCAGAATTTTTTTATAAAGGATTCCTGTCTGGTTTTCACTTTAAACCTCTTTTACATATTTCTGATTGGTTGGAAAAGATTGCCACATAGCAGTTCATCCACCAGGTTTTACTGTATATGACAATACAATATCATAAAGCGTATCAGACATATTGATAATCATAGATAATCATAGCACAGGAACCTTGTGATATCAGATTAATAACAGCGTATGATGTAAAAAAAATAATGAATATTTGATTAATTAATTACGAAAATTCCAAATAAGTCGTGTATTTACATTACACGAAAAATCTTGGAATAACCAAAAACGAGCAGAAGGGTTCGATTTGAAGATCAAGAAATAACTGAAGTAGCTCTGCGGGTACATGGTGTAGCTGGATTTAGCAGGAGTTCCAGACGGAGTGCAGGAAAGGATGCAGCTGGAAGGAGCAGGAGTTCCAGAAGGAACGCAGGAAAGGTTGCAGCTTAAAGGAGCAGGAGATCCAGGAGCGCAGGAAAGGAACGTATGATGGTTCGACATCCACGCAAAGCCCCATTCCTCCTCTCAATCTTATAGAACTCGTAGAAGATAAAGAGAGAGATAGAGATAATTATAATAATCTGACGTAAGTTAAGAAACATTTCTGCAGATTGTATTTTTTCTGTTTATTTAACATACTATCCAGAATATAATATTTTATAATTTAAACAGTTTTAATGGATACAGCAATCCAAAAAAATTCGTAAATACATATAAAAATCCACTTCATTAGGTGACGTCTGCGACGAAGTGGTCCAATTCCTGAATCACAATTTCTATATAATCACAATTTCCATATAATCACAATTTCTATATAATCACCATTTTTATATAATCACAATTTCTATATAATCACAATTTCTATATAATCGAAATTTTTATATAATCACTATTTTTATATAATGACAATTTCTAAACAATCACAATTTCTATATAATCACGATTTCTATATAATCACAATTTATATATAATCACAATTTCTATATAATAACAATTTCTATATGATCACAATTTCTTATAATCACAATTTCTATATAATCACAATTTCTTATAATCACAATTTCTACATAATCACAATTTCTATATAATTACAATTTCTATATAATCATAATTTCTTATAATCACAATTTCTATATAATCACAATTTCTATATAATCACAATTTTTATATAATGACAATTTCTACACAATTTCTATATAATCACAATTTCTATATAGCTCAATTTCTATATAATCACAATTTCTATATAATAACAATTTCTATATAATCACAATTTCTTATAACCACAATTTCTATATAATCACAATTTCTATATAATCACAATTTCTTATAACCACAATTTCTATATAATCACAATTTCTATATAATGACAATTTCGATACGATCACAATTTCTATAAAATCACAATTTCTATATAATCACAATTTCTATATAATGACAATTTCGATACGATCACAATTTCTATAAAATCACAATTTCTATATAATCACAATTTCTATGTAGCTCAATTTCTATATAATCACAGCTTTAATGTCATCACTAAAAAATTATCACTTACATAATCCCAACAACATTTTTTTTCAGTGGTTCTTTATTTTAAATCTTACGTAATAAATTTACTTCTCAACAAAACTCACAAATTTTTTTCCCTTTTAAAAAATTATTGAAATAAATAAAATATAATTAGATTCCAAAAAAATACTTGAACGACTGTAAAAAATTAATATTCATCGGTTTCACTTCACTTAAAACCAATTCTCTCAGTAGACCCATTATTCAAAAGCATTCTTTACGATTTTAATTTCACAGATTTAATTTCAGAAACTTTCGAAATGTTTCTCAGATTCCTTTTTTTTTCGAAGGAGAAAAAATAAGAAATAAAATTTAAGAAGATTAGATTCTTGATCGTTCAAACAATAAATTTGTTTAATGTGTTTCTAAGGGATTGCGTTTCCTGACGATGATTAAAAACTGGCTTTTTTCCCGTGAAATATAAAAATTAATGTGATATATTTTGGTTTCCATTGACGAGAGTAATGAAAAACGTTTGAAGTACATACAATAAATGTATGTATAACAAGTAAACATGATATTTGTTTCTCTGATTAGACCTAACCAAGAATTGGCGCGGCCCGCTGTCTTGAACGAATACGCATCCTACGAGCCACGCCGTAAAGCTCAGGCGTACCAACTATGCAATCAAGCAATACACCACTTATAGTATATCCGTATATAGTCAACATTTTGCAATATTTACCCTTAAATTCATGATTTTTTTTAATGCACTTTAAAAAATATAATTATGGTGCATATTAACCTGTAGATGAAGGGAAAAATAATTTTAAATATCCCAATACATTTTTTCCTTTTTTTATTGAATAAAAATCATATGCTGCAGAAATGCATCATCATGCATTAAGGAGTAAACAAAGTTTTACGTAGATTCATCCAAAATTTGGTTTAAATACTCCTCTAGCTTTTCATTTGGTATAATGTATATTTTTGCCATGCTGTAATACAATAAAAATCTATTTATTAGAACATAACATACTACCTTGATCAAAAAGTTTTAGGACTTTATTCATAAAATCGAAAATACAAGTTTATTCATCAAAATCGATATGGTCCCCTTCAAAGTACTCCCCATCGACTGCAACGCACTTACGCCAGCGCTTGATCCCATCCTCAAAACACCGCTGGTACTCAATTTTCTAGGTTTGGTACTAGGTTTTCGACTGCCACTGCGTTCGTCATCCTCGACCGACTCACGACCACTTCTGAAGCGTTCGTGCCACCAAAAAACACTTCTCCAACATTTCCAAGGTCTGCGGATCGTTAAATCCGTTTTTCACACAAAATTTAATGCAAACTCGTTGATGCACAGTTGATGCCATTTTCAAACTTTAAAAAAATCGAAAACACGCACAAAGGTAGATGTACTCAGTACAGCGTAACTTTTACAAATGTCAAGCTATGACGCTGAAATTTGGAGGGAAGTGTCAATGATAGATGTAGTAACCTAACAAAAAAAAGAAATCCAATCGGGTGACTGACAGCGCCACACGTTGGCCTGTCTTAAAACTTTTTGATCAAGGTAGTATATGGGAAAACGCCTCACTATGCAACCATTATTCAAAATGGCGTAAATGCATGATGATGCAGATCTACACACATGAATTATGTTTGTTATTTCTTTTAATTACAAATATTTCATAACATCATATGCATCATTGCAAAGCTTACCTTATTTTGAAGCCGAAGATATTTTTAATTTGTTTGAAAAGATAAAATACTCAAAATATTTCACTTTGAAAATACCTTATTTGACAGTAGTGCGGCGTCCCTCGTTTGGCGGCTATAAATGATTTTTTTGAAGTAGGCAATCATATTTGACGAAAAAAATTGTTTGTAAATTTATTATCAGTTTGCATCTTAGCTAAATCAATAATTCAAACATTCAATTTTAGTTCCCACTGACATTTATAGATGTTAGAATAAACTGTTTCAGATATGCATTCAGATGCAGTTAAGGGTTAAAATTGAAGTCCTTGAATAGTTTCATGAAGAGGACGCAAAAACTGACGATCCCTTTGGATAAAGTGCGTTTTCTGAAATGGAATGAAAAAAACACCTGTCAACTGGATGGAGCTCTGGCTCTGAAAGTAGGCACCTGGAAACCAAATGTTTACTTGTCCTACTTAGAGAGCACTAAACAGACTCCAAGCAGAGGTGACTAAATGCAAGTTAAACGTGCGAAGATGGGTTCTTGAATGAATTAATTAATTTTAAATCGATAAGTACCACCAATGTGACAATAGGAATATGCGAGTACAGGAAACACAATACATGTTAATTTGTCCGAGCATCGGGATTTTATGTTCTGAGAAGGACTTTTTGCGAATTACTACTTTGATCAAAAAGTTTTAGGACTTTATTCATAAAATCGAAAATACAAGTTTATTCATCAAAATCGATATGGTCCCCTTCAAAGTATTCCCCATCGACTGCAACGCACTTACGCCAGCGCTTGATCCAATCCTCGAAACACCGCTGGTACTCAATTTTCGGTATGTCCATCAGAGTTGTCTTCGATTTTTTCATGACATCCTTTCGGGTGCTGTAACGCGTTCCGCGAAACGGTTTTTTAAGTCGGTTGAACAGGAAAAAGTCGCAGGGAGCCAGATCAGGTGAATTCGAAGGCTGCTGGATAGTATTCGTGTAAAACTTATGGAAATCATGTTTTTCGCGATTTCAACGCGGTCCTTTTTTGCATGAAATTGAGGTCTTTCGGCACCAGTTTTGCAGTGACACGTCTGAGGCCCAAATCACTAACCAAAATGTCTTGAGCGGATCCATAAACGATGTTCAAGTTCTCTGCCAGCTCTCTGATGGTCAATTTGCGGTTTTCGGCCAACATTTCTTTGATTTTATCGATGTTTTCATCGGTTTTCGTCGTCGACGGCCTGCCACTGCGTTCGTCATCCTCAACCGACTCACGACCACTTCTAAAGCGTTCGTGCCACCGAAAAACACTTCTTCAACATTTCCAAGGTCTGCAGACCGTTAAATCCGTTTTTCACACAAAATTTAATTCCATTTTCAAACTTGTAAAATATTGAACACACGCACAAAGGTAGATGTACTCAGTATAGCGTAACTTTTTCAAATGTCAAGCTATGACGCTGAAATTTAGAGGAAAGTGTCAATGATAGATGTGGTAACCAAACAAAAAACAGAATTCCAATTGGGTGACTGATAGCGCCACACGGTGACCGTTCCTAAAACTTTTTGATCAAGGTAGTATATTGCAATCTCTCTGGTCTCTTACTCGAGACATGTGGTATAATTGATAATTGATGGTTCGGGCACAATTGGACGACTCGCACGTTCGAGTTTCTCGCATCCTTATTTATATTCTCCGTGATGTACAATGAATTCTCCATGATGTCCATTGAATTCTCCGTAATGTCCGTTGAATTCTCCATGATGTTCATTGAATCCTCCATGATGTCCATTGAAGATATCCGTTACCTAATTGGTAAGACCTTTGTCTCCCAATCCGGGGGCTGGGTGTTGATTCCTATCGTAACTCACATTAAAAAAAATCTTTTCAAGAACCTTAGAAAACATTTTTTTTACTTTATGGTGTCATGTTTAATAAAATTAAAACAACACGCATTTTTTATTCACAATGTTTTTATTTGAGTTTACTATCGATTTCAAATACATCCGTCATCCTCCTCAAGTGAACATGAACTTAATTATGTCTAAAACATACTTTTTGTAATTGTAATAGGTACAGAAGGAAGGAATGAGAATAGTGGCTTATAAGGGTAAGGGGGTTGATAAGTGTCAAAAGGATGGCTTTTGAACCGGAAAAAACTCATCCTTTTGACGTCTATCTACTCCCCCTATATTGACATAATTTAGTTTACCTTCACCTGACGAGGAAGACGTAAGTCTTTGTAACCGGAAGTAAAAACTCAAATAAAACTGTGGTGAATACAAAACAAAGAATCAGTGTTTTATTTATTTTATTAAAAATTTTCAAAAGGATTTCAATTTATTTTTCATTTATGGTCTCTTAAACGTCTTTCTGATTAGTTGAAAGGAATTGCCACGTTGTAATTAAGCTAAACTGTATACGACAAAAGTGTAACACGTACATAATGTATTCTATTTTGATAAACTTTCTATTTATGTATTTAACACTTTTATTGCAATACAATCTGGCGGGCTTATTGCCAGCCGGCAATCTCTTCCAACCAACCAGACAAAAGTAAATGAAGCAAGTTACGTAGTCGCATAAATCATTCAAATGACTATCCATCCCCACGAAATCCATAAACATATACGTGAGAACATGCCCACGAACCCCACAAAGACGGACAATCACCCGAACATTATTTTTCATATAAAGTGAGATATCATCAATCAAAAGGAAAGAAAAGGATGGTGGAGAGGAAAGGAAAAGAAAAATCAGGAATGAAACACGTTATTTTACTGACTAGAAATTAAGAGTTTTTTCAGTCGCTTCTTAAAGCATGCCAAGGACGGAGCGAGTCTTATATTGGTTTGTAATTGATTCCAGAGTCTCACTGCATGGACAGTAAAGGACGACGTAAAGAAAGAGGAGCGGTGAACTGGAAAGGCCAATAAACAATCTCTGTTTGAGCGTAGCGCTAATCCATGATTGGAAAGACGCTGAAAATTTTCGGCGAGATAAGAGGGTGCGGCGGGACAGTTAAGGATATTCTACAATAGAGACAGTATGTGAATTTGGCGTCTATTTCTAACATTCAACCAGTTCAATGCCTTCTGGTATGAAGTTATATGATCGTACTTTCGTAGGTTGAAAATAAATCTTAGACACAGATTGATAAACTTTCTACCTATTATAAAGAAAGCGACGACTTGAAATTCAATTTCATTTCTAAATCTAAATTTATTTTCGATTAGCAAAGATGAATTGCTTCGAATCATTTTGGAAATACACAGAAGAGTTATTTAAATTTTATTTATGTACATTAAACCCAATCTCCTAAAAAGCTTGTCCATTCTGACTTGTTGATTTGAAAACAAATCCAATATAATAAATCACTGGATCGCTTCTCTCACCAGACCCCCGTGGAATATTTTGGTAAAATTTATCTTTCCCTACATTTTCGGAATAATTTCAACAAATTTTCTCCTATAAGAAACGAAGGAGAAAACAAAACTTCGGAGAATGGAAATTTTGCCAAAAGTCGTTTTGTACCTCAGTTATGGGCGGTTTTAGAGGTTAAACGGGCCAGTTAAGAAATATTGAACACTTTTTCAGTTTAATGTATGTAAGTAACAAAACAGCTTTAAACTTTTTTCTGCGTTGTATGGAATATACAATTTTATGTGAAGAGGTGATTCAACTTGAATCTTAAAGTACTTTTAAGATGAATTTTTGAAGCTGAGTGCAAGATCGTCAAATAAAATACATTAAGTATAGTGTATTCTTAAGAAATGAAAAAAGATAAGAAGTTCACCATTACCCTTATCGCCATTTTGGGGAATGTCCCTTAAAGGTATATGATGATTATGATTGTTGATAAATAAATAAAACACGTTAGATCGCAATGCGGAAAGAGAGAGTGGATAGTTTATTTTGATAGTACGTAGGTATTTATAACATTTCAGAATGGGCGTGGCAGTGCGCTCGCGATATGCTTCTATCTCGCTTCTGTGAATGCAGAAATGGTCAATTGTAGTATGTTGGTAACAATCTATTTACGGAACCGGCGAGACAGCGTGGTGCGTTCTCTCTCTAGTATGTAGTGCGGTCCGCTCGCTACGGGATGACTGGCCGGCGGGTGATCTTTGGACTTGAATGGACGGCGTATGTACTTTGGACTGTATATTCAAATTTGTCGAGGAATGCGAATCTCATCGGTCATTGACCGTATGTATGCGACAATATTCCGCGACGACCGTGGATCCCTACACCATCATGGTATGGCCCTATTGGGTTGGCAAATAGAACAAATCTCCATTGCATTGTATCCTGGTAAATGCCTTTCGCTTTACAGGCTGCACATTATAATATATTAACATATATGTTATAATTTTGTTGTATTCAGTACATCCTGGGTGGCTTATGCCTGTGTGACAATCTCTTTCAATCCATCAGAAAGACGTAGAAAAACACTTAAGTGAAAACAAGACTGGAATACAGTTTAAAATAGAATCTGGGATCAAACGGGATTCGATCCTACAAACTCCGGGCTGGAAACAGGCGTATTATCAACTAAGCCACGTAAGTATCGACATATTGCTGGAGTAACAGGAGGTAAAAAGCTCTTTTAGATGTACAAATATTAAGAAACAATGAGAAATGGGAAGAATCAAGTGGTTTGTGAGTACGAAAATAAGTGTTAAGCAAATATTTAGCACTCGTCTTTTTCAGCGTTGAAGCATATATGTACTTAATAAATTTTCCGAAGTCCATAAATCTTTGGAGCATGATAAATATAGTCCTAAGTATCATCCTAAAAGAGCCCCTGTGCACCACACCGGTGTGTCTGAAATGTTATTCGAGGATATAAATTAAAAAATTTCCTCCCGTTATAGCCTCGAATAGATTCATCCATAGAACTTTCAATCCGGATCCGAAAGAATCATTCTCAATTAAATAAAATTTAAGAATAATTTCTTATTGTTATACCAAGAAATTTCAGAAAGTCTGGAATCTTTTGGGTACAATCAAATGCTTCATTTGGAGAGCAGAAACTTGGTGATTCTTTAAATACTATATAGTTTAGGTGTTAAATCGATACAATATATTTTATTTAGGTAGACACAACCTTCTTCCATCTATTTAACATTTTTTTAAAACCGTCATAATAAAATTTAGTAGATTTGACTTCGTGATAAATAATGCCCGTTGCATCCCACCATACACTCAAAAGCACTTTTTTACAGTTAGAGCCGGTCGAGGGGTCGGTTTTGCTACCTGTCCTTTTGAAAACCGTTGATTTTTACGTCGTTGGTTCGAATATAGCATTCACTTTTCGTCTCCGGTCACTAAATGGTGTAAAAACGAAGTGTTTGTCTCTTTTTCGATTAAATCTTCACATATGCGCTTGCGTGCCGCTTTGGTCTCATCCGTTAGATCGTGCGGTATCCATACGCCCTGATTCACAATCTTGCTGATTTTTTCAGATGTTCTTGCACACTAGATTTTGAGTATCCAAGCTTGTCAGTTATAGTCAGTGTTGGATTTGATTCGATTTCTGTACGTAGTACGTCATCATCCACATTCACTACTTTTTCCCTTCGAGGATTGTTTTTTTAGATTCAATCACCACTTTTAAATGGTTTAAACCACCTTTGGCATTGCCGAACAGTTAAACATTCTGCAAATGTGTCGCAAATGTTTTTAGTTGCAGCTGTTCGATAATTTTTTCGCCAGTATTCGTAGAATATGCAATTTCGTATAAATTGTTTGTCAGGTATATAACTCTCCATCTTAAATAACGTTCTCCAGATGTCAACTGATAAATATAACACAAAACACGTCTTGTAGGACCAAATACTGGAACACAATTCATGGTCAAAAATTACCATGCAAAATACGTCATTTTCCTTAGGACAACCTAATATATGTCGAACTGTCCCATTGACGTTGTTTATTTTATTATCATAAATTTGCCTAGAGTTAATTTTACACAAATTTGAACTGATCATTTTTATCAAAAAAATTATAAGATTATTCAAATTTTTTGATTTCACTTTGAGAAATCTAAACTCTTACGTAACGAATCTTTAGCATCCCTTAAACTGGAGTGTATTTAAGCCTTGAATTTCCAAATTTGCATTCCTTTGAAATGGTGGGTTAGTGAAACAATTAGTTTACCGTAGCTTTTCCTCTTGATTTTAATGGACCCAGTTCCACATTATATAACCAATTGGGTGAAAGTGAAGGTAATAAAAGTCAATGTTATTTCAAAGCCTCTTCATCAAGTATTTTCGATTGTCGGAAGCTTAACTCCTGAGGACCGGCAAATTAAATTTTTTCCTAAACAATTTCAATAAGATTATTTTTTTTATTAACATTGTATCACACATTCGTTGGATACATTGAATAAATGAATGAATACCCGTGAAAAGCGTAATAAAAGGCACAATGGAGGATCAGGGTACTTGACTTTGGTACTACCGGCGATGACTATATAAGCCGATTTGTGATAGACATTTTTTATTTTTTTATTTATATACATATTTATTTTCTCAAAACAGGCTTAGCCCAATTACTTTGAAAAATACAAGAGGTGTTAACATTAAAAGTAAAGAAAAATTATATAAAATAAAAAATAATGAACATGCATTCATATATACACACAAACATACACATATATTCAAAGTCACTTCAGTACGTTGATGAGTGCTTTCTAACGCGCTCAATCTTAAAAGAAAATTTACTTTTGCTTTTGGTAATGTGATGTGAAATATGTCAATATCCGAAGCAGTCCCGTTCAAAAGAGTTAAGGCCCTTCCAACAGGCATAGCGGCTGGAAGACCCGTTCTTGCGTATGTTATTGAGAACAGTTCCTGCCGGCGCAGTCTAGTGTAATTGTTAGGAACATTTAACGCTAATCTTTGTAGTAATGCTGGACAGCTCACAACTCCTCGAACGAGTTTGACAACGTATACCAGGAGACGCAGATCTCTTCTTACGCTCAAGGAGTTATTCCTGAGCATGCCCAGCAGAAACTGAGTAGGATAAAGCCATGGATAGACACCAAACTCATTCATATAGAGATATCGTAGATATTTTTGTTGTACTTTATTTTATGAGTGAGTTCTGCGCCCCCACCGGGCTCCAAATGCAAGCATTGCTTTCTAGTATGCTACGGATTAATGAATTAAACAATGTTTTGAGCACCAATTGGTTTTCAAATGACTTAGAGATTCTCATTACAAATCCTTGAGTTTTATACGCTGAGTTGCACATAATTTCTATGTTAGGACCAAACGCGAGATTGCTGTGGAACAAGACACCCAGATCTTTAATATTATCTGTGCTGATTATAGATTCTAGTGGAACATATATCAATGGAATTTCAAGACGTGTGAGCGATGATACGACATAACTTTGCATTTTGATGTATTGAAATGTAATTTGTTATTGTGGCTTCACTCACAAACCTTGTTGAGATCTGACTGTAGGTCTAAGCAGTCAGTCAGTCCGACATATCCTGTTGCATAAAGGATAAACACCTTCAGTACTTACAACGTGTCTGCGTCTTCTTTCTCTATTAGGTCCCTGATAAAACACAACAGTTCTGCGCCATTTCACTCTGTCTGCTGTTGCCTGCTCCCAGTTATACAGACCATTCATATTTTTAAGCGTTTCATGCATTACAATCCTTATATCTCTCGCACTTCCAAACGAGCTTTCTTCTGCCCATCAGCTCGCCAAAAAAATAACATTTATTGGAAGCATGTACTCAGGAATACGAGACACATGCCCAGACCAATGCAGAACTACTTAAGTTATATCTATTATAGCTTAACTAGTTCTCATATTTGCTTTCAGGAGGGTTACAATCAGCACACGTTACTTATAGCTGCTTACTAAAACACGTGTCCATAAATATTTTTTTCTTTCTATCCCCACAATAAACAAAGAAAATCTTAAATTCTATCAACGTAAAAATATGCTAAATTAAAAAACGACGGCAGACTTAAGGCAGCGCAATAAATATACTTAGAAAGAGGTTTAAGGCCTGGAATTGAAACAGCTTAGCAAGTTGCCAGTAGTCTCACAGAAAACATCGAATGCATCAAAACTATCTTATGATGCCAATAGATTGAAGTAGTCAGTCGGTCCGAAGACGTAACTAACTTATATAAGGCTGAATGGAGACATCTTCGGAAATATTGAATCGATTGCTATCGCAATACACAAAATGTGGTCTGCGGATTGATTCGGATGGGGAGCCAAGGTGTGTCCTGATACAAGGAAAATATTTTAATATCTGTCTTCCCACAGAAGATGATGACTATCGATGTTATCAAGTTGACAACTAGGCCTCCAGACAAGATTTTACAATAACGCAAGGAAAACTGCGCTCTCAAAGATCAAATTTGGTAATACTCGTATAATACTTTTATGGAGAATAAATAATAAATAAATATAGGTTTATATTGATAGCAAATATAGTATGTACATATTATATTTAAATAAACTTCAAGAATACATAAAATGCCGAGAAAACATCAAAGACAGAAGCTATCAAAAGGTCTGGGTTCATCTAATAACATCCCCCCGGCTAAGGTACACCCCACCAATATAGGGCGAGCCAAGCCACAGGGACACCAGGTGTTTTTCAGCCCACAACCTTCATCATCTAAGATTTTTTTCATCTTAGGTTCTAGTATATACGTTTTAGTGTACCATCGACATTGTATCCTATCACTTCATGCCTTCGATATATCTCATAATTTTTTCACCTCCATGACGTAGTTAGTAAGTCACATATTTTCTAACATTGAGGTTTCGGGTTCGATTCCCATAGGAACTAAGAAATTTTTCAAAAAAGTTGATTAGAAGAGACTGCCACATAGCAAAACTCCCTTAAATTTGCACTGTATGCAATTAAAATGTAACATATGAAATGCTCGGGCGTTGCTATAGCTACCAGATGTGATTTGTTTAATAGAAGTGGGTTCAAGTCTCGAGGTAAAGCGCCCTGGAGGAGAATTTGCCCTCTAAACGTCGATTTATATAAAAAAAAGTTCTTTAAAATAAATTAAAACTAAATACCAGAATTCATTAACTTGCTTTTATAACAAAAAAAAATTATTGACTCACCTTAAAGGAAAAAGGCATTATTTACATTTGTTTTTACAATTGATAAATATAAGCGCTTTATTATACACTAATAAACAGGAAAAACGGACAAGATTGAATCTAAAAGTAAATAAAACAACAATGTCTTGCCTCTTGAATAAGTAAGCCACAAATGAAGGAGAGAAAAAAAATACAAAAGTCAAATTACGCATAATCTTGGGCTCTCAAAAGAGACAAAATAAAAATAAAATAATCCGGTTGTTTGGTCTTGAATTTATTTCAAGTTCAATAGTTTAAGTATAAATATTGAGCAAACAATATTTGATATTTCAAAGGAAATCGTTGTGGAGTACCCACAAGGATCCCATTTAAACCCGGAATCCCAGGACTTTCGATCATTAGAATACAGTCCAATTCCAGGGATATAGTCGCCTAAGACGTTAAGAAGCCTCTATTATTCAGAAGTATTCATTTTGTCCCTTGATTCGAATCGGTTTCAAAGTAATAAATTGAATTTCTCCGTCCCATTGACGATGTTCAATATAAATTATAATATAAATTGAAATGTGGTTTGTTTCCAACACATTGAGCGTTTAATAATTTTGTTCACAGACAATCGATAATTATTATTCAATGGCTTTAAGAAATAAGGAATTATATTACTGAATAGACTTCAAATTTCTTACTTTGAATCATTTCTTCTTTTTCTCTCATACGAAACTGGAATCAATCTCCTTGAATTGCTTATAGTCCCGTTCGATTATATAGGGTCATTGAAATTGAGCGGTTTTTTTAATTCTTGGATAAAACACAGATGGCGTCGCGAACTTGCCTGGGTCTTGTGAAATTTAAAAAGTGTAATGTATGACATTTATAAAACTGGAGTCTTATACAATACAATAACGCGTTCATGTTGAATTATTTTACGTGGTGTAATATCCGGAAACGGTGATGTTAATTGGCCACCAAGATCATGTGATCTGACACATTTTTACTATTTTCTCTGGGGTTACGTGAAAATCCAGGTTTATGAGAATGACCCCCCAATCAATTCCTGAGCTGAAGAGTGAAATTATTCGCGTTATTGGTGAGTAAAAACCGCAATTATGCCAAAATGTTCACAAAAGAGTGAACGTCTGTGGAGTTGCAAGAGGTGGATATTTGGCGGATATTGTTTTTTTTTGTGTTTGAATGTTGTACACTATACTTCAATGACTAACAAAAAGTTTTTTGAAATCAAAACAAATTGTGTGTTTTATTCAAGAATTAAAAAAAAGAATCTAAAAAACGCTCAATTTGAAAGACCTTTTATTAAAAGGTGTACGTTCCGTACAATCATCTTCATTAATGTATCATCAATGTATAATACAGGCAGTACTTCATCGAGTTATCATATTTATGGATTTGATAATGAAGCGATAAGGGATTAATGTGAACTTAAGATTTAAGTATTAAGTTAAATGAAGATGAGTGTGTTGAGATGGTTTGGACATGTGGAACAAATGAAAAAGGAAAGACTAATAAAACAGATATATAGTACAAATGTGAGTGGAAGGTGTGTGAGAGGAAGGCCAACGAAAGTATGATCGGATCAAATGAATGAAATTCTGAATGAAGAAAATGTAGCAAGTCAGAGAAATAGTAGGAATTGTAAGGTGTGTGGATGTAGAAGAGGCTAAGAATGTGTGTCGAGATAGAAAAATATGGCACTCTGTCCTATTTGACAGAAAAATGTCTTGGTAGTGTGTGTATGCATATCTCGAGACTTTGATATCACCGATATCCTGCTAAATTTGAATAATCAAATTCGTTCTTAATTAGAATATGTTTTGGAAGTTTGCGCTTAATTATAAAATCCAAATTTTCCTTCGCGGGGAGAAAATTTCTTATTAAATGCTCTAAAATACAGTTTCTGAGATATTTAACATAGGATGGTTTTCCGAAATAGGCACACCATATCGAACTTTTGAAGGTGTGCAATTTTATAAATCTCAAAACAGGAAGGCAATTGTTATTTCAACTGTCCTACAATATTAGAGGCATTCAGTTTTCATGTTCCTGACATTTACGACTGTACAAGAAATTATCCTCTATTCTATGCACTAACTTACGTAACCGATTTGATGACTTAATACTCAATGAATTGAACCAATTGAGTGACACAGTGGATATACGACTAGAATCGGTACCATCTGCTACTATGAGAAAATCCTTTCAAGTATTCTTCCATATGCATAAATAGATCAGACCAACGTTATGTTATAGGATCTCTTTGTAATAAAATCTCGAAAATAATAATATAAGTTTGTAATCCCGTATGCTTGTATGTAATCCCCATCGATTTTTTGTAATACACATTTTTGATTAATATGACACCAGACTGACCTTAGCATTGTTTTCGCCTCAAACCGAGTTGGTTCCACATGAAGAAAGTCTTGTGATAGGATGTATAAACACGTGAAACGTGCACTTTATTATTAATATTTTTATTTTTTATAAAAGAGGTTTTACTCCAAACAATTAGAAACTACTGAAATGCGCATGCTAAGATGGTCAACTGGTGTGTCCCTAAGAGACAAAATAAAAAGTTCACGCATTCGTGGAAGCCTAGGTGTTACAAACATCAACAGTAAGATGGAGGAGAGGCGATTGAGATGGTATGGGCACGCTGGACGCAGAGCACCCGATCACATTGTGAACCAGGCAATCTCCATGGATCTTCCTCGAATAACAACCAGAGGAAGACCAAAGAATTCATGGGTGGTGCAAAAAGATAACCTGATGCAGAGGCATGGCCTGGGGGACGTAGTCCGGGACATAAGAGCATACAACCTGAGGACGAGGAGAGCTGACCCCAACAGTCTTCGCAGACAGTGAGTTAGAATGGAGCCAGGGAGAATAAGAAGATAAAAAAATAAATATGACAGAAGTCATGGGTATCCTTATACCCTCGAACACTAGACGGAAAAAGTGTATGTGTCGGTCGAGGGGAGTAGCACAGCGGGGGGTTCGAACCGATGACCTTCCGCACGGAAGTCCAGTGCGTTACCGCGCTGCCATGTACCTCGGGCATTAATAGTGTAAGTGGAATAAAATAAAAAAATTAAATCATTTTTAGATATTCTTATATGATGCTCCAAAAAGTAAAGGCGAAAGCTTTAATAAATGTACAATTTGATTGTCTGAAATCTCGTAAAAAACAGGCGTATTCTGAAAAAAGCCGCAGAGGTTATCATTATATTTATTATAAAAAAAAATCGGAATCAGTTAATTGGACCACTCGAGGATGATAAAACGACAGTATGAAATATTGTAACATTGATTGAACGAGAAGATCTGGGTGAGATAAAATGCAATTCTGACAGAAATACAAGAACTAAAGGGTCTTTCAAATTAAGAGTTTTTTATTTATTAAATTTTTTGAAATTCTTGAAAAAAACACACATTTGCTTTGATTTCCAAAAACTTTTTGTTGGTCATTAAAGTATCACGTATGACATTTAAACACAAAAACAATATTCGTCAGATGTCTACCTCTTCCAGCTCTACATATGTCTACTCTTTTGTCAACATTTTCGATGACATTTTGGCATAATTGCAGTTTGAACTCGCCAATAACGTGAATATTTTCACTCTTCAGCTCAGGAATTGATTGGAAGTAATTTTTATGGACCTGGCTTTCCACGTAACCCCAGAAAAAATAGTCCAACGGTGTCAAATCACACGATCTTAGTGGCCAATTAACATCACCGTTTGCGAAGATTACAATACATAAAATAATTAAAAAATTTGAACGCGTTGTTGTATTATATATGACTCCATTTTTATAAATGTCATACTTTGCACTTCTCAAATTTCACAAGACCCAGGCAAATTCGCGACGCCATCTGTGTTTGATCCAAGAATTAAAAAAACCGCTCAATTTGAAAGACCCATTATGTGATATTGTAATTTGTTTTATCAAACACTGCTTAATCCACTTTTTGTAACGGTTTAACCCTACCGGTTTCAAGACTTTCACCTCATCATCAGGAGATCACAAACAATACTTGTTTGTGTTCCCCTGACGAGAAGGTGAAAGCCTTGACACCGGTAGGGTTATGCCATTACAAAAAGTGGAATAAACTGTGTTTGATAAAACAAATTACAATGTCTTTAAACCTCCACAATGTTAATGCCTTAACTATACATATTAACTATATGATATCATAGATTAAAAGTTGAACGTGGCCACAGGTTAGGTACATGTATTCTACTAGTACCCGTACCTACTATTCTATTCTAAGAGTAGTCTACTATTTGATCAAGTTTTGTTTGATGTAAAAAGTTGAACGTGGCCACAGGTTAGGTACAGGTATTCTACTAGTAGCCGTACCTACTATTCTATTCTAAGAGTAGTCTACTATTTGATCAAGTTTTGTTTGATGTAAAAAGTTGAACGTGGCCACAGGTTAGGTACAGGTATTCTACTAGTAGCCGTACCTACTATTCTATTCTAAGAGTAGTCTACTATTTGACAACGTTCCAAAACACCTTATCAAATTGATACGAAGAACCGCGAAGGCCTCAAAACATATTTGACTCAAACATATACAAATACCTTCAAAAGCCTCTCAATCCTCCCCCATCCCTTGTTAAAGAACCAACTTGCTAGATTTTTTTTATTGAAAGACACAACATAATAAAAATTAAATAAAAACTGAAATACGCTCACACGCTTATAAAAAAACTTTTCTTATTTATTAACCTTTGCGTTAAATACTAAAGTTTAAGTTTTTTACTAAAGAAATAAGATTATATAGTTAAATTTCATACCAATCTTCTTAAATGGGAGAGGTAAGTGATTTAATTACGTCATTTTAAATCTTGGTTTGTATGAAGTCAAACCCCGTGGTAAAAAAATCCAAAAAACTTCTTTTTTTTTTTTTTAATAAATACTCTAAAACTTCACTTACATTTAATAATCATGGACATCTAACAACGCTGTGCTACCATGTTAAATTTTTTTAATGCGTACAATTTCAGATACATGCTTGCTTTTATGCATTATTTTTGGACTCGACAATATGTTACGTGTATAACAATACACTACACAAGACATTCTGTTCATTGTCACACAGCGCAGAACAAAATTTTGTCAACATGGTAAATACAAATGTACCCACAAATGTACCAACATAACCAACTGATACGAAAAACTGCGAAAGCTTCAAAACATATTTGACTCATACATATATCCTCAGTGAGATACAGACAAAAGCATGATTTACTGGGGACACGACAAATGACAGGCAACAAACCCAGATCCATTAAAATTGTATGTCCAAATTAAATTACCTGTTGTTTTTTTGCAAATTATGTATATTTCTTGTCATGTGTAATAATAAATAAATAAATAATAAATAAAATATACAAAGACCTCCAAAAGCCTCTGAATCCTTCCCCGCCTTGTTAAAAACAACCTAGTTACATTTTGTTTATTTGAAGACGCAACATGATAAAAATTACTACTGTCTCATGAATTCGAAAGCAAAGATTTTTTTTATAAAACAGCTGCTAAAGACTATTCCAAAATTCAGATAAAATTTTCAGAATACTTACTGTCTTTTAAAAAATAGTGTAAACTAAAATAAAAGTATATTATTTAACCTTAAAAATATTTTACTCCCCTAAAATTTCCCTTGTTAAATAAAGATTCTCTTTTGAACTATTTATTTTTCAAAGTAATCAAATTTTAATTTATTCAAATAGCTTCAGGCAAAGATGAACCAACAAAAAAAAAACAAAATTGAATAATTCTATTCCATCCAAGTTTCTATTTATATATTTTTGTTTTCAATCGAAATGGAGTGAATTTCTTTGACACAATTATTCGGTTCCATAATAATTGCAAACAGCTGTTGAGGATTCATTAGTAAAGTCAAATTCAGCTCTTATTATGTTATTTAACTCCCTCAAATATTTGATTTTGCATTGAAACCTTGAAACATGACAACCATTTCCAATTAATCTGAAGGAATGAAAATTTTGTCGCAGTTAAAAACAGGATCGTTTTAACCGAATAGTTAACTAGATCGAGGTGGAGGGCTCGATTTAACAGAGAGTCACATTTATGATCAAAACTAAAGAAACTAGAATGAAAACGACGAATAAATGCTTTAGAAATGCGTGCATTGAGAAGAATACATGAAATGACGATATATGATTTTCTAATTTTTTTAGGCGACGGACGAATTCGAGAGATATAAAACGACGTCAATGAGGCAATAAAACGTTTATACTCGAACGGGACTAAACCAAAATCAACTATTTGGTATTTATATATTGTTTACAGTTAAGGCATTAACATGTGGGGGTTTAAATACATTGAAATTTGTCTTGTTTTTGCTCCCCTGAGGATGAGGAGAAAAGCCTTGAAACCGGTAGGGTTATTATGTTACAATAAGTGGAATATTTGGTATTTACATCAAGGAGTTCCATTTTTAAACAGGATGATTTAACACTTAAATATGAAAAAAAATCTGCACACTAAACTTTAATTAAAGTGATAGACTTGTTTCGATTTACAAAAGCATTGTTGAACTGTCCTCAATACGTTGCTTACCAAGCTTATATAGCAAAATATTTTACAATCTGTGGATTTAAACTTACATAAAAACTTTTCAGGAGCCGATAATCCTGACCGATGTTGGAAACCACCAGCTTTCGATCGATCAGTCTGGAAGACCATGTTGTAGATGTATCAGGATGGTCGATTTCTGTTAAGTTTTTATGCTAAATGAGGTTGGTGAACAAAATATTGAATACAGTTTGTCAGTAATTTAAATTTACTGTGTAGATTTTTTTCACGTTTTAGAGTTAAATCTTTCTGGTTAGTTGGCAAAGATTACTACATGGTCTGCCACGTTGTTTTGTATAAAATATTTTATTCTAATCAAGGGCTCGTGAACAAGTACGGCACTGGTTGTAAGAATAAATAGTTTAAACATTAATATTTACTGGAAACTTAATTCAAGTCTGGATATTGTGTTTAACGCCCTTTGGAAATACACTTTATTGTTGCGTTCCGTCCAAATTATTGTATGTATTTCCAGCCAGTTGCCATAAATACAGCAATATCTCAAGCCAACTTGCAACAAGAACAGAAACTATTATCTTGTTTGTTTGGAATTATGATGCTGTTACAGATTATATTGTATGGAGATACACTGAAACATAATAAATTAATCAACGAATTTGGCTTTCGACCAAGTTACAAGTTTGAAGATACATTAAATGTATTCAATATAAATTTTGTAATTTATTTTTATCAAACACTGTTTATTCCACAAAAATAAAAATGTGATTTAAACAGTCTTTGATAAAAATAAATTACAATGTCTTTAAACCTCCACAACGTTAATGCCTTAACTAATAAACAACAAACAATATAAATTATTTTGTACATTGACTGAACGATAACGTAAACGTGCATAACCTTTCCCTTCCTCTGCTAAAAAAATCCGCCCGGTCCGGTGATGTGTATTCAATACACATCTATGAGATTTCCATCAATACTATGAAAGTGTAATACATCAATCAAAAAAGTTTTTTTTTTTTTATTAAATAAAGTAAATTATTGTACAAACATTTGTCATGGCTATACCTGTATACAAATTTATTACTTAACTAATTATAACATATAATTAAGATTAGTTAAGTAATAAATTTGTAAAAAAAGTTGTGTATGAGGATTTGAGTGAAAACCAGATAAGACTGTAACCGAGATTTCCATCAATACAATGAAAGTGTAATACATCCATCCAAAAAGTTGTGTACCAGGCCTTGAATGAAAACCGGTTCAGAATGTAACCGAGATTTCTATCATTACAATGAAAGTGTAATACATCAATCTAGAAAGTTATGTAACAAGCCTTGAGTGAAAACCAGACTAGATTGTTACCATGATTTCCTTCAATTCAATGAAAGTGTAATACGTCAATCCAAAAAGTTGTGTACGAGGCCTTAACAGAAAACCAAATAAGACTGCAACTGAGATCTCCATCAATACTATGAAAGTGTAATACATGAATCCAAAAAGTTGTGTATGAGGCTTTGAGTAAAAACCAGATAAGACTGTAACCGAGATTCCCATCAATACTATGAAAGTGTAATACATCAATCCAAAAAGTTTTGTATGAGGTCTTGAGTGAAAACCAGATAAGACTGTAACCGAGATTTCCATCAATACAATGAAAGTGTAATACATCCATCCAAAAAGTTGTGTACCAGGCCTTGAATGAAAACCGGTACAGAATGTAACCAAGATTTCTATCATTACAATGAAAGTGTAATACATCAATCTAGAAAGTTATGTAACAAGCCTTGAGTGAAAACCAGACTAGATTGTAACCATGATTTCCTTCAATTCAATGAAAGTGTAATACGTCAATCCAAAAAGTTGTGTACGAGGCTTTAACAGAAAACCAAATAAGACTGCAACTGAGATCTCCATCAATACTAAGAAAGTGTAATACATGAATCCAAAAAGTTGTGTATGAGGCTTTGAGTAAAAACCAGATAAGACTGTAACCGAGATTCCCATCAATACTATGAAAGTGTAATACATCAATCCAAAAAGTTTTGTATGAGGCTTTGAGTAAAAACCAGATAAGACTGTAACCGAGAGTCCCATCAATAAGATGAAAGTGTAATACATGAATCCAAAAAGTTGTGTATGAGGCCTTGAGGGAAAACCAGATAAGACTGTAACCGAGATTTCCATCAATACAATGAAAGTGTAATATATTAATCCAAAAAGTTGTGTACGAGGCCTTGAGTGAAAACCAGATAAGACTGCAACTGAGATCTCCATCAATACTATGAAAGTGTAATACATCTATCCAAAAAAATTGGGTATGAGGCTTTGAGTGAAAACCAGATAAGACTGTAACCGAGATTTCTATCAATACAATGAAAGTGTAATACATCAATCCAGAAAGCTGGCTTTGATTGAGAACCAGACTGTAATCGAAGTTTCGACCAATGATTAAAATCTCTTGTAAATAGTCGTAAATATCTTGAATAATAAATAATTGCTTGTAGAAATATTGAACCAAAACAAATAAATAATACTCCAGCAATGACCGACTCGGTCGCAGATTATAAAAATCGTATAAATCAGTTAAATGTTCAATATTAATGGAACGAAAAATCAGACTCAATTCATAAATAGGGCGAGCAACCCTTACGATCGGTTTTTAGTGGCAGTTAAATAATTTATGATCGAACTGTATTTTTTACGAGTCGTTTAAATTATGAAATATTGACTTATGTCCTCGTTGTGCAATGACCGAAAAAAATCTCAGATATATTGAAAAAATGGTATTGAACGTTCAAATGGTAAATTCAAGAATAACTAGGAAGATTTTCACTTACATATTTCCTTGAAAAGTACTTTTTCTACGTAAAAAATATAAAATCTCTAAGTAAAAATAGTCATCGTTTACATAAAATCAATAGCAGGGTCCATCTGATGTGCCAGTCAAGAGACAGAAAGTTTTTTTGTTTAGTTTTAAATATAATTATAAATTTGTTTAAATAACTCCGGTGTCACTTTGTGGAGCTCTATAATTAGTATAAATAACTCCGGTGTCACTTTGTAGAACTTGATAATTAGTGTAAATAACTCCGGTGTCACTTTGTGGAACTTTATAAGCATAAAATTATAACACTTGTTACTTGGATTTATTCCCAATTTTTTTTCAAATCACAATGCATTTTTACGCTTGCTGTGATATTATCAGGTGAGTTGACAAAAATTGAAGTATTTATTAATCACAGATGCGTATTGTTTATGATTTTATTTCAAGAATATTGTAAAAATGTTTTTTTTTGTTTATGGTACTAAGGGGAAATAAAGTCACAAGTGGAGAAAAGGATATATTTAATTGAGATTATCTATGATATTTTTGTTTTATTTAACTAACCTGATAATGATTCAGTAAGTATTGAAAGAAAACAAGGTGATCGTGTTTTAAAAATTTGTAATTTAATCTTATTTAGATATATCTACCATATTACTTTATTTTTATTTCAACAATAAATAAACAATTAATTTAAATATAAAACACAAAGATAACTTGACAAAACCTATCCTTCCCTCTTGTTAGTTAGTAATCCTTTCCCCATCTCCTGTTTCTAAGAAGAAAAAAAATTGAGACATCATTTAGTTCATCTTCACCTGACAAGGAAGACAGAGGTCTTTGAAACCGGTTATGAACTCAAATAAATTACATTCACACCAAATTATTAGTCAGGCAATGCATCTGGACCTCTCTAGCGAGCACCAAATCAACGCAGATAATAAAAAAATACGTGGTTGCCACAACAACATAGGCTACTACAAGAGGATGGCTGTCAAAAAATCGACATATAAACCAATGATATACAAAAGAAATGATAAAAAATTGTTTCAGTACCTACAAGTGGGTGGCTGTCAAAAAAACGACATAAACCAATGATATACAAAAAAATATTTTAGTACAAATGAATAGCTGTCAAAAAAATTACATACAAATCAATGATATACAAAAGAAATGATAAAAAATCGTTTCAGTACAAGTGGATGGCTGTCAAAAAACACGACATATAAACCAATGATATTAAAAAAAAATATTTTAGTACAAATGGATGGCTGTCAAAAAAAACCGACATATGGCTGGCTGTCAAAAAAACGAAATACAAATCAATAATATACAAAAGAAATTATAAAAAATCGTTTCAAAACAAGTGGATTGCAGTAAAAAAAACGATATACAAATCAATGATATACTCGTACAAAAGAAATGATAAAAAATTGTTTCAGTACAAGTGGATGGCTGGCAAAAAACCGATATATATGTTAAACCAATGATGTACAAAAAAAAGATTTTAGTTCAAATGGATGGCTGTCAAAAAAACGAAATACAAATTGATGATATACAAAAAAAAATCGTTTCGGTACAAGTGGATGGCTGTCAAAAAAACGACACATAAACCATTGATATTCAAAAAAAATATTTTTGTACAAATGGATGGCTGTCAAAAAACCGACATATGGCTGGCTGTCAAAGAAACGAAATACAAATCAATGATATACAAAAGAAATGATAAAAAATCGTTCCAGTACAAGTGGATGGCTGTCAAAAAAACGACATATAAACCATTTATTTATATTCAAAAAAATATTTAAGTACAAATAGATGGCTGTCAAAAAAAAAAACGACATACAAATCAATGATATACAAAAGAAATTATAAAAAATCGTTTCAGTACAAGTGGATGGCTGTCAAAAAAAGGACATATAAACCAATGATATTTATAAAAAAAATATTTTAGTACAAATGGATGGCTGTCAAAAAAACGACATACAAATCAATGATATAAAAAAGAAATGATAAAAAATCGTTTCAGTACAAGTGGATGGCTGTCAAAAAACGACATATAAACCAATGATATACAAACAAATATTTTAGTACAAATGGATGGCTGTCAAAAAACGACATATGGCTGGCTGTCAAAAAAAACGATGTACAAAAAAAATTGTTTTAAAACAAATATACCAATTTTAAAAGAAAAAACTACAATGAATTTTACTGACAGATAATTTATTATTTTAATACAATGTGTAAGTTGTTATTACTCTCGTAATAAGACTAAAGGAGACTTGTTTTATTCCTAACAGGTAAAAACTTGTCAAGTTTGATGAGTCATTGTGATTACTAATTAATCATGATAATTTGTTACCAATAAAATAAATTATTTATGGCTCAATCCAATACATTGAGTATCATAGAATAAGGAATTGAGTTGTAAGAAATGAACGTGACTTTGAGATGAATAAGAACGATGTGAGATAGTTCTAGCATGTAGCATGAGCGAATGAAAAAATACAATCATATAGCGCGAATGTGAGTTGAAGGTGTGGTGGAGAAAGTCCAAGGAAAGTATGGTCGGATCAAGTGAATAATATTATGAAAGAAGAAAAAATTAAAGTAAGAGAAATCGTAGGCATTGTGTGAGAAAATGTATGGATGTAGAAGAGGCAAATGATATGTGTCCTGAAAGGAAAGTCTAACACTGTTTCTTCTCGGCCTACCCTGACAGAGAGACGGCGTGATAGAAAGTTAAAGTTTAACCAAGTGAACCCTAAAAAATGATACGTAGAATGATCTGTATGTATTTTATTAAATACATAAATTAAAATTATACCGTATTTAAAAGTAAATTAAACCCACATTTTTAAAAGTGAGCTTTTGAATGTTCTTGTTGAAGTACTTGTTTTTATTCATACCGATTCAAAGCAGTCATAAAATAATTATTCGTATATTTTAAATGAGTTTTTTATACAATTTGCTTTCGTATAACCCTAGTCTCCAATCTATTTTTTCACCTCGATGCTCGTAATAATTTCTAGCAGAAGAAGAAAACAGATACCTTATACAAGATAAATTGCAGAAAATGTGGACCTTTAAAACGTAAAAAATAGTTATTTAATTGAACGTACTCTGTAGGAAAACCTTGCTTTAAATCCCCAAGGAAATAATCGATTTTTTATTACTGAACACTACTTTTCTTGATATTTTATATGAAATGCACTGCATTATGAGAATCAATTAATACAAAGATTTATCAAGTTGATGGTTCACAACTGCGTATTATTACCAACAATGTATGAGAGTGATACTTTGAGGTTAACCCTTCCTGTCCTGTGATGTGTAACTAGTACACATTGCTTCTAAAAACTTTAATATATCTATAAATATAATAAATACTGGGTTCAGATTTTAGGTATTCCTCCTTTTACGCATTGAATGAAAAAATAATATTAATAATAATTAGCACTTATCGGCCACATCAGAGATATGGTATCTCAGGTGAGATGGCTGGTATAGACCATTGTATTTTGCGTTTGTAAGTGGGCTGTTCCAGAACAGCCGATGAGTCTAGTGAGATGGCTGGTATAGACCATTGTATTTTGCGTTTGTAAGTGGGCTGTTCCAGAACAGCCGATGAGGCTAGTGAGATGGCTGGTATAGACCATTGTATTTTGCGTTTGTAAGTGGGCTGTTCCAGAACAGGCGATGAGGCTAGTGAGATGGCTGGTATAGACCATTGTATTTTGCGTTTGTAAGTGGGCTGTTCCAGAACAGGCGATGAGGCTAGTGAGATGGCTGGTATAGACCATTGTATTTTGCGTTTGTAAGTGGGCAGTTCCAGAACAGCCGATGAGGCTAGTGAGATGGCTGGTATAGACCATTGTATTTTGCGTTTGTAAGTGGGCTATTCCAGAACAGGCGATGAGGCTAGTGAGATGGCTGGTATAGACCATTGTATTTTGCGTTTGTAAGTGGGCTATTCCAGAACAGGCGATGAGGCTAGTGAGATGGCTGGTATGGACCATTTTATTTTGCGTTTGTAAGTGGGCTATTCCAGAACAGGCGATGAGGCTAGTGAGATGGCTGGTATAGACCATTGTATTTTGCGTTTGTAAGTGGGCTGTTCCAGAACAGGCGATGAGGCTAGTGAGATGGCTGGTATAGACCATTGTATTTTGCGTTTGTAAGTGGGCTGTTCCAGAACAGGCGATGAGGCTAGTGAGATGGCTGGTATAGACCATTGTATTTAGCGTTTGTAAGTGGGCTGTTCCAGAACAGCCGATGAGTCTAGTGAGATGGCTGGTATAGACTATTGTATTTTGCGTTTGTAAGTGGGCTGTTCCAGAACAGCCGATGAGGCTAGTGAGATGGCTGGTATAGACCATAGTATTTTGCGTTTGTAAGTGGGCTATTTCAGAACAGGCGATGAGGCTAGTGAGATGGCTGGTATAGACCATTGTATTTTGCGTTTGTAAGTGGGCTATTCCAGAACAGGCGATGAGGCTAGTGAGATGGCTGGTATAAACCATTGTATTTTGCGTTTGTAAGTGGGCTATTCCAGAACAGGCGATGAGGCTAGTGAGATGGCTGGTATAGACCATTGTATTTTGCGTTTGTAAGTGGGCTATTCTAGAACAGGCGATGAGGCTAGTGAGATGGCTGGTATAGACCATTGTATTTTGTGTTTGTAAGTGGGCTGTTCCAGAACAGGCGATGAGGCTAGTGATATGGCTGGTATAGACCATTGTATTTTGCGTTTGTAAGTGGGCAGTTCCAGAACAGCCGATGAGGCTAGTGAGATGGCTGGTATAGACCATTGTATTTTGTGTTTGTAAGTGGGCTGTTCCAGAACAGGCGATGAGGCTAGTGATATGGCTGGTATAGACCATTGTATTTTGCGTTTGTAAGTGGGCTATTCCAGAACAGGCGATGAGGCTAGTGAGATGGCTGGTATAGACCATTGTATTTTGCGTTTGTAAGTGGGCTATTCTAGAACAGGCGATGAGGCTAATGAGATGGCTGGTATAGACCATTGTATTTTGTGTTTGTAAGTGGGCTATTCCAGAACAGGCGATGAGGCTAGTGAGATGGCTGGTATAGACCATTGTATTTAGCGTTTGTAAGTGGGCTGTTCCAGAACAGCCGATGAGGCTAGTGAGATGGCTGGTATAGACCATAGTATTTTGCGTTTGTAAGTGGGCTATTTCAGAACAGGCGATGAGGCTAGTGAGATGGCTGGTATAGACCATTGTATTTTGCGTTTGTAAGTGGGCTATTCCAGAACAGGCGATGAGGCTAGTGAGATGGCTGGTATAAACCATTGTATTTTGCGTTTGTAAGTGGGCTATTCCAGAACAGGCGATGAGGCTAGTGAGATGGCTGGTCTATACCAGCCATCTCACAATGGTCTATGACCATTGTATTTTGCGTTTGTAAGTGGGCTGTTCCAGAACAGGCGATGAGGCTAGTGATATGGCTGGTATAGACCATTGTATTTTGCGTTTGTAAGTGGGCTATTCCAGAACAGGCGATGAGGCTAGTGAGATGGCTGGTATAGACCATTGTATTTTGCGTTTGTAAGTGGGCTATTCTAGAACAGGCGATGAGGCTAGTGAGATGGCTGGTATAGACCATTGTATTTTGTGTTTGTAAGTGGGCTATTCCAGAACAGGCGATGAGGCTAGTGAGATGGCTGGTATAGACCATTGTATTTTGCGTTTGTAAGTGGGCTATTCCAGAACAGGCGATGAGGCTAGTGAGATGGCTGGTATAGACCATTGTATTTTGCGTTTGTAAGTGGGCTGTTCCAGAACAGGCGATGAGGCTAGTGAGATGGCTGGTATAGACCATTGTATTTAGCGTTTGTAAGTGGGCTGTTCCAGAACAGCCGATGAGTCTAGTGAGATGGCTGGTATAGACCATTGTATTTTGCGTTTGTAAGTGGGCTATTCCAGAACAGCCGATGAGTCTAGTGAGATGGCTGGTATAGACCATTGTATTTTGCGTTTGTAAGTGGGCTGTTCCAGAACTGCCGATGAGGCTAGTGAGATGGCTGGTATAGACCATTGTATTTTGCGTTTGTAAGTGGGCTGTTCCAGAACAGGCGATGAGGCTAGTGAGATGGCTGGTAAAGACCATTGTATTTTGCGTTTGTAAGTGGGCTGTTCCAGAACAGGCGATGAGGCTAGTGAGATGGCTGGTATAGACCATTGTATTTTGCGTTTGTAATTGGGCAGTTCCAGAACAGCCGATGAGGCTAGTGAGATGGCTGGTATAGACCATTGTATTTTGCGTTTGTAAGTGGGCTATTCCAGAACAGGCGATGAGGCTAGTGAGATGGCTGGTATAGACCATTGTATTTTGCGTTTGTAAGTGGGCTATTCCAGAACAGGCGATGAGGCTAGTGAGATGGCTGGTATGGACCATTTTGTTGAGTTTGTAAGTGGGCTGTTCCAGAACAGGCGATGAGGCTAGTGAGATGGCTGGTATAGACCATTGTATTTTGCGTTTGTAAGTGGGCTGTTCCAGAACAGGCGATGAGGCTAGTGAGATGGCTGGTATAGACCATTGTATTTTGCGTTTGTAAGTGGGCTGTTCCAAAACAGGCGATGAGGCTAGTGAGATGGCTGGTATAGACCATTGTATTTTGCGTTTGTAAGTGGGCTATTCCAGAACAGGCGATGAGGCTAGTGAGATGGCTGGTATAGACCATTGTATTTTGCGTTTGTTAGTGGGCTATTCCAGAACAGGCGATGAGGCTAGTGAGATGGCTGGTATAGACCATTGTATTTTGCGTTTGTAAGTGGGCTGTTCCAGAACAGGCGATGAAGCTAGTGAGATGGCTGGTATAGACCATTGTATTTTGCGTTTGTAAGTGGGCTGTTCCAGAACAGGCGATGAGGCTAGTGAGATGGCTGGTATAGACCATTGTATTTTGCGTTTGTAAGTGGGCTGTTCCAGAACAGGCGATGAGGCTAGTGAGATGGCTGGTATAGACCATTGTACTTTGCGTTTGTAAGTGGGCTGTTCCAGAACAGGCGATGAGGCTAGTGAGATGGCTGGTATAGACCATTGTACTTTGCGTTTGTAAGTGGGCTAGTTCCAGAAACAGGCGATGAGGCTAGTGAGATGGCTGGTATAGACCATTGTACTTTGCGTTTGTAAGTGGGCTGTTCCAGAACAGGCGATGAGGCTAGTGAGATGGCTGGTATAGACCATTGTATTTTGCGTTTGTAAGTGGGCTGTTCCAGAACAGGCGATGAGGCTAGTGAGATGGCTGGTATAGACCATTGTATTTTGCGTTTGTAAGTGGGCTGTTCCAGAACAGGCGATGAGGCTAGTGAGATGGCTGGTATAGACCATTGTATTTTGCGTTTGTAAGTGGGCTGTTCCAGAACAGGCGATGAGGCTAGTGAGATGGCTGGTATAGACCATTGTATTTTGCGTTTGTAAGTGGGCTGTTCCAGAACAGGCGATGAGGCTAGTGAGATGGCTGGTATAGACCATTGTACTTTGCGTTTGTAAGTGGGCTGTTCCAGAACAGGCGATGAGGCTAGTGAGATGGCTGGTATAGACCATTGTATTTTGCGTTTGTAAGTGGGCTGTTCCAGAACAGGCGATGAGGCTAGTGAGATGGCTGGTATAGACCATTGTATTTTGCGTTTGTAAGTGGGCTGTTCCAGAACAGGCGATGAGGCTAGTGAGATGGCTGGTATAGACCATTGTATTTTGCGTTTGTAAGTGGGCTGTTCCAGAACAGGCGATGAGGCTAGTGAGATGGCTGGTATAGACCATTGTACTTTGCGTTTGTAAGTGGGCTGTTCCAGAACAGGCGATGAGGCTAGTGAGATGGCTGGTATAGACCATTGTATTTTGCGTTTGTTAGTGGGCTGTTCCAGAACAGGCGATGAGGCTAGTGAGATGGCTGGTATAGACCATTGTATTTTGCGTTTGTAAGTGGGCTGTTCCAGAACAGGCGATGAGGCTAGTGAGATGGCTGGTATAGACCATTGTATTTTGCGTTTGTAAGTGGGCTGTTCCAGAACAGGCGATGAGGCTAGTGAGATGGCTGGTATAGACCATTGTATTTTGCGTTTGTAAGTGGGCTGTTCCAGAACAGGCGATGAGGCTAGTGAGATGGCTGGTATAGACCATTGTATTTTGCGTTTGTAAGTGGGCTGTTCCAGAACAGGCGATGAGGCTAGTGAGATGGCTGGTATAGACCATTGTATTTTGCGTTTGTAAGTGGGCTGTTCCAGAACAGGCGATGAGGCTAGTGAGAT
Organism: Odontocerum albicorne; assembly: GCA_949825065.1. Classification (NCBI taxonomy): domain Eukaryota; kingdom Metazoa; phylum Arthropoda; class Insecta; order Trichoptera; family Odontoceridae; genus Odontocerum; species Odontocerum albicorne. The sequence goes on along the minus strand of OX463847.1, from coordinate 4,991,128 downwards.
GGCTGGTATAGACCATTGTATTTTGCGTTTGTAAGTGGGCTGTTCCAGAACAGGCGATGAGGCTAGTGAGATGGCTGGTATAGACCATTGTATTTTGCGTTTGTAAGTGGGCTGTTCCAGAACAGGCGATGAGGCTAGTGAGATGGCTGGTATAGACCATTGTATTTTGCGTTTGTAAGTGGGCTGTTCCAGAACAGGCGATGAGGCTAGTGAGATGGCTGGTATAGACCATTGTATTTTGCGTTTGTAAGTGGGCTGTTCCAGAACAGGCGATGAGGCTAGTGAGATGGCTGGTATAGACCATTGTATTTTGCGTTTGTAAGTGGGCTGTTCCAGAACAGGCGATGAGGCTAGTGAGATGGCTGGTATAGACCATTGTATTTTGCGTTTGTAAGTGGGCTGTTCCAGAACAGGCGATGAGGCTAGTGAGATGGCTGGTATAGACCATTGTATTTTGCGTTTGTAAGTGGGCTGTTCCAGAACAGGCGATGAGGCTAGTGAGATGGCTGGTATAGACCATTGTATTTGCGTTTGTAAGTGGGCTGTTCCAGAACAGGCGATGAGGCTAGTGAGATGGCTGGTATAGACCATTGTATTTTGCGTTTGTAAGTGGGCTGTTCCAGAACAGGCGATGAGGCTAGTGAGATGGCTGGTATAGACCATTGTATTTTGCGTTTGTAAGTGGGCTGTTCCAGAACAGGCGATGAGGCTAGTGAGATGGCTGGTATAGACCATTGTATTTTGCGTTTGTAAGTGGGCTGTTCCAGAACAGGCGATGAGGCTAGTGAGATGGCTGGTATAGACCATTGTATTTTGCGTTTGTAAGTGGGCTGTTCCAGAACAGGCGATGAGGCTAGTGAGATGGCTGGTATAGACCATTGTATTTTGCGTTTGTAAGTGGGCTGTTCCAGAACAGGCGATGAGGCTAGTGAGATGGCTGGTATAGACCATTGTATTTTGCGTTTGTAAGTGGGCTGTTCCAGAACAGGCGATGAGGCTAGTGAGATGGCTGGTATAGACCATTGTATTTTGCGTTTGTAAGTGGGCTGTTCCAGAACAGGCGATGAGGCTAGTGAGATGGCTGGTATAGACCATTGTATTTTGCGTTTGTAAGTGGGCTGTTCCAGAACAGGCGATGAGGCTAGTGAGATGGCTGGTATAGACCATTGTATTTTGCGTTTGTAAGTGGGCTGTTCCAGAACAGGCGATGAGGCTAGTGAGATGGCTGGTATAGACCATTGTATTTTGCGTTTGTAAGTGGGCTGTTCCAGAACAGGCGATGAGGCTAGTGAGATGGCTGGTATAGACCATTGTATTTTGCGTTTGTAAGTGGGCTGTTCCAGAACAGGCGATGAGGCTAGTGAGATGGCTGGTATAGACCATTGTATTTTGCGTTTGTAAGTGGGCTGTTCCAGAACAGGCGATGAGGCTAGTGAGATGGCTGGTATAGACCATTGTATTTTGCGTTTGTAAGTGGGCTGTTCCAGAACAGGCGATGAGGCTAGTGAGATGGCTGGTATAGACCATTGTATTTTGCGTTTGTAAGTGGGCTGTTCCAGAACAGGCGATGAGGCTAGTGAGATGGCTGGTATAGACCATTGTACTTTGCGTTTGTAAGTGGGCTGTTCCAGAACAGGCGATGAGGCTAGTGAGATGGCTGGTATAGACCATTGTACTTTGCGTTTGTAAGTGGGCTGTTCCAGAACAGGCGATGAGGCTAGTGAGATGGCTGGTATAGACCATTATATTTTGCGTTTGTAAGTGGGCTGTTCCAGAACAGGCGATGAGGCTAGTGAGATGGCTGGTATAGACCATTGTATTTTGCGTTTGTAAGTGGGCTGTTCCAGAACAGGCGATGAGGCTAGTGAGATGGCTGGTATAGACCATTGTACTTTGCGTTTGTAAGTGGGCTGTTCCAGAACAGGCGATGAGGCTAGTGAGATGGCTGGTATAGACCATTGTATTTTGCGTTTGTTAGTGGGCTGTTCCAGAACAGGCGATGAGGCTAGTGAGATGGCTGGTATAGACCATTGTATTTTGCGTTTGTAAGTGGGCTGTTCCAGAACAGGCGATGAGGCTAGTGAGATGGCTGGTATAGACCATTGTATTTTGCGTTTGTAAGTGGGCTGTTCCAGAACAGGCGATGAGGCTAGTGAGATGGCTGGTATAGACCATTGTATTTTGCGTTTGTAAGTGGGCTGTTCCAGAACAGGCGATGAGGCTAGTGAGATGGCTGGTATAGACCATTGTATTTTGCGTTTGTAAGTGGGCTGTTCCAGAACAGGCGATGAGGCTAGTGAGATGGCTGGTATAGACCATTGTATTTTGCGTTTGTAAGTGGGCTGTTCCAGAACAGGCGATGAGGCTAGTGAGATGGCTGGTATAGACCATTGTATTTTGCGTTTGTAAGTGGGCTGTTCCAGAACAGGCGATGAGGCTAGTGAGATGGCTGGTATAGACCATTGTATTTTGCGTTTGTAAGTGGGCTGTTCCAGAACAGGCGATGAGGCTAGTGAGATGGCTGGTATAGACCATTGTATTTTGCGTTTGTAAGTGGGCTGTTCCAGAACAGGCGATGAGGCTAGTGAGATGGCTGGTATAGACCATTGTATTTTGCGTTTGTAAGTGGGCTGTTCCAGAACAGGCGATGAGGCTAGTGAGATGGCTGGTATAGACCATTGTATTTTGCGTTTGTAAGTGGGCTGTTCCAGAACAGGCGATGAGGCTAGTGAGATGGCTGGTATAGACCATTGTATTTTGCGTTTGTAAGTGGGCTGTTCCAGAACAGGCGATGAGGCTAGTGAGATGGCTGGTATAGACCATTGTATTTTGCGTTTGTAAGTGGGCTGTTCCAGAACAGGCGATGAGGCTAGTGAGATGGCTGGTATAGACCATTGTATTTTGCGTTTGTAAGTGGGCTGTTCCAGAACAGGCGATGAGGCTAGTGAGATGGCTGGTATAGACCATTGTATTTTGCGTTTGTAAGTGGGCTGTTCCAGAACAGGCGATGAGGCTAGTGAGATGGCTGGTATAGACCATTGTACTTTGCGTTTGTAAGTGGGCTGTTCCAGAACAGGCGATGAGGCTAGTGAGATGGCTGGTATAGACCATTGTATTTTGCGTTTGTTAGTGGGCTGTTCCAGAACAGGCGATGAGGCTAGTGAGATGGCTGGTATAGACCATTGTATTTTGCGTTTGTAAGTGGGCTGTTCCAGAACAGGCGATGAGGCTAGTGAGATGGCTGGTATAGACCATTGTATTTTGCGTTTGTAAGTGGGCTGTTCCAGAACAGGCGATGAGGCTAGTGAGATGGCTGGTATAGACCATTGTATTTTGCGTTTGTAAGTGGGCTGTTCCAGAACAGGCGATGAGGCTAGTGAGATGGCTGGTATAGACCATTGTATTTTGCGTTTGTAAGTGGGCTGTTCCAGAACAGGCGATGAGGCTAGTGAGATGGCTGGTATAGACCATTGTATTTTGCGTTTGTAAGTGGGCTGTTCCAGAACAGGCGATGAGGCTAGTGAGATGGCTGGTATAGACCATTGTATTTTGCGTTTGTAAGTGGGCTGTTCCAGAACAGGCGATGAGGCTAGTGAGATGGCTGGTATAGACCATTGTATTTTGCGTTTGTAAGTGGGCTGTTCCAGAACAGGCGATGAGGCTAGTGAGATGGCTGGTATAGACCATTGTATTTTGCGTTTGTAAGTGGGCTGTTCCAGAACAGGCGATGAGGCTAGTGAGATGGCTGGTATAGACCATTGTATTTTGCGTTTGTAAGTGGGCTGTTCCAGAACAGGCGATGAGGCTAGTGAGATGGCTGGTATAGACCATTGTATTTTGCGTTTGTAAGTGGGCTGTTCCAGAACAGGCGATGAGGCTAGTGAGATGGCTGGTATAGACCATTGTATTTTGCGTTTGTAAGTGGGCTGTTCCAGAACAGGCGATGAGGCTAGTGAGATGGCTGGTATAGACCATTGTATTTTGCGTTTGTAAGTGGGCTGTTCCAGAACAGGCGATGAGGCTAGTGAGATGGCTGGTATAGACCATTGTATTTTGCGTTTGTAAGTGGGCTGTTCCAGAACAGGCGATGAGGCTAGTGAGATGGCTGGTATAGACCATTGTATTTTGCGTTTGTAAGTGGGCTGTTCCAGAACAGGCGATGAGGCTAGTGAGATGGCTGGTATAGACCATTGTATTTTGCGTTTGTAAGTGGGCTGTTCCAGAACAGGCGATGAGGCTAGTGAGATGGCTGGTATAGACCATTGTATTTTGCGTTTGTAAGTGGGCTGTTCCAGAACAGGCGATGAGGCTAGTGAGATGGCTGGTATAGACCATTGTATTTTGCGTTTGTAAGTGGGCTGTTCCAGAACAGGCGATGAGGCTAGTGAGATGGCTGGTATAGACCATTGTATTTTGCGTTTGTAAGTGGGCTGTTCCAGAACAGGCGATGAGGCTAGTGAGATGGCTGGTATAGACCATTGTATTTTGCGTTTGTAAGTGGGCTGTTCCAGAACAGGCGATGAGGCTAGTGAGATGGCTGGTATAGACCATTGTATTTTGCGTTTGTAAGTGGGCTGTTCCAGAACAGGCGATGAGGCTAGTGAGATGGCTGGTATAGACCATTGTATTTTGCGTTTGTAAGTGGGCTGTTCCAGAACAGGCGATGAGGCTAGTGAGATGGCTGGTATAGACCATTGTATTTTGCGTTTGTAAGTGGGCTGTTCCAGAACAGGCGATGAGGCTAGTGAGATGGCTGGTATAGACCATTGTATTTTGCGTTTGTAAGTGGGCTGTTCCAGAACAGGCGATGAGGCTAGTGAGATGGCTGGTATAGACCATTGTATTTTGCGTTTGTAAGTGGGCTGTTCCAGAACAGGCGATGAGGCTAGTGAGATGGCTGGTATAGACCATTGTATTTTGCGTTTGTAAGTGGGCTGTTCCAGAACAGGCGATGAGGCTAGTGAGATGGCTGGTATAGACCATTGTATTTTGCGTTTGTAAGTGGGCTGTTCCAGAACAGGCGATGAGGCTAGTGAGATGGCTGGTATAGACCATTGTATTTTGCGTTTGTAAGTGGGCTGTTCCAGAACAGGCGATGAGGCTAGTGAGATGGCTGGTATAGACCATTGTACTTTGCGTTTGTAAGTGGGCTGTTCCAGAACAGGCGATGAGGCTAGTGAGATGGCTGGTATAGACCATTGTACTTTGCGTTTGTAAGTGGGCTGTTCCAGAACAGGCGATGAGGCTAGTGAGATGGCTGGTATAGACCATTGTATTTTGCGTTTGTAAGTGGGCTGTTCCAGAACAGGCGATGAGGCTAGTGAGATGGCTGGTATAGACCATTGTATTTTGCGTTTGTAAGTGGGCTGTTCCAGAACAGGCGATGAGGCTAGTGAGATGGCTGGTATAGACCATTGTACTTTGCGTTTGTAAGTGGGCTGTTCCAGAACAGGCGATGAGGCTAGTGAGATGGCTGGTATAGACCATTGTATTTTGCGTTTGTTAGTGGGCTGTTCCAGAACAGGCGATGAGGCTAGTGAGATGGCTGGTATAGACCATTGTATTTTGCGTTTGTAAGTGGGCTGTTCCAGAACAGGCGATGAGGCTAGTGAGATGGCTGGTATAGACCATTGTATTTTGCGTTTGTAAGTGGGCTGTTCCAGAACAGGCGATGAGGCTAGTGAGATGGCTGGTATAGACCATTGTATTTTGCGTTTGTAAGTGGGCTGTTCCAGAACAGGCGATGAGGCTAGTGAGATGGCTGGTATAGACCATTGTATTTTGCGTTTGTAAGTGGGCTGTTCCAGAACAGGCGATGAGGCTAGTGAGATGGCTGGTATAGACCATTGTATTTTGCGTTTGTAAGTGGGCTGTTCCAGAACAGGCGATGAGGCTAGTGAGATGGCTGGTATAGACCATTGTATTTTGCGTTTGTAAGTGGGCTGTTCCAGAACAGGCGATGAGGCTAGTGAGATGGCTGGTATAGACCATTGTATTTTGCGTTTGTAAGTGGGCTGTTCCAGAACAGGCGATGAGGCTAGTGAGATGGCTGGTATAGACCATTGTATTTTGCGTTTGTAAGTGGGCTGTTCCAGAACAGGCGATGAGGCTAGTGAGATGGCTGGTATAGACCATTGTATTTTGCGTTTGTAAGTGGGCTGTTCCAGAACAGGCGATGAGGCTAGTGAGATGGCTGGTATAGACCATTGTATTTTGCGTTTGTAAGTGGGCTGTTCCAGAACAGGCGATGAGGCTAGTGAGATGGCTGGTATAGACCATTGTATTTTGCGTTTGTAAGTGGGCTGTTCCAGAACAGGCGATGAGGCTAGTGAGATGGCTGGTATAGACCATTGTATTTTGCGTTTGTAAGTGGGCTGTTCCAGAACAGGCGATGAGGCTAGTGAGATGGCTGGTATAGACCATTGTATTTTGCGTTTGTAAGTGGGCTGTTCCAGAACAGGCGATGAGGCTAGTGAGATGGCTGGTATAGACCATTGTATTTTGCGTTTGTAAGTGGGCTGTTCCAGAACAGGCGATGAGGCTAGTGAGATGGCTGGTATAGACCATTGTACTTTGCGTTTGTAAGTGGGCTGTTCCAGAACAGGCGATGAGGCTAGTGAGATGGCTGGTATAGACCATTGTATTTTGCGTTTGTTAGTGGGCTGTTCCAGAACAGGCGATGAGGCTAGTGAGATGGCTGGTATAGACCATTGTATTTTGCGTTTGTAAGTGGGCTGTTCCAGAACAGGCGATGAGGCTAGTGAGATGGCTGGTATAGACCATTGTATTTTGCGTTTGTAAGTGGGCTGTTCCAGAACAGGCGATGAGGCTAGTGAGATGGCTGGTATAGACCATTGTATTTTGCGTTTGTAAGTGGGCTGTTCCAGAACAGGCGATGAGGCTAGTGAGATGGCTGGTATAGACCATTGTATTTTGCGTTTGTAAGTGGGCTGTTCCAGAACAGGCGATGAGGCTAGTGAGATGGCTGGTATAACCATTGTATTTTGCGTTTGTAAGTGGGCTGTTCCAGAACAGGCGATGAGGCTAGTGAGATGGCTGGTATAGACCATTGTATTTTGCGTTTGTAAGTGGGCTGTTCCAGAACAGGCGATGAGGCTAGTGAGATGGCTGGTATAGACCATTGTATTTTGCGTTTGTAAGTGGGCTGTTCCAGAACAGGCGATGAGGCTAGTGAGATGGCTGGTATAGACCATTGTATTTTGCGTTTGTAAGTGGGCTGTTCCAGAACAGGCGATGAGGCTAGTGAGATGGCTGGTATAGACCATTGTATTTTGCGTTTGTAAGTGGGCTGTTCCAGAACAGGCGATGAGGCTAGTGAGATGGCTGGTATAGACCATTGTATTTTGCGTTTGTAAGTGGGCTGTTCCAGAACAGGCGATGAGGCTAGTGAGATGGCTGGTATAGACCATTGTATTTTGCGTTTGTAAGTGGGCTGTTCCAGAACAGGCGATGAGGCTAGTGAGATGGCTGGTATAGACCATTGTATTTTGCGTTTGTAAGTGGGCTGTTCCAGAACAGGCGATGAGGCTAGTGAGATGGCTGGTATAGACCATTGTATTTTGCGTTTGTAAGTGGGCTGTTCCAGAACAGGCGATGAGGCTAGTGAGATGGCTGGTATAGACCATTGTATTTTGCGTTTGTAAGTGGGCTGTTCCAGAACAGGCGATGAGGCTAGTGAGATGGCTGGTATAGATCATTGTATTTTGTAGAAATATATTCTCTTTTCAATAAATATATCATCATAGGTATTTTGTCTTAACCCTTTCGTGCTCAAATGTTATTTATCTTTAGATTAATTTTTTTTTTCGCATTTATTAGTCATTAATATTTATAAAGAAATATGGAAAAAAAATATTTAAAAAAAATCAATCGGAACTTATAAAAAAACTAATGGGATCTATACTTGCCACTGATACTTGGTAGAATTCTCAGTGTGCGTAAGAAAGAAAAACTTTATTTTAAGTAAAAAAACATTAAAATGAATATTATAATTAATCCTCTTCTACATTCATCGATATATCCGGTTGCGAAATTGTCACGTTATCAAGTGCATCCAATTCCTTTTGTGCACCATCGTCAATTTCTATGTCTGACATTTCTTCAACATCGGGAAGTGAAAATAAAAACTCCATCGCTTTTTCCATGTGGTTGGAGTTATTCAAATTCCATATATTAGCCATCTACAAGAAAAAAACATTCATCACATTTTTTGAAACATAACCTTTATTTAGCTTCGTGGGAAGACCGCTTCCCACTTATGAAATATGACTTACCTTGAAATTCAGATCAAATCACCAGCTATGTATATAATATACAGTGAAAAAAATGTCTATAGAACTCAAATCAATCGTTTAAATCCTTATTTACTTGAAAATTTTAAAGTTTTGTCACAAAATCAACGTATCTGACGCACGACACTCCAAACAAAACAACACGTGTTATTTAGAATTCAACTGCCAGTTACAAGATCAACCGATAAAGTAGGAAAATGTTTTATCGTAATACCCAATAATGACGCTAGATGGCAGGAGTGAATAAACTTGGGAAACGTAATTCCTACTGATCTTTTTAGAGCAATTTCTAAAGTGGGAAACCGTATTCCCACCAGCCACGAAAGGGTTAAAAAGTATTTTATTTATTTCAAAAAAAATTTAACTACCCATCCATAGATAATATAAAAAATATGCTTTACGTTTCTTCAATCAATAAATTTTAGGAAACCCATTAACAAAATTAATAGAATGAATGACTCAACTCATGCGAGATATTTTGACTCCAACAAGTTAACGAAACGTTTTCAAGTCATGCACAAAAACTACAGATAAAAGACACTGACGTCACCAAAAAATATCTGCGTCTTGATACTTTAGGCGCCTGTTATTAACTTCTTACGACTAAAACCGCTAAGATACGATATGAAAAAAGAATGCGAAATTTTACAATTTTCAAAATCACGTTTTTCCAACCTAGCTCAAACGTCTTATCTTTTAATGTGTAATCAATCGGAAAAAAATAAATCTGATAAATACTGGCTCTTGATTGGTCCAGATCTTAACAGTTAAGCTGCTCAAAATTTACACAACTTTATTTACAAAAAATATTTACAAAGCTGCGCGAATTTAATTATTAGGGTTTTTCATGCTTTCTAGATGTCTATCCATTTTTTTTTTCATAAAAAAAGTTTCGAGGGAAGAAATTTTTTTTCCATAGTTTTATTTGATAGTGAGTATTTAAATTAACGTCTAAATCTGCTACTATCGCATATCGGAATATATTTGTTAGTTTGCCTTGCCTTGGTTTTCTTACCAAATAAGTTTTTCTGAACTTATGCAGATACTGCGAAGTACCTAATCTAATGCCTGCAGTCACTACTTTCCAATCCTTAAAGTTAACGTATAACTTTTAGTTTTAGAATATTTTAAATCTGTCAATAATAGTGGGCGCGAACTTCAAGTTAGATAGCCCTTAAGGAAAGTTTACTATATAAACGGCGGTATCTAAATTATCATTTTACTATAGTATTATAAATCAACAATTTGGTCTCCACAAACGGGTTGTCAGTGCACTTATAATGTTGTCTTCCTCTTTTGAGAAAAAAAATTTTTGAGAGAGAGATAGGGAAAGATGAATAGAGATATTGGGAGAGATAGATAGATAAATTCGAAGGTGACTAACAATTTAATTGTACGGCAAAAATATTGAATTTATAATAGATATTATAACTTATGGTACATCATATTAAGTAACTTATAGTGTATATCACCATTTTTTACATTATGTTTCAGTATACACTCCAGACGATGAAAAATTATTTCGTGTCTTGGTCTCTTTACTATGGCATCCTGAAAGGGTGGAATGTTTATTCCTGTGACCAATTTGACGGAAAAAATATTACCTTTTCCCAAAACTAACTCTTTACTTTTTGTTTAACCAAGGCTATGGGTATTGTAAGATATGAGAAAAGTTCTTACAAAAAGTTCCACCCTTGAAGGACAAGTTTAGTCATCTACAACTAAGGTTTTCAAACTTTTTCATTTCACTACGCCTTTTGTTTATAAAGACTTTTTCGTACCCCTAAAACCGTAACTACGAGTATTTGATATGATTAGTGAACCTGATATACATCACTCATTTAAATGTTGGTATCAAACTATACAAAAGTGCCCTCATTTCCTATTCCATGTTTATTGACTTTTGAACGATAATATTCGCATAAAAAAACCAGCTTTTCAGAAATAAATCGTTCCAAACTTAACCAGGATTCGCAATGTTTTAAAACACAGCAAAATATGTTCATTATTTACTTATACACTGATCTAATCCAATCCCATATCGACAATTTTCGTAATTAATGTATTATCGCAAGACTACAATACATTAAGATTGCGTGAAGTTTTTAAAATCACCCCCAAGAATTAACCAATGCTCTTGCGGAATTAATCGCTGCGACTTACATTTTTAAAACCTCTGATATACAGGTTTTAGTGACCATGAATATCGTTATTCATTGTTATTTTTTTGATGAAAAACTTTTCTAGTTCTACGTGCAATGACTCCTGAAATCTCTCAGTTGAGTTATCAGATATTCTGAAAGAGAGGATATATTTTACCACTTTTCTTTTGAATCAATTTATTTTTTATGCTTCTAAATTCTTATTCAGGCACTAGCTTTAATATTTCATCAAGTCCATAAAATTTAAAAATACTACTTATTGAATAATTTCTTATTTTTTTTATTTATTTAATTAAAAAAATAATGATCATAAGCTGTAAGTAATTCATTCATTCGTATGAAACCCTTCGAAATATTCAAACTGATGTTGTAGACATATTGACGAAGTAACCAGAACAAAACATTGTTTTTGATTTCTTGAATCTTCGATAAGACTTTAGTTTTACTTTGTGGTGCCATGTTTTATGTAAAAAATAAATAAAATAAATAAATAAAACACCTATTTTATATTTTTGTGTTCACCAATGGTTTATTTTGAGTTTACTGCCAGTTTCGAAGACCTCCATCTTCATTGTCAGGTTAAGATAAACTAAATTGCTCGCAATACATTTCTTCCACAAGTGTACATAGAATAAGAGGAACAAGGTAGGGGGAAAGGAGTGGGGAGAGTTGTTATTCAATGGTAAATGGGGCGGGGAAAAAATATAATCTTACGGGCAGACCAGGGTCTGGATATCCAAGGAGGTGAGGGGGGATTTTAAATGGGAAACATATTTAGCAGATTATTAAAATTGGTTTGATTGTTTATAATATCTAGACTTCATTTCATACTTTTTCTAATCTCAAGAATTTCCAAATTGTCAAGCTGCAATCCCCCTCAGCTTATATGTAGAATCCGCAAACCACGATTGATATCAAAGGAATGGTTATTTTCAATTAGGTAGTAAGCGAACTCGGAAATAAAATTGTTATTTCTTCTTCTTCTCAGTGTCATATCAGGTCCCTCCAACGTTGAATATCACTTGAGAGTAGATATCTTTGTCCCCGGCCATAGTGATTTCCTGGGGAGGGATATTCAGAGTGGTTTCCCCTTGCCTTCTCTGGAGGATTTTCTGTTGGGGTTACCTTCCCTTAGCTGGATGGATCCAGTTTTAGGGCGCTGGAAACTCGCCATTCTTCCACTATATATCTGCTATGACACTGATGGAAATGTCAGTGGTCACATTGCCCGGAGTTCGCGGGGCCTGAGAGACCACTCGTGGACGCTGGAGAGTTGGACTTGGTATATTAGTATTACTGGTGACATTGCAACGTGGCGCATTACGACATTTAGTAGAAGTATACTTTCCAGCCAAGCATACTCTATGGTAGCCCTACTACCCATTGGAACCCCTATTGTTATTTAGGCATCTTAAATGTTCCTTAACTCGTTTTTCGAAATATCTTTTGGTTTTGCCAATGGAAAAAAATTAACACAGAAATATAAAATATGTGTTTTATTTTTTTTTACATTGTTTTTGACGCCATTCATCGAACATCCAGATAAATAAACCACTGGAGTAGATAGTGAAGATGCAACAACACTGGCTCACGTCAAGAGTACGAAAGTACTGTTTCTATACGAATTATTTTACCGGACTGGAATATTTATTTATAATTTTTTTCGGAAACCATGGAGAATCGAACAAAACCTCATGGTGGAAATTCAACGTCTTACAAACTATGCCACTAAAATCGTTATTAGGAAACATTCTTTTTTTTCCCAATATCATGTCAGGTCCCCCCAACGTTGAATATCACTTGAGAGTAGACATCTTTGTCTCCGGCAGCCCGAAAAAGATCTCCAATGCCCCTTATGTCAGTCCAATCACGTATATTGCGGAGCCAGGAGATTTTCCTCCTGCCAAAACCTCTTCGGCCTTCTATTTTGCCTTGAATGATCAGATGCAGTAATTTGTACTTTGTTTCTCTAAGTATTAGGTGTTAACATAAGTCATGTCTGTTTTTTTTTTCAATTTAAAAATGAGCACTAAAAGTAAAACAAAATTGTAAAGGTTATTCGTCATTCGACAGAATTTTTTTGTTCTATAAGATATTGTGTTTGCTTTTACGTTACATATATTGTATTATTTTATTTGATTACAAGCCTTCAAAATGGAATTTTAAGTAGACTAAAGTGAACATTTTCGACACCTCCAGTGGACTTTGACGAGGACCGCTCAAACCATAATATTCATGAAGATCCCCTTCAAACGACCGTAGAATTGGCTGAGCAGATGAATTGTAGTCACATGACTGTATACCGCCATCTTAAATCAATGGGAAAAGTCCAGAAGTTCGGCGCTTGGGTTCCACATGTTTTGAGTGAAAACAACAAAAATCAACGTTCGACAATGTCTGCTCGTTTGCTCGCGCGTCATCGAGCTACGCATGGCCACAAGCAAAGGTTCTTTTACCGCATCATTACTGGTGATGAAAAATGGGTTGAAAATGGTGATGAAAAATGTTTGAAGGGGATCTTCATGAATAATATGGTTTAAGCGATCTTCATCGAAGTCCACTGGTGGTTCGGAACGCTCCATTTCTTTCAGGTTGAAATTACCGTCCTTCACCGTACACTTCGCAAATATCGCAAGCAGCTTTGGCAGCTTTATTCGCTCGATTGAACGCGAACAGAAGGAGGTGTCAAAAATGCTCACTTTCGTCTACTTGACATTCCATTTTGAAGGCTTGTAATCAAATAAAATAATGTATGTAACGAAAAAGCAAACACAATATCTCTGTAGAGCAGAAAATTTTCTTTCGATTAACATATAACCTTTACCATTTTGTTTTATTTTTGGTGCTCATTTTTTAAATTGAAAAAAAAAACGGACACAACTTATGTTAACACCCAATATATATTATGTTATAATGTAACGTAAAATCCATCTTTTGGACGGAATCTTTGTTATTTATTTCGATGTCTTATGTGCTCATACTAGAATTGAAAAACCTATAAAAGTAATGTTGAATTGCTGGTCGCGTCTATAATTGAGATACTATAAATAATTCTTTCGAATGACGTATAAAATTTACCATTTGGTTTTACTTTTGGTGCTCATATTTAAATTTAAAAAAAAACGGACACGACTTAAGTTAACACCTAATACATGATCCAAGTAGTACACCTTTCGGATTTTAATATTAGGTAACATAGATGAGATTTTTATATTTATATACAGCTGGCGTTAGGATAAATATAAAAATGGGAGAAAAATATAAATATAAAAATCCGTTTTAGATGGCTTCCAAATATTACATTAAACTTTTTGCATTTGAATTTAAACATCCAACGAAATTATTACAATGAAGATGCCATCATATTTAACACTTGAGACATTAAAATCGCCGCCTCAACCTCGCATATATAAACTCAATTGTCTCGATCGATTCGTATCGTCTAGTTGTTTGAACTTTTCTGAAGTTCAAATATTTAATGGAAAAAAATCGCTTAAGGTTCTTCTCGATTAGATTGCTAACCTTGGAAAAGCTTTTAATTTTTCATATTAAAATTGTCAATATTTATTTATTGAGTAGATAACCTAAGTTTGTTACTTCAGTGAGTGAACGCCCTCGGGGATCTACGAGTAAAGGGCGGAGATAATATTTTTAAATGAAAAAAAAAGCTATTTGAAGAGTGAACCTTGAGATTTTATTTTAACATGAAAATATTAACAGAAATGCATAAAAATGCAATTGTGATTTTTTTCTGGATAAAAATGCTTGACTTTTAGTAACCATTATTAATTGAAATCATAAAAAAACCTGTATTTCACTGTAGTACTCGTATTACACTGTTCTTATATACAGTATAGTTCAGTTTGATCCCACCACCCCTCACACTGTTATGGGGGATGAAATAATCATCCCCATTCAGCGCAATCTATACTTGAAGATTGAAATCTTCTTTGATATTTTTATGAGCGTGACGTCACATAGTGACGAAGAAGGAACTGCCCAAACGAACCCCTTTTACGGTGATGACATAACTGAGAAAAAAATATTATTGACGACGGACTTACGGTCTGACATCACGAGAGAAGGAAAATATATCGCAACGCAGATTTTTTTCTTATTAATTGGCTTATGACCTGGAGTTTAAACAGCCCAGCAAGTTGGCTTATGACCTGGAGTTTAAACAGCCCAGCAAATTGCCAGTATTTTATCGGAAAATTTCAAATGCAACAAAACTCTCCTTTGACACCACTAGATCGAAGAAGCCAATCGGTTTGGAGATGAACCGATGCAAGGCTAAGTGGAGTTTCCTTCGGAAATCGCTGATTCGATTAACATCTTAGTATCATACAATGAGCTCTGTAGATTGATCCAGATGGCCACAAAAATAGCAACAGGGCGAAGTGACAAAATTTAAGCTAAAGGGTTTGCCATGAAAGCTTCCATGGCCAGAGAGAAATAGGATAGTCCAATAGTTAGGGGGTTGTACCCACGGGTAGCCGAGGTGCGACCTGATGCATGGATTTTATTTATGTACAGTACAACAGCAATCTGCAGTACGGAAGCAATCTACGAGTATTTAATTATTCATTTATTTATTGAACGCTTTATTGTAAAAACAATCTAGCGGGATTATTGCCCGGCGGCAAACTCTTCTTTTTTTTATCCACTTTGCACCGATTTCTTCTGTTACACAAAGAGGGTCTGCTTCTAGCGTTAGTTTATTCGTTAGGAAGAATATCTGCCAGGATTCTTCTCATACTGCTCGGCGGTACCGAGAATATATCAACAGTGTCATTCAGTTGGTTCAATATATCTATACCACGCGTGACTGACTGTTTAGCCATGATATTCGTCCTGTAAGTTGGTATGTAGAACAGAGGGTGATTCCTTGCACAGCTATATTTTTTGGGTACATATAAACTTAGTGCTTCTAGAATCGCGGGACAGTTAAAGCAACCTTGAAAAACCTTAAGTAGAAAACTAGACCAAATTAATCTAACCATCTAGACAACATTAACACTTGCTACCCTGTGATGGATATCAAGTGACCAGGACTAATATATTATTTGATTATTCGAAGTTTTAATACATAATAAAAAGATTTTTATAGCTAATTACAAAAAATACTTCAGCAGATTTTGCATAATTTTGATTTAAAATATACATTTTTCACTGGACGCTTAGCGTCCAGCACCGTGGCTGGCGGATTATTTTAGCACAGTAAGGCAAGTGTTAATAAAAGGAAGTTACACGTAATATTCAATTGATTATCCATTTTTATGAAATTTATGAACATTCTCGTATACATCATAAAAATAAAATTGATATCATTAATCAAAGGAAAAGGAAAGGATGGTTGAGAGGAACGAAAAATCTGGAATAAAACAAGCTATATTACTGATTAGAAATTAAGAGCTTTTTTGTCGCTTCTTAAAGCATGCCAAGGACGGAGCGAGTCTAACATTGGTCTGTTACAGGTTCCAGAGTCTCACTGCATGGACAGTAAAGGACGACGTAAAAAAAGGAGAACGGTGAACTGGGAAGGTCCATAAACAATCTCTCTTTGAGTGGAACGCAAATATATGATCGGAAAGACGCTGAATTTTTTTCAGCGAAATAAGAGTGGGCGGTAGGAGAGTTAAGGATATTATGCAATAGTATGTTTCTTACATTTAACCAGTTCAGCGCCTTCTGGTATGAAGTGATATGATCGTTATTTCTCAGGTTAAAAATAAATCCTAAATTCCTAGATAGAGTATTGATTTTATTTATTTTACACGTGACAAGAAATATACATAATTTGCGAAAACACAACAGGTAATTTAATTAGAATTCACAATTTTAATAGATCTGGGTTTGTTGCCTTTCATTTGTCGTGTCCCCAGTAAACTAGGCTATTGCGTGTATCTCACTGACGACATATAGCATGAACAAATAAATCGATACTTCTTTCCGATGTTGGATTATGTAAAACCCCGTTGCACATTCTCATCAACCTGACAAACAGTGACACTCAATTACATATGTATACATCACGCGAAATCAAACTCTTCACACTTCATCACTCCAGACAGACCAAAATATTCATCCCACAATATACCGCACACAATCATAAAGCAAAAAAAAAACATTTATACAAAAATATAAATATAAAACAACAAAAAAAACACCACACTCAAGAGCTAACACAAACCTCTTCCACAAGTCATTCCTCTTGCAAGCCCAAGTACTAAAACTCTTGTCGCAATAACAACCACGCTCCGATCGACTGCCTAAACTGTTTTTCTCCTTTAACCTTTATTGAATTCGGCACCTCATTGTATGTCATGGGAGCTAAATAGGCATATTGCCTTTGTGCAAAAGATGTTTTAATCATAGGGGTGGTGAACATTTGATCAGTTTCCATGCGTGTCATGTGTCTCTGCTGAGTGCATCGTCCCTTCCTCTCGATGATAGTCCCAGAGAATGGATTTGAGATGTAAATTGGCTATGTTCAGGACCTGATACTCCCTGAAAAGCTTTTATATATTCATGTAAATTGGATCATCGACAACATCTCTTTGTATACTGCTACATTTATCAGGTCTTTCCACTGTATGAATCCATGACTGATTCATTATTGCCATCACTTCACGCTACATGGGCAAACAGAAGATTCATAAACTGGATTACACTTGTACAACCAACCAGAAAGATGTCAAAGAAACCTTGGAAAATCAGTCTGAAATCAATTTTAAAACAAATTATGTATTGTCGGGAATTAATCCTGTTATCTCCAGGCTGGAAGACAAACGAGTAACCAAATAGGTTATACTGTGGATCAATTCAAATTTAATAATCCATTTGCAGAACGTAAAAGATCTTGAATAAAAAAGAACTTCATATAAACAAAATTAAATAAATCTTCTTCTTCTTCTTCCTCCTGGCACTGTCCCAACTCATTACATAGGTAGGCTGTTGGGTTCGGCTCTTCTCGTTCTCAGGTTGTATGTTCTTCGGTTCTGGGTGTCGCTTTCGAGGAAGATTCACAAGATTCACGATTGTCGAGGAAGATTCACAGATATTGCCTGATTTACAGTATGGTCTGCTGGTCTCCGTCTGATGTGCCCGTACCATCTCAGCTGTCACTCTTTCAGCTTACTGTTTACGTCAGTGACCCCAAGGCTACCACGAATGCGTGAATCCTTAATTTTATCTTTTAGTGATACTCCTGCCGACCACCTAAGCATTCGCATTTGTGCTGTTTCCAGTTGCCGAGAGTAGGAGCTGTACATAGTCCAGCATTCTGAGCCATACATAATTACAGGTCTAACGATAGTCTGGTATACCTTTCTTTTCAGTTTTATAGGCATTTTTGGGTACAAAATAAAATACATAAATATTTTAATATTGTAATAAGCGATTGAATTATTTCATTGTTAAAACTTCAATGTAAAATATTCAATTGGCAAAGTGTTTGCTTAATAAACTTAACGCCTTAATAAATACATTTAAAAAAGTATTTAAAAACAGTTAATAAATAAAAATAAATTAATTAATCTTAAAATATATCTCTACCTTAATTGTCATGCAATTACCACCCTAATTTTTATTTATTTGTATTTATTTATTTAAGTTATCTATAATACATACATTTGCTAAAGGTTATTTATTTATTTATTTTTATTGCAAATACAATCTGGTGGGATTATTGCCAGGTGGCAATCTCTTCCAACCAACCAGACAAAAGTAAATGAAGCAAGTTACGTGGTCACATAAATCATTCAAATGACTATATATCCCCACGAAATCCATAAACATATCCGTGATCACATGCCCACGAACCCCACAAAGACGGACAGTCACCCGAGCATTCTTTTTCATATAAAGTGAGATATCATCAATCAAAAGGAAAGGAAAGGATGGTGGAGAGGAAAGGAAAAGAAAAATCAGGAATGAAACACGTTATTTTACTGGCTAGAAATTAAGAGGTTTTTCAGTAGCTTCTTAAAGCATGCCAAGGATGGAGCGAGTCTTATATTGGTTTGTAACTGATTCCAGAGTCTCACTGCATGGAAGGTTATACCTTTAGATAATACAATTGTATTACTTAGTAACTATAGAACTAATCTATTTTCTATATTATAACTACAAATTAATTTAATTTATTATTTTTGTTATCACCTACATACTAACATAACTAGATAACAATTCTTACAACAAATTATTTAAATACATTTTTAATAAAATAAATTAAATGTTTTTTATAGTATTATTATTTTTCATTCACCACTCATTTATTTGAGTTCGCTTTTTTTATGAAATACAAATACATTCCTTAATATGCAATTATTTATAAACTATTCAAATTAGGGCGATTCCTCAACAGGCTAACGAGTAAAAGGAAAATTTATGGGATCAAAAAGAATGTAGAGGACAGGATTAAATTGAATAATTCAAGAAGTGGCGCGATTGATTTATTACATAATTAAAATTAAATCACCCGCTAAGCCGGGGGAGACAGGTGGGATTACTGAGGAAATGGCAAGGCAGTCAAGGTTAACAGGAAGAGGAATTGACAGGAATTTATAGTAATTAATTTAGTTGCTCCAGGCCATACAGGTCTTAAAGCTGAATGGGAGGCATTTCGTAACAGCCTTGAGCTTTATAGCTTACGTCGTTCAACTTATGGGATGTCTACATTGTGTCTTTCAAAAGTGTGTCTGAGAGATGGTCCTTCGGAGAGGGGTAGACGTTTGAATTCGATTTCGGTTTCATCGAATTAATTTATTGTTCCGAATCGATACAATAAGGTGTGATACTATGAAAGAGCTTTTGCCGTTGCTGGTATTAGAGATATGGGTGGCGTGTGCATTTTTAGGAAGCACGTGAACACAAGATTTTAGGAGTTTTTATAAAAATGTAATGTATTGTTCTATATTATTTATAGTTAAGGCATTAACGTTGTGGAGGTTTAAATACATTGTGATTTGTTTTATCAAACACTGTTTATTCCACTTTTTTATAACGGTATAACCTTACCGGTTTCAAGTCTTGTTTATGCTCCCCTGAAGATGAGGTGAAAGCCTTATAACCGGTAGGGGTATACCGTTACAAAAAAAGTTAAATAAACAGTGTTGGATAAAACAAATTACAATGTATTGTTTTGTATAACATTTTCGTTGTATACAGTACAATTAAGCAAATTAATTTCCATGTAGCAATCTCTTCCAGCCAACCGAAAGGTTTTAAAAAGTCATTAAGGGTTACATTGTGGAGGTTTAAAGACATTGTAATTTGTTTTAATAAACACTGTTTATTCCACTTTTTTGTAACGGTATGACCCTACCGGTTTCAAGTCTTGTTTGTCCTCCCCTGAAGATGAAGTGAAAGCCTTGAAACTGGTAGAGTTATACCGTTACAAAAAAGTGGAATAAACAGTGTTTGATAAAACAAATTACAATGTATTGTTCTGTATTATAGTTTCGTTGTATACCGTACAATCTGGCGAATCAATTACCATGTGGCAATCTCTTCCAACCAATCAGATAGGTTTTCAATAAAGGCATTAAGGGAAATGCTGACTGGAATACTTCTTCCTTCTTTTTTTTTAAATCTGTGTTCCAGTGAGATTTGAACCCACAATTTACGAGTTGAAAGACAGGCGTCTTACCAACTGGGCTTTGGAGATAGTCATGTATTATTGTATATGAAAACTACACACATACGAATCACGGCAATTAAAGCCGAGCGTGTTACTATAATATATCGGAAGATCTATAAAGGTTCTTCGTATTTCGTCTTTTCTTGGAAAATTTTCTACTGTTTTCTTACGGGGATGCGGAAAAGTACAGGCGGCCCTCGACTTTCGCACATAATTGGTTGCTGACAATGTGACGAATTTTGAATGTTCGAAAGTAGAGGTATGTAAAAAATGCATCATAAATTATATTTAAAAATATTTATTAATCAATATACATAATTAAGTTAACGAGGCGTGTTTAAGTGCTTTCAGGTATTTTCTTAATAAACTTGTCAATAGTTAGTTGAATACCACCCTTTTTTTATTTTCTTGATAAAGTGTTCTACAACATGCCGTGTCTTTCTCAATCACCCTACGTACTTGAGATGAGATACGTTCTCCAGTGGGACCACATTCTTCCATGATAGTCAAAAAATTGTCAAATGCATGAAGGATTCATTAATGTTTTTGGTTGTCAAAGTCTTGACGATTTTATCAGCTTCTTCTTCCTCACTTTCATTTAACTCTTGTTGCTCAATTAAGTATTCATTTGACAGATGTACTGAGTGAGATCCAATCAACTCATTAACATCTTCGTTGTTGACGTCCAAGTTTAGTCCATTCATCACCTGTGATCGTTTCCGGAGTTTCTTCAGAATTTATAAAATCACTCATCATTTGTAGGCATGATTGTTTCCAGGAACCTTTCATTGTTGACTATTTTATTTCAGCCCACGAGTCTCCAATATTATTTATTGCGTTCCATTTATTATATAGTTCTTCCAAAAACGTAGGAGCGACTGCATGAAAGCGAACAATTTTTGGATCATCGACAAAAATCTTTAAAAAATTGAATTTAAAAAAATGTGCGAAATAGCTAATTGTGCGAAAGTCGAGAGCCGTCTGTACCTTATTTAATGACCGCAGCCTCCTCCCCTTCATGTCTTTACTTTTAATCTGGCAAAAATAGTTGATTCAAATTCCGAGTTAGAGAACCCCTGCGGAGAGTCTGATCTTTAAACGACGCTGTGTAAGTTATCCTTTTAAGTTATGTTATATTATTTGGTAAAATAAAAGGCCAAAAATCGGCAAAATATAAATTAGTAATTTAAGAAATTCAAATTTAAAAATCTGGAAATATTATTGTACAATAAAAAAGATTTTATTGAATTAAAATAAATCATATTTTAAGTTAAATGAAAAGAACAATTAATTAAAAAAATACACATCTCACGATAATTCTCGTTTACTTTTATTATGAACTCGTATATTTCTATTATGTATATTTATTATGCTGGACGATGTCTAACTCTAACTCTAGGCAACTAGAAACTACTGAAATGCGCATGCTAAGATGGTCAGCTGGTGTGTCCCTAAGGGACAAAATAAAAAGCTTACGCATTCGTGGAAGCCTAGGCGTTACAGACACCAACAGCAAGATGGAGGAGAGGCGATTGAGTTGGTATGGGCACGTTGAACGCAGAGCACCCGATCACATTGTGAACCAGGCAATTTCTATGGATCTTCCTCGAATAACAACCAGAGGAAGACCAAAGAATTCATGGGTGGTGCAAAAAGGTAACCTGATGCAGAGGCACGGCCTGGGGGACGTAGTCCGGGACAGAAGAGCATACAACCTGAAGACGAGGAGAGCTGACCCCAACAGTCTTCGCAGACAGTGAGTTGGGATGGAGCCAGGGAGAAGAAAATTTTTATTATGTATATTATAATTTATTTTTAACAAACACTGTTTATTCCACTTTTTTATGACGGTATAACCCTACCGGTTTCAAGGCTTTCACCTCATCTTCAGGGGAGCGTAAACAAGATTTATATTATAAATATCATAAAGATGAAAAATTATTCGAATATTTTTTTGCGACCATGTAACTTCCTTTATTTACTTTTATCTGGTTTATTGGAAGAGATCGCCGCTTAGTAATAAGCCTGCCAGATTACAATAACGTGTTAAATAAATAAATATATAAACATGTATGGCTAGCCATTCAATTTCCATGACCAATAAGTATTCCGACACAGATCAACTTGAAAAAGATATACAACATTTCAACGACTTCAAGCGATCCCAAAAAATTATCTCTATAACAAAAATCTAACATTACATTAGCTTAATTGTAAGTTTTCTGCGCTTTTTTTACCAGACATGTTTTCTGAATGCGAGAAAATACCCAATTAGATCGCCACAGATAGTGTGCCATCGACGTTTTGTCGTCGTAAAAAATAAATACTGATCGAGTAACCTTCTGATGTCACTCTGGTGTCCATGCATAAAATGCAATCATTGTCTCAATTTGGGATATTACTCGAAAAAAAATATTCATCTAATAGTTATAAAGCTATCAGATTGTGTGTCATTTTCTCGACTTCATATTTGTGTGAAAACACTTTTTCAGGCATGTCAAACCACAGAACTTGAATGGATGTTATTGCAAATTTTTATTTCTGTCTTCGCCGGTTTGCAAAATATTTATCCTTGTCGCATTTCCCCGATCCACAGGTTAAAGAACTCAAACGCACTTTACATCAAAAAACATACATTTCAACGACAATTTGAGCGATGATAGAAAAAATTATAAGTCTGTTACTTTCTAACATTTTAGCGTAAATGTGATAAACATTTATGCGGAAACTTCGATTTCGTTGTAAATTTTGACAACTCGACTGGTTGTTTGCAGTATAAGATTAAAATATTGATTTGTGAATACAAATACACCCTTCATACATGAAATCATATTAATAGTAGAGTTTAACAAGATATTATCCTTAATGTAACTAAAATACACACAGTTTACTTAAATATAAGTAATTTGTAACATAATCTTCTAGTTTTTAATTCCAATATCATTCACAAGTACTGCTTTAATAAATAAAAATAACAGAAACATCTAATTTTCTATCTATTAAGCGTGAAATGTGATAAAACACACAGTTTTGTGGAAACGTTGGTTTACATGTTAACTTTTGACCATTTGGTTAGTTGTTGGCTATATATCATAAAACCATTCAAACATTGATTTGGGACTAGAAACACATTCTTAATGGATGATATCATATTGAAAGTGCCAGTTTAATGGATGATATCATATTGAAAGTGCCGCTTTATTACATATTTATCGTTATTGCAACATTTTTTTATTTATTATTACACATGATAAGAAATATACACAATTTGTGAAAAAACAACTGGTAATTTAATTTGGACAAACAATTTTAATGGATCTAGGTTTGTTGCCTTTCATTTGTCGTATACCCAGTAAACTAGGCTTTTACCTGTATCTCACTAAGGGTATTAAGCATGAAAAAATAAATCGATACTTCTTTCCGATTTTTTATTAAACAAAAACCAAACCCCGTTGCACGTTCCCATCAACCTGACAAACATTGACACTCAATTACAACTGGAAACATTATGCAAAATTAAACTCCTCACACATCATCACTCCAGAAAGACCAAAAATATTCATCCCACAATATACAGCACACAATCATAAGAATAAAAATAAAAAACATACAGAAACACAAAAACAACAAAATTTAAAACAACAAGAATAAACCCACGCTAAATGGTTTTCCTACCTTTACCTTTATTGAATTCGGCACGCCATTGTATGTCATGGGAGCCAAATAAGCATATTGCCTTTGGGCAAAAGAAGTGTTAACTCTAGGGATGGTGAACATTGGATTAGTTGCCATGCGTGTCATGTGTCTCTGCCGAGTCTTCATCTTCGATTAATTCAACGAATAAACTGTATTTATATTACACGTTCAGTGTTTACAGTGCAACCTAGCGGGTTTATTGCTACGTGGCAATATCTTCCAATGAATCAGGAAATTGTATTAACAAGCTGTGAAACCCAGGCTGGAACCCTTTTTTTCTTTTCTGTTCCATCGAGAATCGATCCCGCTACCCCCGGGCTAGGAAACAGGAGTCATATTAATTAGGTCACAGGTGTCGTAATTTGATTTTTTATTTTTATTGAGTATGTAATAGTTAATACTTGGTTATCCATCCTGTAAAGAGAAAGCCTCGGCAAAGGAGGGGGAAATACTTGTCGCGTGAAGTAATGTTGACTAATAAAGTAGTTGATGATTAAAAAAAATATATGGACATTTACAAAGTTAAAGCCGAAATTTCTAATAAAATGTATTCAAAAAATACTTCACATAATAGGTTAAGCAAAAGCTAGCGAATTTTTCTTATCTGACCGAAATTACGGTAAGAAAACTCTCTCGATTAATGGTTGACTCCTTGCGTGTTTGATGTTTGTTTACAAGTGACCGTCTTCAGAAAACACGCAATTTGCGAAATATCAAAACTTTTGTTTTGATAGCAAGATATCAAGTTCTTACACTATATGAAGCTCCAGACCCATTATAAAACAGTTTAAAGATTTTAAAGCTCTCCTAATAGTACCCTTCAGGCTAACAAAATTCAATCAGTGTTGTTTAATTGGAAGAAATATTCGTACAACAATTAATTCAACATAGATTGTTTAATTGATTTATAACTAGAATTATTTACACTTAATGCAATATTATTTTGTATTTGATAAACGTCCAAAGTGTTCAAAATTGACAATACAGTATCATCCACTTCATTTGTTATCATTGGGAACAGGCTCGTTCGAGGAGTTGTGAGCTGTCCAGCATTACTACAAAGATTAGCGTTAAATGTTCCTAACAATTACATTAGACTGCGCTGGCAAGAACTGTTCTGAATCACATACGAAAGAACTGGTATTCCAGCCGCTATGCCTGTTGGAAGGGTCTTAACTCTTGTGAACGGGACTGCTTCGGATATTGACATATTTCATATCACATTACCAAAAGCAAAATAAAATGTTCTTCTAAGATTGAGCGCGTAAGAAAGCACTCATCAACGTATTTAAGTGATTTTGAATATGTGTATGTATGTGTATGTTTGTGTGTATATGTGTATGTTTGTGTGTATATGTGTATGCATATTCATATTTTTATTTTATTTTTTTTATTTTTTTTTTTATATATATATTTTTTAATGTTAACATTTTTTGTATTTTTCAGTGTTATTGGGCTAAGCCTGTATTGAGAAAATAAACAAATAAATAAATAAGTTTTCGATTGTTAACAATTTTATTATTTTCAACATTCATATAAATAGGAGTATATTTTATGTTGCAGATGTATTTCTCTAAATCAATTTGCTAGGGTTAGGGATTTGTTAGGGTCTTAAATTGTTCAAATTTCGAAAAAGATAAAAATTATTCTAGATATATTTCTCTTATATACTCATATGTTATATATGCACTTAAAAGCTCTATTCGTAAACGTTGAATTATTATAGAACTTTTACCCGAACGTGTCGTAAAACTAGAGAGACATTAATGATTTAATGAGTTCAGTACGGCTTCAGTAATTCATTGAAATTATTAATTGGGACGGGCGGACAGACGATTGGAACTCTCCTTAATTTCAGACAATCGCTAAAATTGAGCGATACATTTGAAATTTATGGCAACTTTCATGTTCTCGACGATTATTCACTTTCAAGATCGTTGCTCACTAACCAAAAAAGTGATTTTTTTATTGACTTAAGGTTTTTCTTTATAATTGCTACCTACATTATGAACTTACTGAATACTTCATTTAATACCGAACCGGTGGACATATTGCCAGGTGGTACATATTTTCAAGCTACTATGTAGACATCTTTCAATGGTTGAAATAAAAAAAAACATTTTATCTCTCTTCAGTGACATGTTTTCCTGGTTTCCATAATGCTTTTTTTATATATCCAGGCCGTCGATGACTGTTAAATTCGTATTTTTATGTTATTGTTGTTTTTTTTTTTTTGTAATTTTCTTGTAATGTTAAAAAGTTTTTTATCTACGAGTACATCAATAATGCGAACCCCCTACTTTCCACTCAAAACTTTATAAAACATAGAAGGTGAGCTGGAATGAATTGTTACATGACAATATACTCGCAATATTTTAACTTGAAAATACTCTACACAAATAAAGTTACGATACAATATATATCAATAAAAATTCTACCGATAAGCCTTCCGAAAACGTTGCTTTAACAACAGTATTAATCATAAAAGGCAATTTATATAATGCCGTTTAGAGAGCTAACTCTGTACAGGGGTGATTTTGCACGAGATTCGAACCCACTGCAAATCCGCCCCCTTTCACTCAAAACTTTGTAAAATAATAAATGGGTTGTAATAGATTGTCACATGACAATATACTCGCAATATTTAAACTTGAAACTGTTGTACACAAATAAAGTTTAACATAGATAAAAGTTCTACCGATTGGGCTTTTAAAAACGTTGCTTTAACAATAGTTATTATCATAAAAGGGAATTTATATAGCGCCGTTTAGAGAGCAAACTTATTCGGGATTCGAACCCACTTTTAACGACAAATTAAAAAATAAAATATTTTCAAGTCGAGTTTAAGGATAGCAAGATGGGGACAGTGGTGATTGGGAATTTTCTATTGAGAAAAATGTAGTTGGTAAGTAAACCGCAGAAAAATTACCAAGAGAAGACAAACTACAAAGAAACCCTTGTAGATCTTCCGACATATGGCAGAAACATACTCAGATTTAGGTGTAGTACATGTAGTGTGCGTGTAGTGTTCATTTATAATCATAAATTTTGATGAGAACTTCCAAAAAGGGTTGTCCTCAAGTGCTTACTTAAGCTGCATACACCACCCATATATCTTACAACTAGAAGCAGACTATACCACGCTACAGGACCAGCAATGGCACTGTCATAATGCTAAGCCTTTTTGGATCGATTCGCAACAATTAATTATTCGATGAAGACAAAATCATCCTCAAAGTACTTTTCAGACACAGATTCGAAAATATAAAATGGAGGCATCCCTTTAACGTGTTCCCCGCGGGAAGCACAAACGCCTGTGATCTGACGACAATCCAAGTTTTAAATCACAAATACTTAAAAAAAATGACACAAAACCGGAATAAAAATTGAACTAAAATTTAAAATAATCTTTATTCTAGCGATATCTCTGAAAACCTTGTCAAATAATATATTAGTTTATGAGATATTGTTGAATAAACAGAGCGCCGATTTTTTTTTGGTTTCTCAATATTTCCAGCATTAACGACCTGTCGCGCGGATCGAGTCCTGCGATGAGTCTCTCTTACGTAAATAAACATTACTAGTGCTATATGCATTTGATTGGGTGAGTGTCATGAAGCATTGATTTGATCGTAGCATTCCTTTGTTTATTTTACGTAATGTTTAGTTTATCTCCTTTATTTAATGAGTCTCCTTAAGACTAATGACTATTATTTATTATCAGAAAATTACTTAAGTGTCATGTTTACTTGGTGTTGTAATCAAATATCAGTGGTTCTAAACAAAATATGTGTTTAAACTTAGAAATTAAAAAACGCTGAAATTGTGCCGCGCACAGGATTCGTAGAATTTGATTTTTAACGCGGTGAACAGGTTTTAAGGGACTTTTAAACGTTTCTCTTCAACCATATAAAATACCGGAAATCATTCTTAACATATTCAAAACATGTTGCGGCATAGTGAATTGAAGCATGTACGTATAAAATTTTCATCTCCTCTCTTAATGAAGGTGTAAAACGGCAAGAGATATGCATTACACGTACGGAAGACAGCCTGTAGCGACTCCTAATGTTTTCGTGAAATTATCAAAGCCTGGACTCGTTTCAGCTATTGCTGAAAATCAAATTTATTTTGAGATAATACGAGAAAAGATAAGAATTCTGAATATTATTTTCAGCAATATTAGGTTTCTAACGATTTTTCACGAGAGGAAAATTTCTTTATTTGGGTAAGTTTCCTTCTTAACGCGTTTGAATCGGTTTTTATTAAGTGTTTTATCTAAGCGATGATCGTTTTATTATTAAATCTAGATATTTTAAGAATGTTTATTTGAAAATAGCATTTTTAAATTATTTTGAAAAGTATTACGAAGATATTATCAATAAATTAATTTTTCCTCTCCCTCTTCTCCTTCTTTCTCACCCAACATACCGTGGCCTGGTGGTAAGGCGCTTGTCTGCCGATCCGGAGGTTGCGGGCTCGATCCCCGCTGGAATTCAGATTTTATAAAATGGAATTCCAGTCTGATTTTCACTTACGGCCCATTAAAACATCTTTCTGGTCGGCTGGAAGAGATTGTCACATGGCAATAAACACGCCAGGTGAAATAAATAATTATAAAAAAAATAAAAAAAACATATAAAATCATGCATATTGCATTGTGTTATTGTATAACACTTTCCTTGTATACAATACACTCCGGCAGATTTATTGACATATGTATGGCAAAATTTTCTAATCAATCAGAATTATGTGATAGAGTTCTTAAGTGAAAACTAGACTGGAAACTGCTTTAAAAAAATCTGGGTTCCAGCGGGCAACAAACCCGCAATCTTTGAGTTGAGAGGCAAGCGTCTTATCAACTAGGTCACGGTGGTCGCGCATACATAACGTCGGGGTTGTACAAAACGGACAAATCGCCAGACTTCTACATTTATACACCTCATACAACTCGTTAAAAATCTTGATTATATATGGTATACTTGAAGTGTGTAGCGGCATGTTAAGCTGTAGAATATTGTGGGCAGTCTAAAGTTGCTCTTCACGTTTTGCTTCAAACAGTCATCAGTGCACGGGCAGCGGTCACACATCAAAAACTGCGTGGGGCACACATCAAATACTAAACTTGGGTAGAGAATGGGTTTGAAGTTCTTTTCCTTATCCTTCCAACTCCTATCCACATTAGTTGATCCCCAAACATTTCTACAATACTCCTGCTCCAACATACTTAATGTCCACAAGTGCACATATAATTTGGGGCCTAGTCGTCCTCGTTGCCGGGCCTCGTAGTCGAGGATCCCCTCGCCACTCCGACGCTGACTATTTCTCACACGTCTAGTCGCTGAGACGCCATCAGCCTGAGAGCATACGGCTCTCCACCCCTCACGGTCCCGAACCACCTGCTCCCAGTCCTCAGGCTCCCCGTACAAACTAAGCGACTCTCGCAGACTGTCCTTATAGCGCTTCCTCTGCCCACCAACTCTTCGCTTGCCCACCACTTCCCCGTACACGACGCGTTTTGGGAGTCTATGATCACCCATGCGTATCACATGTCCGGTCCACCGCAATTTCGTCTTTACAACCATATCCTCTATTAGTTTGTGATCTAGTAATACCACCCAAAATAATATATACTGGCAGCAGAGCTCTCAATATACGTATATATAACATTTATACAATGCCTATGACATTTACTGCGATGGGAAAGGCAATAGAAAACCACCGCACCATTTTTCCCAAGAAAACCACATGAATATGCTCAACAATTTATGGGTCGCATTCCTCAGTCACGATGAAGAAGAAAATATACTTTAAGAATTTATATTTCAGAGACAGCAAGCGGCAATAAAATGCCAGTAAATGGAGTCCAAAAGTGAATCTACTCAGGACCAAACGTAGGATTTCTGGGTGTAAAACAAGCATGCTAGGATGCCGACAAGATACTATGATAGCTATTTTCTTTATCGCGTGATTTATGTGGTAAATCACACTCAGGTGGTAAATCACACTCCTAGCTAGTATCGTGCTCCTCTACTAGCCAGGAGTGTGATTTACCACCTGATTCTATCATCTTTGATCCTGGGTATGTTGAATATAATCATGTTGAATACAATCATGCGTTACAATATAATCATGTTAATAACAACTGAATACATAACAAGTATACTTTTCTTATATAAAAGCCTCGAAATATTTTTTTTGTAGCCCTTGACAAAATACAAAATAGTTTTCCCACAGATTCAGATAATTTCAGAAAGGACATTGTCCTTAATGGGCAAGCCGACACCATCTCATTTTAACCCATTTTATCACACGATGTCCATTTAGAGATAATGTTTTTAGGGATATAATTTCGTAGCGGTATTTTTATTTTTTATAACTTGGTTTCATATGGTATGCTATATTGAATGGCTTCATAACAAAATAATGTTATTTTTTATTACTATCCACAATATTACATATACAATTAACAATACTTCGAACCATAAAATATAAGTGTATATATAACATTGAATAACCTAAAAATAAATTGTGTGGATATGGTAGACAACCACTAAACTGGATAAGGTCTATGACAAAATAGTTCACTCCTTCACTATGAATTCCATATATCTCGGTTGAAAAGTTTCCAGCCTGAACAAATAAGAGCTTGTATGGATAGATTCTATGCTGGTTATACCCACGCATAACCAGTTGATGTTACGGTTAAATAACATAAGAGCTTGTATGGATAGATTCTATGCTGGTTATACCCCCGCATAACCCGTTGATGCTACGGTTAAATAACATAGCTTGTATCGATAGATTATACGCTGGTTATACCCCCGCAGAACCATTTGATGCTACGGTTAAATAATATAAGAGCTTGTATGGGTAGATTCTATGCTGGTTCTACCCCCCCCCCATAACCAGTTGATGTTACGGTTAAATAACATAAGAGCTTATATGAATAGATTCTATGCTGATTATACCCACGCATAACCAGTTGATGCTACGGTTAAAATTTGATACGTCTCTACCATCAATAGTAAGTCACCTTCTTTTTCTTCGTGTCCCAACTCATTGCCTAGGTAGGCTGTTGAAGTCGGCTCTTCTCGTTCTCAGGCTGCATATTCTTCGGTTCTGGGTGTCGCTTTAATCTAGGTCGTTTATCCGCAGGATTTTGAAGCATTGAGTTATCCAGGAGTTCTTTAGTCTACCTCTAGACGGCTGTCGAGGAAGATCCACAGACATTACCTGATTTACCGTATGATCTGGTGGTTTCCGTCTTATGTGCCCGTACCATCTCAGCTGTCGCTCTTCCCGCTTACTATTTATGTCAGTGACCCCCAGGCTACCACGAATGCATGAGCTCTTAATTTTATCTTTCAATGATACTCCTGCCGACCACCTAATCATTCGCACTTCTGCTGTTTGTTGCCTAGAGTAGGAGCTGTACATAGTCCAGCATTCTGAGCCATACATAATCGCGGGTCTAAACGATAGTCTGGTA
This sequence comes from Odontocerum albicorne, assembly GCA_949825065.1. Taxonomy (NCBI): domain Eukaryota; kingdom Metazoa; phylum Arthropoda; class Insecta; order Trichoptera; family Odontoceridae; genus Odontocerum; species Odontocerum albicorne. Next base: position 4,959,823 of record OX463847.1, on the reverse strand, counting down.
TACGTAAACCTTAGATAGTACGGTATCAATAGTACGTCACCTAGAAGAACCTGGTATCAATAATACATCACCTAGAGCCGAAAGTCGTATTGTTCTTGTATATTAAACGACAGCTTAAATTAAACAACATTTAGATACTGTTAAAGGAAAATCTTTTCTGTCATATTCCACAATTTAAGATTAGTTTAAACAGTTATATTAAGGCAGATAATCGTTTGAAGATGGCCCCTGTCAAGGTTTACCAGCAGAAACAATCGCTTCGGTATAAGAGCAAGTGTTACAAGATAGAATATTAATTTTAAAAAGTAGCAGGAAGATCATGGGCTTTATAGAGCCATAGTACTTTGAATTCTGCTTTTTGGTATGAATAGGGTGAGTCAAATCTTTTGACAGCTTTCCAAAATCAACAAAGGAAAAATTTTTTTAAAAAAATTTCAATTGTCACGGAGAATGAAACTATGGCTATATACCATGATCCTCTTTTAAAAAAAGACTTGATGGAGTGGTGCCGTCCGGGATCACCACGGCCCAAAAATCCATAGATAACAAAGGCCCAAAAAAATAATTTCAACTTTTTTTTTTATAATATCAAAGAGTTTTACTAATTGACATCAAAGAAATAAACACTAGGGCTACTGGCGAATATGATGTTTCATTAATATACAAATTTAAGAATGTCATAAATGCAAAACGGCGAAGAAAACTGTAGCGAGGTGTAAGCACACTTCTGTTGCTGCAAAGGCCGTTTTGCATTCAATATCGGTTTGCATTAATTGAACCACCCACTACATAGTCTCAACCTGGCCCACAAAGATTATTTTATGTTTTCAAAACTGAAATCCAATTTGAGTGGAAAAAAATAAAAGTGTTATACGTTTTGAGAAAAAAAAACGCCGCATGTTTTTTAAGTGGTATAGACAAATTAATTAACTGTACTAAAATATATTGAACTAGAGAGTGACTGATTCACATTTTATATCATTTGACCGAATTTTTCGACTTTACTACGTATTTGTAATAAATACTTTTAACACTCAGCTGAAACTTTCACATCCTCACATACTGAAATTAATTACAAGCTGTCACATACATATTTCCATCGACATCTTAAAAACAAAAACAATTAATTTATACCACAATTCTAATAATTTACAAGTGGTTCAATCTAGTTCGTGTTTTTTTTTTACCTCTTTAATATTTTGATATGGTTACCTGTCAAAATTTTCGTTTAATTGGTTCGTATGTTTATGAAATATTACGCTGAATATTTTAGGCCAAGATACTGCGGATTTTACAAGGATTATATTTGAAATTCGTCCCCCGTCTAGCCACTAAAATAACTCTCGTTACATTTTTCTCACGTCGCCGTTTATACGACGACAAAAATAATTGAAAAGCTCGCCATAGATTATGAAAAGTTAACTTAACTAAGGAAAGAGCTATGCGATAAATTATACAATGAGAATGATGCTACTTAAACTGTTTGAATATTATAAGAGTTGGAGGAATATCATAAGTATTTTTTTTAAAAAAGCTTTTAATAGTCAATTAGAAATTATTGCATATTTTTACGGGCTTCTTTCGCTTTCAAAGCATTTTCCAACTTAGATATTTATTTTGGGAGCACCGTTTATAGAGCATAAAAATATTATTTAAAGAAAGTTATTATGAGCATCACTTTATACGTTATTATAAACTTTACCCACTGTTCTTATGAACGTCACACGTTATGCGTTATTATAAACTTCACACGTTATTATAAAATCTACGTGTTATTATTAACTTTACGTTTTGTTATTAACTTTAAGAGTTATTAAAAACTTTTTTATTAATTTTACACGTTATTTTATACTTAACGCGTTATTATAACTTAACATATTCTTATTTGCTTTACGCGTTAGTATTAACATTCCACGTTATTATTAACTTTACGCGTATTCATTTTAAGCATAATTATTAATTGTAATTTATTTTATCAAACACTATTTATTTATTTATTATTACACATGACAAGAAATATACACAATTTGAGAAAAAAACAACAGGTAATTTGATTTGGACATATAATTTTAATGGATCTGGGTTTTTTGCCTTTCATTTGTCGTATCCCCAGTAAACTAGGCTTTTGCCTGTATCTCACTGAGGATATTTAGCATGAAAAAATAAATCGATACTTCTTTCCGATTTTTAATTACACAAAAAAAAAACCCGTTGCACGCTCTCATCAACCTGACAAACAGTGACACTCAACTACAACTTTTTTGTAATGGTGTAACCTTACCGGTTTCAAGGCTTTTACCTCATCATCAGGGGAGCACAAACAATACTTGTTTGTGCTCCCCTGATGATGAAGGGAAAGCCTTAAAATCGGTAGTGTTATACCGTTACAAAAAAGTGGAATAAACAGTGTTTGATAAAAAGAAATTACAATGTCTTTAAACCTCCACAATGTTTATGCCTTAACTATAAATAATTTACATAATTATTAACTTTACATGTTGGTGTTAGTTTTACGCATTATTATTAACTTTACACGTTATTTATAGCTTTACGCGTTCTTATTAACTTTGCACGTTATTATTAACTGCACGTTATTATTGACTTGGCATGATATTAGAGACTTGTAGAAATAGGGTCGATGATGATGGAAAAAGTATGGTTGTATCAAGTGAATGATATTTTGAAAGAATTAAACGTAAAAAGTCTAAGAAATTGTAGGAATTGTTTAGAGATAGGAAAATCTGGCGCTCTGTCATCTCTGCCTAGCTCGTCAGGAAAATGGCGTTGTGGTATGTATGTACGAGTATATATGTAATCCGCTTAAGTGAAGCTGCCATCTCTGTTTCACGTCAACAATTTTAAAAGTTAAAAGCTCTGTAGCCTTTGCAACGATTACAATTAAAATTTACACAAATCACTGTTAGCAGGATGAACTGAATGCACTAAAAATGTAAATTAAGTTTAAGGAGTTACTTTAAAAAATACATCAAATAAATAAAACCATACGTTTTAAATAGGTACTTTTTACCCAATTTTACAAATTATTACAACATTAAAAATGTATTACTTATTAGAGAACCTTTTCTTAATGACGTTGAAAAGATACCTATGATATCCTAAATTAAATTAAATTACTTGTACTCAACGCCCGTTCACTTTCCCGCAGCGTACCTTGAGACAGTTCTCCAAATTATTTTTCAAAATCATCCCTTCTGTTGAGACAATCTTTTTTTAAATGGCTTATGTCACTAAGGACATTAAAAAGGAGTTTGTGGTTTATTATCCTACCTAAGAATAAAGTATTTCAACGTTATCAAAACTAGACGTACTTTGATTTAGTGCGTCCACCGATTAAATTAAACGAAAATATTTTCAAATAAACGCTTGATTGATTTATAACAATTTACAAACTTCGGTTTTAGTTACTATAAATCAATCAAGCGTTTATTTATGCTTTTCAAAAATGTGAAAATTGAATGTAAAAAAGGGAATAGTATTTCTAGTGAAAGTATAAAACTTATTTGTGAGTAATCTATGTAATGCTCAGGATTTTTCAAGTATTGTGAATTATGTTGAGAAAATTAGACAGCATTTATTTTTCTACTGAGTTAATTAACTGTGAAAAGAATTTAGTTTAACATAGACTATCTTAGAACAAACCTCTGTGATAATGTTCTTTTGTTAAATTTAGGTCGAAAAACATTTCTTCCTATCAAACTTTAAAAAAATCAAATATTCACATATTTCATGAGCATATACACCAACTAAATGTTCTTAAATAATTCAATATTTTCTTTCTTTCCTTTGCGTATGACGAAAGTTATTCTGTTAGAATGACTCGTTATTCACAAAGGCGATGTCACGATTTATTTTCTTCCAATAACTTTTGTTTACGAATCGGATAATATATACAATCATAAACCGTTTTATGGTGCAAACTTGAAATATTTCCAAAATTTTCAAATATAAAAATCATATCGTAAAAATTACAGATATGAAATATCGTTTGCGTTGCTTTTTATTTATGGAAATAAATCTCGTAATATTTTATCAAGTTCCATAAAAAAGTTAATATAAAATAGCGTTAAATATAAAATAAGTAAAGACTTGTTTTAAAAAATAACGTCTTGATTTTGTAGTGACATTGTGTTTATGTTTTACTACACGATATTTTATTTGCAGTTCACCAACACTTATGTGATATTACGAGTCAACTAGTTTCAAAGTCTACAGGGTTCTTCGGCAGGTTACAAACTTTCAGTTTCAGGCTTCTTCGGCAGGACTATCAAGGCTAACGAGAAATTATCTAAATCGTGAGAATCATACTTTTTCTATCGATGATGCCGAATTCTTATATATTAGCGGCAACGGAAATAAATTGGACAGATTAGAGGCCCTATAAATTTCTAAGTCAGTATACCGATCGGAGCATCTGTTGAGCAGTTATTTCCCCAAAAGCTCCCCGCTCTTGGCCGAAATTATCCCTAGCCTTCCTCACCCCCCTACCTCCAACCGTTGAAGTGTCTATATCGGTACCAGTTCGAACAGCATTTAGTCTTGTTTGCGCTCCCTTGAAGATGAGGTGAAAGCCTTGAAACCGGTAGGGTTATACCGTCACAAATAAGTGGAATAAACAGTGTTTGTTAAAAATAAATTACAATAAACAACACAAAAATTTAAATCAGTATTGCCCACGTTGAGAAAATATATGTTACATACTCAAATATAACGCCATATCCCTTCAGAAGTAGGCAAAGAAAACTAACCTCCAAACTTTTCCACCTAAGTCTATTACTTTCACTTCCTCCATACTTATACATATCGTCATACACAATCTTCCATTATTTTTTATACATCTCTCTTTGACTTCATTCAAAATCTGGTTCACTTGATCTACCTATGTTTTCCTCGGTCTACCTCTTTAACGCACGTCTTGCACTTTTGACTTGTGTACTCGCTTAGTCACTTTTTTGTCATTCATTCTCTACACATATCCAAAGCATCTTAATTATCCTTTCTTCGTCATACTAAGAACGTCCATTTTATCCGTGCATTAATTCTTTATATCTTCATTCTACCTTATGTCATACATTGACACTCCACACTTTTTCCCAGAGCACGCATCTTCACTGTATTAACCTTTTTTAATCTTCGATCTTCTTCGATTAAGATCAAGATTCAATTTCATGCGTATAGGCTGGCACCAATACATTATTTTTTATTGTCTTTTTTGGTTTTTTAATACAGCGCGTTGATTTTATACTACATTAGGTGCTCCGTTCACCTTGTCCCCTGTCGCTATCCTTCTTTTAAAGTTCCTTTCAATTTGCCCATCATACATAAAAACACTTCACAGATAACCGAACTTATCAACCTGCTCCAATTTCTCTGAGTTAAACTTTTCAAGACATTAAGACTTACCAAATATGTCCGAGACTGTAGCATACTCATTATAAATAAATAAATAAATAAATACAGGTTTATTGATAGCAACAAAGTATGTACATAATACATTTAGACACATTTCAAGAACACATTAAAAAGATAATTCATTAAAAAACAGAAGCTATCAAAAGGTAATAACATCCCCCCGGCCAAGATACACCCCACCAATATAGGACGAGCCCAGCCACGGGGACACAAGATGTTTTTCAGCCCACACCCTTGAACACGTAGAACAAGAAGATAAAAAAAACACAGAAAATAAATAGATGACAAAAAAAAATACATTCAAGAGAAAAGAGATTAAAAGGTCCGGGCTCATCCCATAAACATTCCCCCGGCCGAGATACACACCACCAATGTAGGGCGAGCCCGACCGCAAGGACATCGGGGGGCTTCCATCCCACACCCCCGCATATCTAGATTAAAGAATAAATAAAAATAATAAAAACATATGGCAGAAAACAAAATAAAAAGTAAACCGACATATAGCACCTCAGGTTAACTGTCAGCAAGAACGAAAAAAAGAAAAGCCTCAAAGGAGTCCAAATTTTATAAAATGATAAATGGGAAATGAAATAGTTGAGACAACATTGAAATAGTTAGGCAGTAATACATTGAAATAGTTAAGCAGTTTTAAAAGAATGCATGAGAAGATAACGCACAAACACGTACGCACAATCCCCGATTCACCACCAGCGAAAAGAGAGAAAAGAAAGAAAAAGAAAAAAAAACAAATAAGAGACCTATTGACCACTGAGAAACCCACTAACCACTCAGAAGATAACACTTTAGAGCATTTCTGAAGGTACAACTATTCACCCGCTCCTTCAAGGCCTGGGGCAACTCATTCTAGCATTTGCTGGCTGAGTATGAAAAGGATCCTTTGAATAGTGTTAGATTATGGTTTGGGATAAGTAAAAGAGTTTCGTAGCCGTGATAGTTTCTAGCCCAATTCAGATTTTCGAAGAGATAGAGTGGCATTTGTGTACTGGTAATTTTATGCATGAGAACGCTTAAGTGAAGAAACCGTCATTGTTTCATGTCAATAATTTTAAAAACTCTCAAAAAAGTTAACCGCTGAGAACTGCTGCGATAGAAAATATACGGAGGATGTGTTATTTGTAGTTTCTCAGCCTTACCCAAAGATTTGCTAGATTTCTAGACCTTATTTCCTCCAACTGTCGCCTCTCATTTCATTTCGTCGCCTTCTGTAAGCTATAACTCACTCTCAAAATATGTGTTCATGAAACACGCAAGTGTCCAGACATTTTTCCACAGAAAATATCGGAGTATTTCTTGTGGTATTTTGTGTGAGGACATCAAGTCATATTTTTCCATTTGGGGTCTACCGTTCACGTTCCTACCATAAAAAGATGCCACTGGTGTGAATTCAAGAGAAATGCCAGGAATCTCCCGCAGTGGCTTTCGATTTGCCCCTCATCTTTTTACAACGCGTTTCTGAAGCTGTGGTACATCAACCCATTTACAGGAATAGGATTTTATTGATTAAAATTTCAGGACATTTACAAATAATTAAGTAAAGACGCTTGACTTTTCAATATTTTAAACAAATATAAATTTTATATCTTTTTTAAGATGGGCATATTTTATAATTGTATAAATATTGAGAATAAAAAGACCTGGCACAAAGTACCCAAATCAAATTAATTAAAATTTTAAAGTGGGGAGAGTGAAAAGTATTTACATAATAAGACACATCCCACGATGTGGTTGTTTGGGCGTGGCAGAAGCGAATAATGTGCGCCAAGATAGAACGAAGTGGAGATCGGTTATCTCTGCCTACACCAATTACGGTATGGCGTGATGGTTATGGTAATGATGAAAATTATGATTTATTTATTTATTTTATTTATTTAACACATGATAGAAAATATACATAATTAGCGAAAAAACAACAGGTAATTTAATTTGGACACACAATTTTAATGGATCTGGGTTTGTTGCCTTTCATTTGTCGTGTCCCCAGTAAACTGGGCTTTTGCCTGTATCTCACTGAGGACATATAGTATGAAAAAATAAATCGATACGTCTTTCCGATTTTTGATTTTATAAAAACCCGTCGCACATTCTCATCAACCTGACAAACAATGACACTCAATTACATATGTATAAATCACGCGAAATTAAACTCCTCACACTTCATCACTTTAGACAGACCAAAAACATTCACCCCACAATATACCGCACATAATCATAAAAATAAAAACAAAAATATAAAACAACGAAAAACACCACACTCAAGAGCTCACACAAACCTTTTCCACAAGTCATTCCTCTTGCAAGCCCAAGTACTCAAACTCCTGTCGCAATAACAACCACGCTCCGATCGACTGCCTAAATTGCAGGAAATTTATTAATTATTTTTATAATCAATTTTTTGTGAAACCTGCAATATATGTTTTCGTGTTAAGGTACATCCCCCCCAAACTGATATACCGTAAGAAAGTGCTGACTGACATAAGGCAAAGTATATACTTTTAAGAATATTTTCACTGAGCATATTTCGAATCATACAAAATATAGTATGTATCCTAGTGTTCTGAGTTTTGTGCTCAAAGCGTCAATACTCGTATGACAACAGAAAAACGAAAAATATTTATATTTTAAAAATACTTTATAAACACATACTATCACGCAATTTCCCTGTTGGAGTAAGCAGCGAGGACAGAGCATCAGACTTTTCTATCTCGATAAACATCTTTAGCCTGTTACACAATTAAATACGTTCTCATAAAACTCCTGCAATTTCTCTGAGTTTCCATGTGTCCTTTTTTTCCAAATATCATTCAGAAATATCACTCACTTGATCCAACCATGCTTTACTTGATTTTCCTTTCACTCACATTCGCACTATAAATATATTTTTTTGTAAGTCTTACTTCATTCTTCCTTCCACATAGCCAAACGATCTTAGTGAGTTCTTCTTCATCTTACTCAACACATCGGTCTTAAGTTGAAAATCATCCCTTATTACTTAATTTTGTTTTCTATCATATATTGTCACCCCATGTATTTATCTTAATACACACATTTCTACAGTATTAATTCGGCTCTTTTCAGTCTCATTCTATGCTCACGTTTCCCTCATATTTATCAAAATTGGTTTTAAAATACGTTTTTAAACAAATGATTACCTATTGAAATATTTCAAAATTCTAAAAACTCGAAAATTAAGAAGTACTCCATGAAAAGTTAAACAAACACTGTTTTAAACCAATGGCGTGTAAACTAAAACATGGGTATCACTCGAAGTGGACGGGAAAATTTCGAGTAACACAAAAAAATCAAAGATATCATCCTTTTCTCATTTACAATATCAAATATATCATCCTTTTCTCGTTTACAATATCAAAGATATCATCCTTTTCTCGTTTACAACATCAAAGATATCATCCTTTTCTCGTTTACAATATCAAAGATATCATCCTTTCCTTGTTTACAATATCAAAGATATCATCCTTTTCTCGTTAACAATATCAAAGATATCATCCTTTCTTCGTTTACAATATCAAAGATATCATCCTTTTCTCGTTTACAACATCAAAGATATCATCCTTTTCTCGTTTACAATATCAAAGATATCATCCTTTCCTTGTTTACAATATCAAAGATATCATCCTTTTCTCGTTAACAATATCAAAGATATCATCCTTTCTTCGTTTACAATATCAAAGATATCATCCTTTTCTCGTTTACAACATCAAAGATATCATCCTTTTCTCGTTTACAATATCAAAGATATCATCCTTTCCTTGTTTACAATATCAAAGATATCATCCTTTTCTCGTTAACAATATCAAAGATATCATCCTTTCTTCGTTTACAATATCAAAGATATCATCCTTTTCTCGTTTACAACATCAAAGATATCATCCTTTTCTCGTTTACAATATCAAAGATATCATCCTTTTCTCGTTAACAATATGAAAGATATCATCCTTTTCTCGTTTACAATATCAAATATATCATCCTTTTCTCGTTTACAATATCAAAGATATCATCCTTTTCTCGTTTACAATATCAAAAATATCATCCTTTTCTCGTTTACAATATCAAAGATATCATCCTTTTCTCGTTTACAATATCAAAAATATCATCCTTTTCTCGTTTACAATATCAAAGATATCATACTTTTCTCGTTTACAATATCAAAGTTTCGACGTGAATTATCGATTTGCCTACAATAAATAAAAGAAAAACTAATTAAGGTTATCGCATATATATTCATTAAATACATCCGATTTTTTTTTTCAGTTTTTACACAGGACTTCCACATGTAACATGGTTTTATAAAAAAACTGAAGAAAATATAATCACGAATAAAAACACAACATCAATAAGAATTTCAAAATATTAAAATACTGGTCAATGGTATGTAACACGATATTTTAATCAAGGGGTAAATGTCAGAAGCACTGTATAACTTGAATCTGGGGGTCAAAGTAAATGGTGTATGCATCAATAACATCAGGTACGCAGACGATACGGTTGTTTTGGCAGACAGTATTGACGGCCTTCAAACGTTTATAGATAGAATTAATGGAGCCGGTGTGAGGCTGGGGCTGAACATGAACGTGAGTAAAACTAAGTTCATGGTGTTTGACCGGCAAGATCACGCAGGAGCACGTTTTACATTGAACGGTTCTGATATAGAGAAAGTGAAAACATTCAAATATATCGGAAGTATCCTAGTGGAAGACCTCGACTCAGAAACCGAAGTCAAGTGCAGAATTGAATCATCTCGTGTGGCTTTTAATAAAATGAGAAGCGTATTCTGCGGTGATAATCTAAACTTGAAACTTCGACAACGGTTAGTCAAATGCTACGTTTGGTCAGTGTTATTGCATGGAGTGGAATCATGGACCCTCAAAGTTGGTAGTATGAACCGATTGGAAGCATTCGAAATGTGGATGCACCGTAGAATGCTACGGATACCCTGGACGGATATGGTCAGCAACACGAGGGTTCTTCAAAGAGCCAAAGTTGATAGAGAGTTGCTGACTAATATTAAAATCCGAAAGGTCTCCTATTTGGGTAATGTACTTAGAGGAGCAAAGTACAAATCACTGCACCTGATCATCCAAGGCAAAATAGAGGGTCGAAGAGGTGTTAGCAGGAGGCAAATCTCCTGGCTTCGCAATATACGTGATTGCACTGGTATAGATAAATAAATAATAGGTTTATTAATAGCAACATAGTATGTACAGATTATATTTAAATAACACTTTTAAAACACATAAATTGCAGATAATACATTACATACAGAAGCTATCAAAAGGTCTGGGCTCATCTAATAGCATCCCCTCGGCCAAGATTCACCCCACCAATATAGGGCGAACCCAGCCACGGGGACACCAGATGTTTTTCAGCCCACACCCTTGAACACGTAGAAAAAGAATATATAAAAAAAATAAACACAGAAAATAAATGGATGACAAAAAAAATACATTCAAGAGAGAAGACACTAAAAGGTCCGGGCTCATCCCACAAACATTCCCCCGGCCGAGATACACCCCACCAATGTAGGGCGAGCCCGACCGCAAGGGCATCAGGGGGCTTCCATCCTACACCCCCGCATATCTAGATTAAAGAATAAATAAAAAAAATAAAAAAAAAAACGTATGGCAGAAAAAAAAATATAGGGAGCGTTGGGATCTTTTTCGGGCTGCCGGGGACAAAGATGTCTACTCTCAGGTGATATTCATCGTTGCGGGGACCTGACATGACTCTGGGAAGAAGAAGAAAATGTCAGACAAGAGAAAGTATGTAAAGTAAATAATTAGGGGTTGTTGTTTGGGAAATAATCTTTATGAGTACAATAATGCAAGAATTTATTAATACAGAAATAATAAGTTTTGGAAGAGCATGAAAAGAAAAATATATTTATTTCCCTTTCCTACATTTTATTCTTTCCTTCCCCGCGTTAAGTCATTTGTTCTGTATAAAAATACATTGTTATATCTATTTTCTTTTAGTGTCTTTATTTTCTACTTTCAAATTACTTTGTTTTTTTTTTTTCTATTCCTTTTTCTTTAATTCCAATGGAAATCGTATCTATTAACCCGTATTTGAAAACAGGCGTCTTACGAACAAGACCGTGGAAGTCATTGATTGTGAATTTTAAATTATTTTTTTTAATTAACTACAACACTGCAACTATAAAGATTGCGTACCGTCATCTGTCACTTTCAACAAAATGCCTTTCAAATGAAATATGTTTGATTTAAACCCATACCATCACGCCGTCTCCCTGTCGTGGTACGTTTATGTATGATTTAAAGGAGAGAGCGCATCTGACTTGACTATTGCAATACACATATTTCGCTTCTTCTATGTCCATACACCTTCTAATACAATTCCTACGATTTCTCTTACTCATTTTCAACCATATTTTTCTTGGTCTTCCACTCACATTTCTTCATATCTTCGGATTACATTCCCAAACAATCTTAGAGTGCTCTATATTATCTTACTTAATACATAAGCCTTAAGTTCACATTCGTCTCTCGTAACTCTATTGCGTATTCTTTCATACATTGCCACCCCATATATTCTTAAAAGTGAACGAATTTCTACAGTTTCCCCTCCATACATCAACATTGCGGTAGAATCCTATTGTGAACTCAGCAAATTTTTATATCATTTTGTGAAAATATTAATCATTCTATAGTATAATTCAACAGGAATAAAATTTCATTGAATTCACCTTTAAACGGTTTACTCAATATCTAAAGGGAGGATCTCACCCCTTTCTAATCCCAAATCGTATTCAGTGTCTCGTTGCAACATAAATTTGCCACACAATGCCCCTACCTTTCCACACACCACCCTCCTCAACAACTTTGCTGTCTCCTACATTTTCCACTTGGTCTCTCTCACACCGAATCCTAAATTGTGCCCTGGCTCGAAGATTGGAGAGGTCCACTCTACCGTGAAATGTTTTACATCCTTTGGTGAGATATCTCCTCGAAGGAATTTGTACAATGCGATAAGCGGAATCCAATGCACTTTCATTCTGGATCAATGGACGAAGAAAGGAAATAGATATAAATTTTCTCCTTTCTTGTAAAATATAAAGCTTTTGGAAATGGCCAATACATAAAGTTGAAAAGAATATTTATTTATTGAAAATATTTACAATTATAAAATTCGAATTAAAGTATTGAATGCACATGATTACAAAATCAACGTGTTATGAAAAGTATAAACATTAACACGACTCATACATAAAAAATAACAGAAAGGCATATATGTATGTACCTCCTACCATACATATAATACAAACTAGTGACAGGTGGAGGCTAAGGAAGTCTGTTACATACAAAAAAGTATAAACATTAACACGACTCATAGATAAAAAATAACAGAAAGGTATACTCGTATATGTATGTACACCTCCTACCATACATATAATACAAACTAGTGACAGGCCGAGGCTAAGGAAGTCCGTTATATACAAAAAAGTATAAACATTAACACGACTCATACATAAAAAATAACAGAAAGGCATATATGTATGTACACCTCCTACCATACATATAATACAAACTAGTGACAGTCCGAGGCTAAGAAAGTCTGTTACATACAAATAAGTATAAACATTAACACGACTCATAGATAAAAAATAACAGAAAGGTATATATGTATGTACACCTCCTACCATACATATAATACAAACTAGTGACAGGCCGAGGCAAAGGAAGTCTGTTACATACAAAAAAGTATAAACATTAACACGACTCATAGATAAAAAATAACAGAAAGGTATATATGTATGTGCACCTCTTACCATACATATAATACAAACTAGTGACAGGCCGAGGCTTAGGAAGTCCGTAACATACAAAAAAGTATAAACATTTTTGTTGCCATTGTGCTATATTAAGACATTTGATAATTTTTTTCTTGGTATTTGATTTAATTGGGTTAATACCAATTCATGCAGAATTTCTTGGTCTCGATTTCTCCAGGACATTATGTTTCAGCATGCCAGTCTTGTTAGGTTTGTTTCTCGAATCGTAGTCATTTTCCTAGCTTTGGTCGTTACCTTTTTCATTACCTTGTCCGAGGCTGTGTGAGCAGGTCTGAGAGCGTATATATTGTTATCATGGGCATGTTGCTGGCCTTACCCATGATCCCTCCTCCTTTCTCATCCGGGCTGAGAAAGGAGGAGGGATCAGGCCAGGGAATGGCCAGGGAAAGTATCCCCCAAGCAAACAGACCTCCAGGACGACCTCCCAAAAGATGGAAAGACAGATGGCAGTCGACGTCGCAAGAGGCAAACAATGATGCAGGACCATAACAGGCCAACAGGCCTAAAATAAGATGATGAAGAAGAAGGGTTAGTACCTGTATCAAAAGTAAAACAAAATAAAAGAATTATTAATTTTGATGAGACCTCCCAAAAGGCTTGCCTTCAAATGTTTAAGTTGCACATGCGACTCATATATCTAACAGAGGTAGACCATTCAATGCGACAGGTCCAGTAACGATTAAAGCCCTACCATACTGCCCCGCCGTAATGGAGCCAATAAATGTACAAAACATGGTCACTCTTTTCACACGTATGAAATTCACAGCTTTGTTTATAAACAATGTATTCAGAGACCTTCAATAAAGACAAAATAAAAGTTTCAACACAATTTAGGTGACCTAATAAGAAGTAATAGGAGATAAGAGGCACTTCCATAAAGTAAAAGCTATTTGAATATCACATTTCGTCGGAAGTAATCCAATTAAATTTGAGGCACACCCGGCAAAGTCTCCTTTCACCGCAAACAGGGGTGAAGTCGGTGCGGAGACGTTGTTTAGTCCATACCTGAGGGGAGATTCATTAGACGTGAAACGATTGACATCATCATCATTTCCATCGTTCCTCATTACTGAGGGGTGTGATCTATGGGTTGTTGGTGGTAAAGGTTGCGATGACATATGGGCGGCCGTGGTCCAGCTGTCAATTTTCACGCTAAGTAAAGAGGCGCCCCAGGCTCGATTCCTGACAGATTAAATTTCGATCTGGTTTTACTCTTAGACTGTTTTACATCTGGTGATTTATATTTTTTTTGCTTCTATTTTTTTTATTATTATTATTTATTTCACCTGGCGTGTTTATTGCCATGTGGTAATCTCTTCCAACCAACCAGAAAGGTGTTTTAATGGGCACTAAGTTAAAACCAGACTATCTATTCTGCTTCTCATAAATTTTTATAGCTCTGTTATGTAAAAATAGCTATTAAAAAACGCTGCCTAGCAAAAAACTACAGCAGATTAATCCAATCCAAAAAAAAAACAATTTTATACAGCGCCATTTGAAGAGCAAACTCTCCTCAAGAGTGTTCAAACTCGGGACACGAAACAACTTTTATTAAACAAATCACATCTAGCAGCTATAGCGTGCCAAAGGGAGTCGTGTATGATTTATTTTGCATCGAAATTTTTAGTATGATCTCTCAAGACTGGGTGCTTGTTGAAATACAACGGCTTGCATATATTGAACTAATACGCACACAGGCGTCTTCCATCTGCATGATGGATGACAATCTTACTTAATCACGAGGAATTTCTTATCATTATCATCACACGTTCCCACTCTTAATCACGAGGAATTTCTTATCATTATCATCACACGTTCCCACTCTTAATCACGAGGAATTTCTTATCATTATCATCACACGTTCCCACTCTTAATCACGAGGAATTTCTTATCATTATCATCACACGTTCCCACTCTTAATCACGAGGAATTTCTTATCATTATCATCACACGTTCCCACTCTTAATCACGAGGAATTTCTTATCATTATCATCACACGTTCCCACTCTTAATCACGAGGAATTTCTTATCATTATCATCACACGTTCCCACTCTTAATCACGAGGAATTTCTTATCATTATCATCACACGTTCCCACTCTTAATCACGAGGAATTTCTTATCATTATCATCACACGTTCCCACTCTTAATCACGAGGAATTTCTTATTATTATCATCACACGTTCCCACTCTTAATCACGAGGAATTTCTTATCATTATCATCACACGTTCCCACTCTTAATCACGAGGAATTTCTTATCATTATCATCACACGTTCCCACTCTTCTCGATCAAATGTCGTTTACATGACAGTGTACAGGTTTACCCACCGTAAATTTTTTTCACCTGATCAGTAATTTTTCTGGCGTTTTGTCTCTGCCTTTTAATCCTGACACTTATTTTGACCCTTGATCTTCAGGTTATCCGACTCACTTCTAGAAATGTGCCCGTAGATTTCGCTGAAAGCATATTGATGACAGTCGTACGTCACATCTAGCTCCTGGGGTATATAGAGACCATGTAGCTTCTGGCAATCCATGGGATTCTTAGCATCCAAAGCCCATACCACATATCAAAGGGATTCATGCCCATTCGCGGACCTTTATTGACTAAAAAGAACCATGTTACGAAAATACCCGAATCGAAATTTTCGAAACCAAGATGTAATTGTTTTAATAATCAAACAAACTACCACATTAGAAAAATCAAAAGGACTATTATGGTCTGGAAATCAAATGAACTACTATAGAATGAAAATCAAACGAATTGCTGTGCTCTGAAAATCAAACGAGTTACCATGTTATAAAAATTAAAAACGTTTCAATGCTCTGGAAATCAAACTAAAAACAGTTTTCTGGAAATTAAATGACCTTTTTTTTTTTATTAAACAGTAAATTATTGTACAAACATTTGTCAAGGCTATACCTATATACAAATTTATTACTTAACTAATCATTATTATATGTTATAATTTATGAACTAACTTAATCTTATTTTCCTACATGTCATTTTATTTTATTTTTTACAATCTTAATATATGATTTCTTAGAAATAATTAACACCAACATACTACTTATAACTAGATAACAATTCTTACACTTATTAATCAGCAAAAACAAGTCCACTCGTTCAGGCTACTTGTATTCCATCACATTCACTCAGACCTTGGTCGTCCCAGCTAATACTGTAGGTGGACTTGTCAGGCAACAGATAATGCTTCGGGAGCTTGTGCTTACGAGTATAACGGAAGGGTAGGTCGGATTTACTTTCGTAAGCCCCCAGGGCAGCGACTGAGGGATTGCTGTGAAATTAAATTATCTACTATACTCAAGAAATCAAACAAGGTAAATTAAACGAGATACCATGGTATAAATATCAAAGGAGGTACCATACTATAAAAAATTAACTAATTGTTTTGAAAATCAAACGAGCTTCTTTACACTGGAAATCAAACGAGTCACTAAAGCATGAAAATCAAATGATTATCCATGCTCTGTAAATCAAAGAATTTGTTACCATGTTGTGGAAACCAAACGAACTACTATACTCAGAAAGTTAAATGAGGAACCATGCTATGAAAATCGAACGGGTTGCATGTTATAGAAATCAAACGAGCTATCATAGCATTGAAATCAAACAAACTGCTATGCTTTAGATATCAAACTAGCTACCATAGCATAAAAATCGAAGGCGCTTTTATGCTCTGAATACCAAACGACCTACCATGTTATGAAAATAAACGAGTACTATACGTTGTGGACCAAAACGACCTATTTTGCTCTGAAAATAAACGAGCTACTAACTATCAGTTCGATATTTCATCGAGGCAGCTTCCTTTCACCCTAGAATAAGCTCCTCCTCTATAAAACCCTTACTCGTCCTATCTTGACATATGCTGCACCCGTTCGGGGTAGTGTGAGAAACACGAATCACCTGAAACTCCAGAGAGTGCAGAACAAGGCATTCAAGATATCTTTTAACACCCATCCCAGAACAAACCTCACCCGACTTCACGCCGAACAGAGAGAAGAAACCCTATAACACCATATCCTCGCTTGGACCGTGAAATTCTATAAAAGCCAACAAAATCACAACAATCCCTTAATCGCTGCCCTGGGGGCTTAGGAGAGTAAATCCCTTTCGTTATAAGCACAAGTTCTCGAAGCATTATCTGTTGCCTGACTAGTCCACCTACAATATTAGCTGGGACGACCAAGGTTTGAGTGAATGTGATCGAATACAAGTAGCCTGAACGAGTGGACTTGTTATTAATAAATAATTAGTTGTAAGAATTGTTATCTAGTTATAAGTAGTATGTAGGTGTTAATTATTTCTAAGAAATCAAAACTATGCTCTGGACCAAAATGAGCTACTTTGCTCTGGAAATAAACGAGCTTCCAAAAATGTTCTCTGGAAATAAATGAATTAGTAAAAATAAGCTCTGAACTAAAACGTGCTTATCTTGTTTCTGGAAATAGATGATCTACGAATACAATAATTTTGCTCTGGGTCAAATCATGCTCCATTGCTCTTGAAATAAATTAGCTACAAGAACTGTTCTGAAAAATAAACCAACTACTGTTCTGATAATCAAACGAGGTGGTACTATACTCCTCAAATGTAATGAAGATTACTGTTACCATGTAGGCATACTAAGTTGTTACAGATTACCACCCGAATCACGTATTCATTTCCTAACCAAAGTTTCCCTTCTTTGAATCTAACAGTAACATGACTTCATTAATTTTATAAATGTTTAAAGCCTTAATGTTCCATTGTCTCACGGATTCACTGATTGTCTACCATTTGTTCAATGTTCAGATTTTTCCCAAAAAAACCTGTTGGCAAATTGCCGTATAAAAGTAAATTAGGTCGTTATTGAACTACGCTATACTAAAAGAAACGGATGGTTTCGTTTCTCTTTTTGCGTAATTTTGAGGCTGAATGTTGAATACAGATGAGTGGAAATTTTTCAGATCGTAATACATATGTTTTGAATGTAGCTTTATCAACAAAACCTGCGATTTTCTAGACAACTTCTGAAAGTTTTTTTTTTTTTTCTTAAATATATTTTTTAAATAACTAATAGGTTTATTGATAGCAACATAGTATGTACAGATTATATTTAAATAACACTTCTAAAACACATAAATTGCAGATAATACATGAAATACAGAAGCTATCAAAAGGTCTGGGTTCATCTAATAGCATCCCCTCGGCCAAGATACACCCCACCAATATAGGGCGAACCCAGCCACGGGGACCCCAGATGTTTTTCAGCCCACACCCTTGAACACGTTGAATAAGAATATATATAAAAAAACACAGAAAATAAATAGATGACAAAAAAAAATACATTCAAGAGAGAAGACACTAAAAGGTCCGGGGTCATCCCACAAACATTCCCCCGGCCGAGATACACCCCGGGGAAATGTTTGTGGGATGAGTATGGAAAAATTTCCATCCCATATATCAAAAACGACACTAAATTTTGCGTTGAACCATCACCGGGTATGTCCTAATTAAGAATGTTTTATGTTATTTCCTGAATAAGACATTTTTCATTTTTAAAAATAATTACTCTCAGTTAATTATGTTCCAATAAACCTACGATAATATGTTTCAAATAATTCCATATTAATTAATCAAATACCAAAAGGGTTGAAATTTTTTAATATCCCGCTCCTTGAGCGATTTTCATTAATTCAGTAATTTTCTAGCACGTGTTCATTAATATGTTATTGGAATTCTTTAAGGTCAAATAACGAAAAATTCCTATGATCTCGAATTTCAAACCTTAGAAATGCTCTCAAATGATTATTAATTTTTAATTATATTTATACGATGAATATACTATTTATTCTTAAACCTCGAAACACTAGGCAAAATCGGAATTACACTGCGTAGGGACCACTGATCTTCCGCATGCAAGTTCATCGCGTGGTCATGCACCTCATATTTGCCATTATGTTATGCACCAATATTTATACACTAGGGAATACCGACGTCCCTGCATATTGTCAACATGCACGGTCAACGACCGATGAATCAACCTTTGAATATGTACAAAGATCACATACCAGAACGTCAATATTGTTTACACGCAAATAATATTTACGTCGCATTCCACGGCAGAAAGAGAACGCATCGCGTTGTCTCACCGTTTCGGCAATAAATATTCTACCCACTATATCATTGGCAACGTCTGCGACCACCTCGGCACGCACAGGAGTGAGATCAAGATATACTGCGGACGCATTCACGCGCCTCGTTCTGAAATTGTATATATACCTACCTATCGACAAATAAAGATCACTTATTATTATTCACTTGACCATTCATCGCTGTTTACTATTTATCGATTATTCACTCTCACTTTTTCGCATTCCTGAATCGACGTATTTTATTTTAAATACAAAACAAATCAAAATCATCACGACGTATCAGTAAAGCATTCCGCTAAATTGATGACCCCGCTAAACACTTATCGTTTTATTACACAACAGTCTTCTCCCTGGCTCCATCCCAACCCACTGTCTGCAAAGACTGTTGGGGTCAGCTCTCCTCGTCCTCAGGTTGTATGCTCTTCTATCCCGGACTACGTCCCCCAGGCCGTGTCTTTGCATCAGGTTATCTTTTTGCACCACCCATGAATTATTTGGTCTTCTTCTGGTTGTTATTCAAGGAAGATCCATGGAGATTGCCTGGTTCACAATGTGATCGGGTGCTTTGCGTCCAAAGTGCCCATACCATCTCAATCGCCTCTCCTCCATCTTATTGTTGATGTATGTAACACCTAGGCTTCCACGAATGCGTGAGCTTTTTATTTTGTCTCTTAGGGACACACCAGCTGCACATCTTAGCATGCGCATTTCAGCAGTTTCTAGTTGCCTAGAGTAAGAGTTATACATCGTCCAGCATTCGGAGCCATAGAGGAGTGCGGGTCTGACAATCGTTTGGTATACTTTTCCTTTTAACTTTACTGGCATTTTCGGATCACATAGAACTCCCGTGATTGATCTGAAGTTCATCCATTCCACACTTATTCTATGTGTTACATCTGCTGCACATCCTCCATCGCTATGGATGAGTGACCCAAGATACTTAAATGAGTCACAATTTGGTAATGTTTCTCCATCCATTTGCATAACGGGAGTGACAGCATTTTTGTTCTCAAATGGTAGGTACAGATACTCTGTTTTCTTTCTGTTCAGTCTCAATCCATTGTCCTCCAAGATTCTTCTCCACCTTTCCGACATTTGTATGTATTATTACACTACAGTGTGAAATGTTAATTGCTATTTGGCATTATCTTCCAACCAAACAGAAAGGTGTTAGAGAGACTTTAGTGAAAACCAGTTAAGAACCCTTAATATAAATTCACTAATAGTATTTGAACTCAAAACTACCAGGTTGACATATTAAGTTTTTTCGTGGAAAATGGACAAAAACGCTTTACTTATATAAATAAATCAAACTTTGACTGTCCATTTTTTACAAATAAAGTTAAGGAACCTTTTTAAAGACATCGTAAACAAAAATTTTGTTTTTGAAGGTGCTGATTACATTTGGTGAATTGAAATACCAAAATGTTGTTTCTAAAACATATCATTTATATAAACAATAAGTGACTTATTAATAAGAATGACTTGAATTTAAAAAACAAGAAATCTAAATTTACTTGTTTTTTTTTTTGACGCTCAGTAACTAACTGGCTAACATTAAATCTTAAAGCTCTGAAAATATTATAAATCTAATTAAACAATGTTTTTTAGTTCTGTGTGGTTTTTCTTTAAATGAAAGGCAGGCGATTTAGTGTATTTATTTACAGTGTATTATTCAGGCTATTTAGTGTATTTATTTACAGCGTATTATTCAGGCTATTTAGTGTATTTATTTACAGTGTATTTATTATTCAGGCTATTTAGTGTATTTATTTACAGTGTTTTATTCAGGTGATTTAGTGTACTTGTTTACAGTGTATTATTCAGGCTATTTAGTGTATTTATTTACAGTGTATTACTCAGGCTATTTAGTGTATGTATTTACAGTGTATTATTCAGGCTATTTAGTGTGTTTATTTACAGTGTATTATTCAGGCTATTTAGTGCATTTATTAACAGTGTATTATTCAGGCTATTTAGTGTATTTGAAACAATGTTTTTTAGTTCTGTATAGTTTTTCTTTTAATGAAAGGCAGGCGATTTAGTGTATTTTTTCAATTTTATTTCAACAGTCAAACGACTTTTTTGATATAAATATTAAAAACAACAACATATATTATTTATATTTTATTTATAGTTAAGGCATTAACATTGTAGAGGTTTAAAGGCATTGTCATTTGTTTTATAAAATAATATTTATTCCACTTTTTGTAACGGTATAACCCTACCGGTTTCAAGGCTTTCGCCTCATCATCAGGGGAGCACAAACAGGACTGTTTATGCTCCCCTGATGATGAGGTGAAAACCTTGAAACCGGTAGGGTTATACCGTTACAAAAAGTGGAATAAACAGTGTTTGATAAAACAAATTTGAATATATTATTTAACATTTACATGTATGCAATATTGTGCAATAGGTAAAACAAGTTGAATGACATAACAAAGCAAATGCATACAAACCATTGAATGAATTCATTGCGGCAAGAACGAGTTCTTTACATTTCTCCTGTTAGTAGCTATTATCATATAAAAGTTCATACAATCCAATGAAAAGACAACGCCAGTGGCCAAGTTTGTAAGATGTCTGACTTTCAACTCGGGAGCTGTAGAATCGATTTTCGTTGGTACTAAATTTTATATTTATTTAGCGTTTGTCCTTGAAGGACGCGCTGATGATTTTGATTGTTTGGTATTTAAATAAAATACGTCAATTAGCAATGCGGAAGCAGAGAGTGAATGAATCGATGAATAATAAATAGTGATTAATGATTAATGATGCTTTATTTATCGGTAAGTAGATATTTATACATTTCAAAATGGGCGCGAGAGTGCGCCCGCAATATATTTTTATCTCACTCCTGTGCGTGCAGAGATGGTCATTGAAATATTGCAGACGTCGCGAATAATATTGTGGGTAGACAATTTGCTGGCGTAAACGGCGAGACAGCGTGATGCGTTCTCTTTCTACTGTGGAATGTATCGTAAATAGTATTTGCGGGTAAACAATTTCAATGTTTTGGTATGCGACCTTTGGACATATCCGAAGGTCGTTTCGTCGGTCGTTGACCGTGTGTGACGACAATATTCAGCGACGACAGTAGTTCCTACATTTATAACGGCTCTTTTCTGGTTTTCACTCAAGATCTCTTAACAT
Source organism: Odontocerum albicorne (assembly GCA_949825065.1). NCBI lineage: Eukaryota > Metazoa > Arthropoda > Insecta > Trichoptera > Odontoceridae > Odontocerum > Odontocerum albicorne. Next base: position 4,937,227 of record OX463847.1, on the reverse strand, counting down.
TTCTCCAGTTGAAAAAGATTGGCACATGGTAGAAAGCCTGTCAGCTCGTATGATATATTACAATACAACGATTTACCACCCCTGTTTTATCGGATTAAATATGTCCACTTTATGGTATAGAAAAAATAATCAAATTTATTTTTTTGCTTTCGTGAATTATTCATGAGCGAAAATGAAAATTAAACGTTTCGCGAGGTGTCAGACTAAACAACGAGGCGCCAATTTCGGCGCATATTTTCCCTTAGCTGAAATTCTCGTAGACAGGGTCGCGTCACACCAACACGGGCATTGGTGTAATTAGAATGTTGTGATGTATATTTATTTGAAATAATCATATTTATGGAGTAAACAAATAATATTTATTATACAGAAATATTTCTTAGGGGAGTGCTGGGGGTGACACAGGGTGGAGAGAAAGATCCAATATCAGTGCAGTCTAAAAACGAAACCCCTTTTTCTCATCTTAATTGAATAGGTTAGGTTAGTCAGTGCTTCTCAGACTTTCTTGTTGTAATAACCGGTATATATCTTTCATTATCACCTTAGGACCTCCTCATTTATTCTTCTTCTTCCTAGTGTCATGCCAGGTCCCCCCAACGTTGAATATCACCTGAGAGTTGACATATTTGTCCCCGGCAGCCCGAAAAAGATCCCCAACGCTCCTTATACCAGTACAATCGCGTTTATTGCGAAGCCAGGAGATTTGCCTCCTGCCAACACCTCTTCGACCCTCTATTTTTCTTTGGATGATCAGGTGCAGTAATTTGTACTTTGCTCCTCTAAGTACATGACCCAAATAGGACACCTTTCGGAATTTAATATTAGTCAGCAACTCTCTATCAACTTTGGCTTTTTGAAGAACCCTCGTGTTGCTGACCATATCCGTCCAGGGTGTCCATAGCATTATCCGATGCATCCACATTTCGAATGCTTCTAGTCGATTCATGCTGCCAACTTTGAGGGTCCATGATTCCACTCCATGCAATAACACTGATCAAACGTAGCATTTGACAAACCGTTGTCAAAGTTTCAAATTTAGATTATCATCGCAGAATACGCTTCTCATTTTACTAAAAGCCGCACGAGATGATTCAATTCTGCACTTGAATTCGGTTTCTGGGTCGAGGTCTTCCACTAGGATACTTGTTAAAAAAGATTTTTAAAATGTAGTTTTATTGACTTCAAAGAAATAAAATATGTAAATACCTCGAAGAAAATACAATATTTTGATATTACGGTTACCGCTGGTCCGCGGGCTAGCATTTGAATAGCACTGGGTTTAGTCATGTACGAGTACATAGAATAAGAATCAATAATAATAAACTGAATTGTTAAAGCTTGTCCTTTTTCCTTCCTTTTGTTTTTTATTAGATATGGAATACACTGAACAAACGACATATATTACCTAGTTGGTAAGACGCTTAGCTTTTCCATCTGAATTTGATTCCCGACGGTTTCCATTCATAAAGGTCTTGTCTGGAAAAAGGGTTTGTCTGGTAACAATACAAGTAATGCATTAGATGTGCGCGAGTGTAGTTGTCTCTTCAAGTGCGTTAGTATTATTAACACGTACGATCATGAACATTGATTTCCGTGCCTACTCCAGTGGTTCTTAGGCAAAGGCTTGATCAATAGGGCCGAAGACAATGTTATACTCCAGCCGTGTCAAATATGTTTGAATCACTTATTCGGATAAGTTGAAAAGACCATACAAATTAATAAAACATGACCAAATTCACTGGCCCCACTGTTGTACTGGATTCGATGGCACAACGAGTGAGAAGATTGGACCACACTGGCACGTTTTTTTTTAATAGAAATGACCAAAGTCATAGGTATTTTTATACCCGCTAATACAAAGCAGAAAAAATGCTTGTTTCGTTTGAGGGGAGTAGCACAGCGTGGGGATCGAACTGGCGACCTTCCGCAAGTCCAATTCATTACCACGCAGTCATGCATCTATTTCTAGATATATGATATACACATAAGTTGAGAGTAATGATAGGAAGTTTTAAACGATAGGAAAGAGAAAAGGTCTTAAAAAAATCAGACTTTTACCCTTTTTGAAAAAAATAGCAATCAACGTGAAATAGCTCATAGCTCCCTCGTCGGAAAACAGGTGTCTTACGTACCTCAAAGGATTAAAAAAAGAAGAATAAGTCCTCAAATATAATTATTATTATTCTTTCTCATACAAACTTTTCCCTTCCGCTCTCCCTCTGTGTATGAGTAACTTTTTTACATAAAAAGGCGCAATATTACACTACAGGTTCCTTCTTACAAATTATGTATGACCATATTTATTTTATTTATCTTTTTTAACACTTTTATTGCAAATACAATCTGGCGGGATTATTGCCAGGCACCAATCTCTTCCAACCAACTAGACAAAAGTAAATAAATCAAGTTACGTGGTCGCATAAATCATTCAAATGATTACCTATCCATTCTCACGAAATCTATAAAAACATACGTGAGCATATACCCACGAACCCCACAAAGACGGACAATCACCCGAACATTATTTTTCACATAAAGTGAGATATCATCAACCAAAATATAAAAAGAAAAGGAAGGGATGGTGGAGAGGAAACGAAAATAAAAATCAGGAATGAAAAACATTATTTTACTAGCTAGAAATTAAGAGTTTTTTTCAGTCGCTTCTTAAAGCATGCCAAGGACGGAGCGAGTCTTATATTAGTTTGTAACTTATTCCAGAGTATCACTGCATGGCCAGTAAAGGACGACGTAAAAAAAGAGGAGCGGTGAACTGGAAAGGCCAATAGACAATCTCTGTTTGAGCGTAGCGCTAATCCATGATTGGAAAGACGTTTCTTGGATTAGCGCTACGCTTATTGGAAAGAAAAGGAAAAAAAATATTCAGTACGTCGCCTCTTTTTCTATGACTGTGGTCTAAAGTATTTATCGAAAGATGACGAATAAAATATATAATTATTAATTGAACTAATACCTGACCGAAATCGAGCATCTCAAATTCCTTTAAAAGTGGTGGTGTAGAGTAATGAACCGATTTTTCAAGCTTAATTTTAAAAAAGCTCTTTTGAGCCCTGCACAATGCATTGTAGATCGACGGTGCACGGTGGCGATCTATTAGGTGTTAACATAAATTGTGTCCATTTTTTTCCAATTTAAAAATGAGTACCAAAAGTAAAACCAAATGGTAAATGTTATACGTCATTCAAAAGAAAATTTTCTGCTCTACAAGACATTGTGTTTGATTTTACGTTACATATATTATTTTATTTGATTACAAGCCTTCAATATGGAATGTCAAGTAGATGAAAGTGAGCATTTTCGACACCTCCTTCTGTTCGCGTTCAATCGAGGGAATAAAGCTGCCAAAGCTGCTCGCGTTTTTTGCGAAGTGTACGGTGAAGATGCTTTGAATGAAAGGACAACTCGTCGATGGTGTTTGCGTTTCAAAGACGGTAATTTCGACCTGAAAGACATGGAGCGTTCCGGACGACCAGTTGACTTCGATGAGGACCGCTTAAACCATATAATTTAATTAAGGAGTTCTTCATAAATAATGTGGTTTAAGCGGTCCTCATCGAAGTCCACTGGTCGTCCGGAAATCTCCATGTCTTTCAGGTCAAAACTACCGTCTTTGAAACGCAAAAACCATCGACGAGCTGTCCTTTAATTCATAGCATCTTCACCGTACACTGCGCAAATATCGCGAGCAGCTTTGGCAGCTTTATTCCCTCGATTGAACGCGAACAGAAAGAGGTGTCGAAAATGCTCACTTTCGTCTACTTGACATTCTATTTTGAAGGCTTATAATCAAATAAAATAATATATGTAACGTAAAAGCAAACACGATATCTTGTAGAGCAGAATTTTTTTTTCGAATGACATAACATTTACCATTTTGTTTTACTTTTGGTGCTCATTTTTAAATTGTAAAAAAAACGGACACAACTTATGTTACCGCCCAATATAATAAAAAATTCACTAAAACAATACTCCAAATTTTAATTATTTTTTTATAAGTATATAATAATGATATATATTTTAAGCGAACATTTTCATTATATTTATGTCAAACGGGAATATAAAAAAACAAGATAAGAGAATTTCATTTCAAATATAATAATAAAAATGACACAAATATGACGTCTGATATACTAAAACGCTGATGTGTCTGAAAAAATATAATAAATTATTTTCTTTCATATCAAAGTATATATTTCCTTTATTATCAAACGACCAATCTAAAATATACGTTTTGTGATAACCTAGAAATATTATATTAAATTCCCTAAATTGTACAAATTTCTGCATATCATTATAACTATGATTTATGAACACATTTTATGCAACGGAATTTAGTGCATTTCATATTCTTCTTCTTCCTCTTCTTTTAGGCCTGTTGGCCTGTTATGGTCCTGCATCATCGTTACCCTCTTGTGACGTCGACTGCTAGATGTTTTTCTATATTTAGGGAGGTCGTCCTGGAGGTCTGCTTGCTTAGGAGATTGGCCATTCTTATGGCTCTTGATTCCGCCATTCTGGATACATGTTCGTTCCAGAACCTTCTTCTCTGTCGTCCCCATCTGACAATATCTTCAACTTCGCACATCCTTCAGATTTCTGTGTTTCGTACTCTTTCACGAAGGGTTTTGCCAGCGATACTCCTGAGTACCTTCATTTCGCTGGTTTGAAGGAGATTTTTGGTTCTGACAGTGTCGGCTCTGGACTCGAAGCTGTGTGTCATTATGGGGTGGATGCAGGTCTTTTATATCCTCACCTTGCTTTGGATGTTCATCTACTTGTTTTTCCAGATAGTGTTCTTTAAACATCCGGAAATAGTTGCGGCCTTTTGTGATTGTTCAAGCACTTCGCCATAGAGGTCATTATTGCACATTATGCTAGCACCCAAGTATTTAAATTTTGTTAATTGTTCAATTGGTGTGTCGTTGATTGCCACACTCATGATCGCCACACTAGAGTCATACATTTAGTCTTGCTGATGGAGATTGACATGTAACCTAGAAATATTTTATTAAATTCCCTTAATTGTAGAAGTTTCTGCATATCATTGATCTTTATGTGAGGTGCATGGTCGCGCGGTAACGCACTGGACTTCCGTGCGGAAGGTCGTCGGTTCGAACCCTGCGCTTTGCTACTCCCGTCGAACGACACAGGCACTTTTTGCGCCTAGTGTTCGAGAGTATTAGGATGCCTATGACTTCGGTCATATCTATTCTTTAAAATAAATATAACTGTGATTTATGAATTGTAAATATATTTTATGCAACGTATTTAATGCATTTGTAGACTTAAAAAAGTGAGAAATTATTGAAAGATGAAGGGCAAATGTTGTTTAAATATGTGGGAATATTCAATTACAAAAGAATGTACAAGTTTAAAGCGCAAGGTATGCGTGGAAGAGTTAACCAAATTTTAAAAGGAGGTATAGTAAGACGTATATATAATAGAAGATTGTGTATGTCGATAATTAAGGGTATGTAGCGACCATGCTTGCGGTCACTGAACCCATTGAGGCGACCCTTGGCCGCTCGGTCATCGAACTCGCATTGTAAGGAATGCGAGACAAGCACCGGGCGACCTTCGCCCGCTCGGTCATTGAATTCACTATTAGCGGAGAACGAGACCTACAAAACAACGAATACCCTACGTGATGACAATAAATATATTGTGAGGCGGAGACGAGACGGCGACATATATCTTGCGCCGTCTCGCGCACATTCCAAATATTATAAATACCTACGTTTATCAATAAAATATCTCTTTGCATATTCCGATTTCAACGAGTTTAATTAAACCAACGATCATCCTCATCATCTCTCCATTAAGGAACAACCGTTCCTAAAGGTCTTTCAAATTGAGTGATATTTTAATTCTTGGATAAAACACAGATGGCGTCGCGAACTTGCCTGGGTCTTGTGACATTTGAGAAGAGTTATGTATGAAATTTATAAAAATGGGGTCGTATACAATATAACAACGCGTTCAAATTGTTGAATCATTTTATGTATTGTAATCTCCGGAAACGATGATGTTATTTGGCCACCAAGATCATGTGATCTGACACCGTTGGACTATTTTTTCTGGGGTTATGTGAAAAACCAAGTCTATAAAAATGACCCCCAATCAATTCCTGAGCTGAAGGATAAAATTGTTCGCGTTATACTTCAATGACCAATAAAAAGTTTTTTGAAATCAAAGCAAAAAATGTGTTTTATTCAAGAATTAAAAAAACTACTCAATTTGAAAAACCCTTTATGATACATATCGCATGTGAAGGAGGCGAAAATTATAATATATACTTGGATAAAAATGTATGGTGATCTTTTATTTCTGCATAGCCCGCAACTGACAAGGCCTGATGGCATGTATGTTTGTAACATATTTTTAATAAAATTCAAGATATAATTTTTTTGAAGAAAAATCGAAATCAATTGTTACCATGAATTATATTTTTTGTTCAGCACAGTCCATAAAATTAATATAAAAAATATTCGTTTATTTTTAAGATTATATTTTTTTTTAGTTTTTTGAGGGTGGATTTAATGTAGAATACGTCAGTGTTAATTTGACTAAATTGATTTTATCCAAGATCTATATTTTCTAACTATATTTTTCATGAACTACGTAGAGTAAATTTTTCCTAGTAAGCACTTTTAGCACTAAATGTGTTAAGGAAGATCTAGAAAAACGTGGCACGGTGACCAAATTTATCAAATTCTTCAACAGAGAAAAGTATTTTTAAGTGGAGAATATGCATGATGAAAGATCAAGCTAGAATCAAGGAAAGATATATACTCTCTGCTTACTCCAATAGAAGCATGACCAGATGGTGATAATGACTTTTGAAAAATGAATCTCAAATTTAATGTGAAGATTGTACTAATTATATATGACTGACTGACTGATACGAGAGTTGTAGAAATAACCATTTCTCGAATTCTCCCGTACTTATGTAGATTCCATTGCATAGATCGATGCCCTTGCGGTCGGGCTCGCCCTACATTGGTGGGGTATATCTCGACCGGGGGATTGTTTGTGGGATGAGCCCGGACCTTTTAATGTCTTCTCTCTTGAATGTATTTTTTTTGTCATCTATTTATTTTCTGTGTTTTTTTATCTTCTTGCTCTACGTGTTCAATGGTGTGGGCTGAAAAACATCTGGTGTCCCCATGGCCGGGCTCGCCTTATATTGGTGAGGTGTATCTTGGCCGAGGGGATGCTATTAGATGAGCCCAGACCTTTTGATAGCTTCTGTTTTTAATGTATTATCTTTTTTATGTGTTCTTGAAATGTGTCTAAATGTATTATGTACGAGTACATACTATGTTGCTATCAATAAACCTGTATTTATTTATTTATAATGAGTATGCTACAGTCTCTGACCTCGTATTTTGTAAGTTATAGTGTCTTGAAAAGTTCTCTCAGAGAGTTATTTGTTTGTCTGAATTATGATTCCTCCGATGCCACGACATGCATTTCGTTGATTTTTTTCTTACTTTTCGTTAACTTTGTTTTTCTTAAATTTTTCAAGTAAATACATAGAAGTTTCGAAGTGACTTTTGTGCATCAGAGTGTATTGATGCACATTTTTACTATTAATTTCTTAGAATGTTTTTTTCATTATTTTATACGTTAGGACTCCTGATTGCTTAAGCCTTTTTGTCTTTTTAACTGGTCTTGGTGACATGCATGTGCGTTTTGCTTTACGATATTTTTTATATATGATTCAGTATTTTTTTATAATTTTTAAATTCATGCCCACTCAAAATTCTAGTTGAAATATTTATCTACTAATCTTTTTAAATGACCGATACAAGTCTGTACATTGTAATAAAATAATATTGTATTCAAAATTTGTCCATTGAGGAAGCTTAAATCGAAACAATTGTAAACCTTAAATTTATTCAAAACAATATTCCACGAAAATTCCGTTAATCTCTCAGTTAAAGTAACTCGTACAAATCTAGTTACAGTTGTATTCCTTATTGAAATACAATCAGCCGCAACAATAGACCTGTAAGCACGCGCCCGTTTGCTTCCACCTCGAGGCACTCTGAGGCGCGAGATGAACGAAACGAAATAGAGTCTCATTAACACGTATTTACTGTGTCAATTAAGGGGTGCGTTATGGGGTTGTACTGTTTCTGTGATACTTGCTTAGGCGCCAGTATCGTACTAGGAAATTTTAAATTATTTAAAAAAAAACAATGATTTCTGGAAACGCATTTTATTGTTCTGTACTTTTTATTTTAAACTGTTCTCTACTCTATTGGACTGAATTTTATTTTTCATAACTGAAATGAACTTTACTTTAAATATACTCAATGAATTGTATTATAGTATACGTCACTAGACTCCATTGCTGTTTATATTAGTACGTTATTAAATTGTTAGATTTTTTATTAACTCCATTTATCAATTTATTTTTCCGGTCCTTTGTACATAACAGGTTACGCTAATTCGTACAAGGGCCAAACATAACAAGAACAAAAAACCATGTGTAAAACAAGTCAATATTTTAGGATTTATAGAGAATATTGTAAAAATGTATGTTACACTAAAACAGTATGACAAAATCTAGCCTGTAAGATAATATAAAAAAAATATTATTTCAAATACTACACTAAATTCAAGAGTTTCTTTCCTGAAGGAGCTGAGCGACACATGAAGTACGTCTATATAAATAAATAAATAAATATAGGTTTATTGACAGCAACATAGTATGTACAAAATATATTTAAAGCAACACTTCTAAAACACATAAATTGCAGATAATACATTAAATACAGAAGCTTTCAAAAGGTCTGGGCTCATCTTATAACATTCCCTCAAGATACATCCCACCAATATAGGGCGAACCCAGCCATGGGGACACCAGATGTTTTTCAACCCCCACCCTTGAACACGTAGAACAAGAATATAAAAAAAACACAGAAAACAAATAGATGACTACATAAAATACATTCAAGAGAGAAGACATTAAAGGTCCGGGCTCATCGCACAAAAATTCCCCCGGCCGAGATACACCCCACCAATGTAGGGCGAGCCCAACCGCAAGGGCATCGGGGGGCTTCCATCCCACACCCCCGCATATCTAGATTAAAGAATAAATAAAAAAAAAACAAAAACGTATGGCAGAAAACAAAATAAAAAGTAAACCCACATATAACTTCTCAGGTTAACTGTCAGCAAGAACGAAAAAAAGAAAAAGAAAGCCTCAAAGGAGTCCAAATTTAACGAAATGACAAATGGGAAATGAAATAGTTGAGACAATATTGAAATAGTTAGGCAGTAATACATTGAAATAGTTAAGCAGTTATAAAATAATTTATGAGGAGATAACGCATTAACGCGTATGCACAATCCCCGATTCACCACCAGCGAAAAGAGAGAAAAGAAAGAAAAAAAAAAGCTATATGAGGACACACAATTATAAACAATGTGATTGCTCTACCCACCGGCAGTGGGTAGAGCAATCATAAAGGCAGGTTAGTTCGACTTATAGGTTGATAGAACATTCTATGGGCGCGTTGTCTCAAATAATTATCCGGAATATACAAACATGTGTTTTATAGGATTGTATTTTGAGCATCAATCTTGTAATTTTTGCGGCCATCTTAATCAATCTGCAGATCACATTTTATAAATGGTTTGGGTATGTAGAACGAATGAATAGAGAAAGACTAACCAAATAAATATATGTTGCAAATGTGAGTAAAAAGTGTGGTAGAGGAAAACGGGATAGAAATTTTGAAGGAATGAAACATGAGAAGTCAGAGAAACCTAAAAGTTGTATGACTAAGTGTCCAGATTTGAAAGTCTGACGCTATGTCTTCATTGCCTACCTCGAAAGGAACATGGCGGGATGGTATGTATGTTTTATACCTGACCACTGTATTATATTGCATTGTATCGTATCGCTTTGCATTGTATTGTATTGTACTATATTGCATTTTTATTGTATCGCAATATGTTGTATTATAAGTTCGTTCAATAGTTTAGCTCTTCATAATACTGTTGACCATTTGGTGCAGGATATTTTTGTATTTAATTGAATTTGTTTATTTTTTCCGTGTCCGAATCAATAATTGTTCATTACGCCACGCGTTTCCAGTAAAAGATAACAGAGATCGGTCTATCATTCACATAAATTATATCTTGACCCGAGCAAGTAGTCCCGGAAAAGCATAGTTGAGATAAGTAAATATGTATTGTGAACACAGTGCTATGGCATTTTGGTAAAGAGGTACACGTCATCAATTACTTATTTGTCAGTTTGAAGTTTTACAACACTTGTATTCCTTAAATACATACCTCAGGTAAATTTTAAAGGTGAACTTTGAATAAGTACATAAATAAATTGGCAAAATTTGAGGTTTGGGACGAAAAATACTGAAACACGTAGAACAAATAGTAATTGTGTGGTGCTTTCGTACATATATTCGTAAATTTGGAAGTCAATGGACGTTTTTCGAGTGAAAGTATATGAACTTTCCGTGTATTACTTAAAATATTGAAGCAATATATTGAAAAGTGAAAAAATTGAGGTTTGGGACGGAAAATACTGAAACACGTAGAACAAATAGTAAATGTGTGGTGATTTTGTACGTATATTCGTAAATTTGGACGTCAATGGCAGTTTTTCGAGTGAAAAGTATGAACTTTCCGTGTATTTCTTAAAATATTGAAGCAATATATTAAAAATTGGAAAAATTTGAGGTTTGGGACGAAAAGTACTGAAATACGTAGAACAAATAGTAATTGTGTGGTAATTTTGTACATATATTCGTAAACTTAGACGTCAATGGAAGTTTTTCGAGTGAAAAGTATGCACTTTCCGTGTATTTCTTAAATATTGAAGCAATATATTAAAAATTGGAAACATTTTCGGTTTGGGACGAAAAGTACTGAAACACGTAGAACAAATAGTAATTGTGTGGTGATTTTGTACGTATATTCGTAAATTTGGACGTCAATGGCAGTTTTTCGAGTGAAAAGTATGAACTTTCCGTGTATTTCTTAAAATATTGAAGCAATATATTATAAATTGGAAAAATTTGAGTTTTGGGACGGAAAATATTGAAACACGTAGAACAAATAGTAATTGTGTGGTGATATTTGACATTTATTCGTAAACTTGGACGTCAATGGAAGTTTTTCGAGTGAAAAGTATGAACTTTCCGTGTATTTCTTAAAATATTGAAGCAATATATTAAAAATTGGAAACATTTTCGGTTTGGGACGAAAAGTACTGAAACACGTAGAACAAATAGAAATTGTGTGGTGATTTTGTACATATATTCGTAAACTTGGACGTCAATGGCAGTTTTTCGAGTGAAAAGTATGAACTTTCCGTGTATTTCTTAAAATATTGAAGCAATATATTGAAAATTGGTAAAATTTGAGTTTTGGGACGGAAAATATTGAAACACGTAGAAAAAGTAGTAATTGTGTGGTGATATTTGACATTTATTCGTAAACTTGGACGTCAATGGAAGTTTTTCGAGTGAAAAGTATGAACTTTCCGTGTATTTCTCAAAATATTGAAGCAATATATTAAAAATTGGAAAAATTTTAGGTTTGGGACGAAAAGTACTGAAACACGTAGAACAAATAGTAATTGTGTGGTGATATTTGACATTAATTCGTATACTTGGACGTCAATGGAACTTTTACGAGTGAAAAGTATGAACTTTCCGTGTATTTCTTAAAATATTTAAGCAAAATATTAAAAATTGGAAAAATTTTAGGTTTGGGACGAAAAGTACTGAGACACGTAGAACAAATAGTAATTATGTGGTGATTTTGTACGTATATTCGTAAATTTGGACGTCAATGGCAGTTTTTCGAGTGAAAAGTGTGAACTTTCCGTGTATTTTTTAAAATATTGAAGCAATATATTAAAAATTGGAAAAATTTGAGGTTTGGGACGAAAAGTACTGAAATACGTAGAACAAATAGTAATTGTGTGGTGATTTTGTACATATATTCATAAACTTGGACGTCAATGGAAGTTTTTCGAGTGAAAAGTATGAACTTTCCGTGTATTTCTTAAATTTTTTAAGCAAAATATTAAAAATTGGAAAAATTTTAGATTTGGGACGAAAAGTACTAAAACACGTAGAACAAATAGTTATTGTGTGGTGATATCTGACATTTATTCGTAAACTTGGACGTCAATGGAAGTTTTTCGAGTGAAAAGTATGAACTTTCCGTGTATTTCTCAAAATATTGAAACAATATATTAAAAATTGGAATAATTTTAGGTTTGGGACGAAAAGTACTGAAACACGTAGAACAAATAGTAATTGTGTGGTGATTTTGTACATATATTCATAAACTTGGACGTCAATGGAAGTTTTTCGAGTGAAAAGTATGAACTTTCCGTGTATTTCTTAAAATATTGAAGCAATATATTAAAAATTGGAAAAATTTGAGGTTTGGGACGAAAAAAACTGAAATACGTAGAACAAATAGTAATTGTGTGGTAATTTTGTACATATATTCGTAAACTTAGACGTCAATGGAAGTTTTTCGAGTGAAAAGTATGCACTTTCCGTGTATTTCTCAAAATATTGAAGCAATATATTAAAAATTGGAAACATTTTCGGTTTGGGACGAAAAGTACTGAAACACGTTGAACAAATAGTAATTGTGTGGGGATATTTGACATTTATTCGTAAACTTGGACGTCAATGGAAGATTTTCGAGTGAAAAGTATGAACTTTCCGTGTATTTCTTAAAATATTTAAGCAAAATATTAAAAATTGGAAAAATTTTAGGTTTGGGACGAAAAGTACTGAAACACGTAGAACAAATAGTAATTGTGTGGTGATTTTGTACATATATTCATAAACTTGGACGTCAATGGAAGTTTTTCGAGTGAAAAGTATGAACTTTCCGTGTATTTCTGAAAATATTTAAGCAAAATATAAAAAATTGGAAAAATTTTAGGTTTGGGACGAAAAGTACTGAAACACGTAGAACAAATAGTAATTGTGTGGTGATATTTGACATTTATTCGTAAACTTGGACGTCAATGGAAGTTTTTCGAGTGATAAGTATGAACTTTCCGTGTATTTCTCAAAATATTGAAACAATATATTAAAAATTGGAAAAATTTTAGGTTTGGGACGAAAAGTACTGAAACACGTAGAACAAATAGTAATTGTGTGGTGATATTTGACATTTATTCGTAAACTTGGACGTCAATGGAAGTTTTTCGAGTGAAAAGTATGAACTTGCCGTGTATTTCTCAAAATATTGAAGCAATATATTAAAAATTGGATTTTTTTTTATGTTTGGGACGAAAAGTACTGAAACACGTAGAACAAATAGTAATTGTGTGGTGATATTTGACATTTATTCGTAAACTTGGACGTCAATGGAAGTTTTTCGAGTGAAAAGTATGAACTTGCCGTGTATTTCTCAAAATATTGAAGCAATATATTAAAAATTGGATTTTTTTTTATGTTTGGGACGAAAAATACTGAAACACGTTGAACAAATAGTAATTGTGTGGTGATTTTGTACATATATTCATAAACTTGGACATCAATGGAAGTTTTTCGAGTGAAAAGTATGAACTTTCCGTGTATTTTTTAAAATATTTAAGCAAAATATTAAAAATTGGAAAATTTTTAGATTTGGGACGAAAAGTACTAAAACACGTAGAACAAATAGTAATTGTGTGGTGATATTTGACATTTATTCGTAAACTTGGACGTCAATGGAAGTTTTTCGAGTGAAAAGTATGAACTTTCCGTGTATTTCTTAAAATATTGAAGCAATATATTAAAAATTGGAAAAATTTGAGGTTTGGGACGAAAAAAACTGATATACGTAGAACAAATAGTAATTGTGTGGTAATTTTGTACATATATTCGTAAACTTAGACGTCAATGGAAGTTTTTCGAGTGAAAAGTATGCACTTTCCGTGTATTTCTCAAAATATTGAAGCAATATATTAAAAATTGGAAACATTTTCGGTTTGGGACGAAAAGTACTGAAACACGTTGAACAAATAGTAATTGTGTGGGGATATTTGACATTTATTCGTAAACTTGGACGTCAATGGAAGATTTTCGAGTGTAAAGTATGAACTTTCCGTGTATTTCTTAAAATATTTAAGCAAAATATTAAAAATTGGAAAAATTTTAGGTTTGGGACGAAAAGTACTGAAACACGTAGAACAAATAGTAATTGTGTGGTGATTTTGTACATATATTCATAAACTTGGACGTCAATGGAAGTTTTTCGAGTGAAAAGTATGAACTTTCCGTGTTTTTCTGAAAATATTTAAGCAAAATATAAAAAATTGGAAAAATTTTAGGTTTGGGACGAAAAGTACTGAAACACGTAGAACAAATAGTAATTGTGTGGTGATATTTGACATTTATTCGTAAACTTGGACGTCAATGGAAGTTTTTCGAGTGAAAAGTATGAACTTTCCGTGTATTTCTCAAAATATTGAAACAATATATTAAAAATTGGAAAAATTTTAGGTTTGGGACGAAAAGTACTGAAACACGTAGAACAAATAGTTATTGTGTGGTGATATTTGACATTTATTCGTAAACTTGGACGTCAATGGAAGTTTTTCGAGTGAAAAGTATGAACTTTCCGTGTATTTCTCAAAATATTGAAGCAATATATTAAAAATTGGATTTTTTTTTATGTTTGGGACGAAAAGTACTGAAACACGTAGAACAAATAGTAATTGTGTGGTGATTTTGTACATATATTCATAAACTTGGACGTCAATGGAAGTTTTTCGAGTGAAAAGTATGAACTTTCCGTGTATTTCTTTAAATATTATAAATTGGAAAAATTTGAGGTTTGGGACGAAAAGTACTGTAACACGTTGAACAAATAGTAATTGTGTGGTGATTTTGTACATATATTCATAAACTTGGACATCAATGGAAGTTTTTCGAGTGAAAAGTATGAACTTTCCGTGTATTTTTTAAAATATTTAAGCAAAATATTAAAAATTGGAAAAATTTTAGATTTGGGACGAAAAGTACTAAAACACGTAGAACAAATAGTAATTGTGTGGTGATATTTGACATTTATTCGTAAACTTGGACGTCAATGGAAGTTTTTCGAGTGAAAAGTATGAACTTTCCGTGTATTTCTCAAAATATTGAAGCAATATATTAAAAATTGGAATTTTATTAGGTTTGGGACGAAAAGTACTGAAACACGTAGAACAAATAGTAATTGTGTGGTGATTTTGTACGTATATTCGTAAACTTGGACGTCAAAGGCAGTTTTTTGAGTGAAAAGTATGAACTTTCCGTGTATTTCTTAAAATATTGAAGCAATATATTGAAAATTGGAAAAATTTGAGTTTTGGGACGGAAAATATTGAAACACGTAGAACAAATAGTAATTGTGTGGTGATATTTGACATTTATTCGTAAACTTGGACGTCAGTGGAAGTTTTTCGAGTGAAAAGTATGAACTTTCCGTGTATTTCTAAAAATATTGAAGCAATATATTAAAAATTGGAAAAATTTTAGGTTTGGGACGAAAAGTACTGAAACACGTAAAACAAATAGTAATTGTGTGGTGATTTTGTACATATATTCATAAACTTCGACGTCAATGGAAGTTTTTCGAGTGAAAAGTATGAACTTTCCGTGTATTTCTTAAAATATTTAAGAAAAATATTAAAAATTGGAAAAATTTTAGGTTTGGGACGAAAAGTACTGAAACACGTAGAACAAATAGTAATTGTGTGGTGATTTTGTACATATATTCGTAAACTTGGACGTCAATGGAAGTTTTTCGAGTGAAAAGTATGAACTTTCCGTGTATTTCTCAAAATATTGAAGCAATATTTTAAAAATTGGAAAAGTTTTAGGTTTGGGACGAAAAGTACTGAAACACGTAGAACAAATAGTAATTGTGTGGTGATTTTGTACATATATTCATAAACTTGGACGTCAATGGAAGTTTTTCGAGTGAAAAGTATGAACTTTCCGTGTATTTCTCAAAATATTGAAGCAATATTTAAAAAATTGGAAAAGTTTTAGGTTTGGGACGAAAAGTACTGAAACACGTAGAACAAATAGTAATTGTGTGGTGATTTTGTACATATATTCATAAACTTGGACGTCAATGGAAGTTTTTCGAGTGAAAAGTATGAACTTTCCGTGTATTTCTTAAAATATTTAAGCAAAATATTAAAAATTGGAAATATTTTAGGTTTGGGACGAAAAGTACTGAAACACGTAGAACAAATAGTAATTGTGTGGTGATTTTGTACATATATTCGTAAACTTGGACGTCAATGGAAGTTTTTCGAGTGAAAAGAATGAACTTCCCGTGTATTTCTTAAAATATTGAAGCAAAATATTAAAAATTGGAAAAATTTTAGGTTTGGGACGAAAAGTACTGAAACACGTGGAACAAATAGTAAATGTGTGGTGATTTTGTACATATATTCATAAACTTGGACGTCAATGGAAGTTTTTCCGTGTTCGAATCAATAATTGTTCATTACGCCACGCGTTTCCAGTAAAAGATAACAGAGGTCCGCCCTATCATTCGCATAAATTATATCTTGACCCGAGCAAGTAGTCCCGGAAAAGCATAGTTGAGATAAGTAAATATATATTGTGAACACAATGCTATGGCGTTTTGGTAAAGAGGTACAAGTCATCAATTACTTATTTGTCAGTTTGAAGTTTTGCAACACTTGTATTCCTGAAATACATAATTTATGTATTCAAAATTCCTGAAATACATAATTTATGTATAAATAATTTATGTATTCAAAGTTTACCTTTAAAATTTACCTGAGGTCTGTATTTCAGGAATACAAGTGTTGCAAAACTTCAAAAAAAACTGATATACGTAGAACAAATAGTAATTGTGTGGTAATTTTGTACATATATTCGTAAACTTAGACGTCAATGGAAGTTTTTCGAGTGAAAAGTATGCACTTTCCGTGTATTTCTCAAAATATTGAAGCAATATATTAAAAATTGGAAACATTTTCGGTTTGGGACGAAAAGTACTGAAACACGTTGAACAAATAGTAATTGTGTGGGGATATTTGACATTTATTCGTAAACTTGGACGTCAATGGAAGATTTTCGAGTGAAAAGTATGAACTTTCCGTGTATTTCTTAAAATATTTAAGCAAAATATTAAAAATTGGAAAAATTTTAGGTTTGGGACGAAAAGTACTGAAACACGTAGAACAAATAGTAATTGTGTGGTGATTTTGTACATATATTCATAAACTTGGACGTCAATGGAAGTTTTTCGAGTGAAAAGTATGAACTTTCCGTGTTTTTCTGAAAATATTTAAGCAAAATATAAAAAATTGGAAAAATTTTAGGTTTGGGACGAAAAGTACTGAAACACGTAGAACAAATAGTAATTGTGTGGTGATATTTGACATTTATTCGTAAACTTGGACGTCAATGGAAGTTTTTCGAGTGAAAAGTATGAACTTTCCGTGTATTTCTCAAAATATTGAAACAATATATTAAAAATTGGAAAAATTTTAGGTTTGGGACGAAAAGTACTGAAACACGTAGAACAAATAGTTATTGTGTGGTGATATTTGACATTTATTCGTAAACTTGGACGTCAATGGAAGTTTTTCGAGTGAAAAGTAAGAACTTTCCGTGTATTTCTCAAAATATTGAAGCAATATATTAAAAATTGGATTTTTTTTTATGTTTGGGACGAAAAGTACTGAAACACGTAGAACAAATAGTAATTGTGTGGTGATTTTGTACATATATTCATAAACTTGGACGTCAATGGAAGTTTTTCGAGTGAAAAGTATGAACTTTCCGTGTATTTCTTTAAATATTATAAATTGTAAAAATTTGAGGTTTGGGACGAAAAGTACTGTAACACGTTGAACAAATAGTAATTGTGTGGTGATTTTGTACATATATTCATAAACTTGGACATCAATGGAAGTTTTTCGAGTGAAAAGTATGAACTTTCCGTGTATTTTTTAAAATATTTAAGCAAAATATTAAAAATTGGAAAAATTTTAGATTTGGGACGAAAAGTACTAAAACACGTAGAACAAATAGTAATTGTGTGGTGATATTTGACATTTATTCGTAAACTTGGACGTCAATGGAAGTTTTTCGAGTGAAAAGTATGAACTTTCCGTGTATTTCTCAAAATATTGAAGCAATATATTAAAAATTGGAATTTTATTAGGTTTGGGACGAAAAGTACTGAAACACGTAGAACAAATAGTAATTGTGTGGTGATTTTGTACGTATATTCGTAAACTTGGACGTCAAAGGCAGTTTTTTGAGTGAAAAGTATGAACTTTCCGTGTATTTCTTAAAATATTGAAGCAATATATTGAAAATTGGAAAAATTTGAGTTTTGGGACGGAAAATATTGAAACACGTAGAACAAATAGTAATTGTGTGGTGATATTTGACATTTATTCGTAAACTTGGACGTCAGTGGAAGTTTTTCGAGTGAAAAGTATGAACTTTCCGTGTATTTCTAAAAATATTGAAGCAATATATTAAAAATTGGAAAAATTTTAGGTTTGGGACGAAAAGTACTGAAACACGTAAAACAAATAGTAATTGTGTGGTGATTTTGTACATATATTCATAAACTTCGACGTCAATGGAAGTTTTTCGAGTGAAAAGTATGAACTTTCCGTGTATTTCTTAAAATATTTAAGAAAAATATTAAAAATTGGAAAAATTTTAGGTTTGGGACGAAAAGTACTGAAACACGTAGAACAAATAGTAATTGTGTGGTGATTTTGTACATATATTCGTAAACTTGGACGTCAATGGAAGTTTTTCGAGTGAAAAGTATGAACTTTCCGTGTATTTCTCAAAATATTGAAGCAATATTTTAAAAATTGGAAAAGTTTTAGGTTTGGGACGAAAAGTACTGAAACACGTAGAACAAATAGTAATTGTGTGGTGATTTTGTACATATATTCATAAACTTGGACGTCAATGGAAGTTTTTCGAGTGAAAAGTATGAACTTTCCGTGTATTTCTCAAAATATTGAAGCAATATTTAAAAAATTGGAAAAGTTTTAGGTTTGGGATGAAAAGTACTGAAACACGTAGAACAAATAGTAATTGTGTGGTGATTTTGTACATATATTCATAAACTTGGACGTCAATGGAAGTTTTTCGAGTGAAAAGTATGAACTTTCCGTGTATTTCTTAAAATATTTTAGCAAAATATTAAAAATTGGAAATATTTTAGGTTTGGGACGAAAAGTACTGAAACACGTAGAACAAATAGTAATTGTGTGGTGATTTTGTACATATATTCGTAAACTTGGACGTCAATGGAAGTTTTTCGAGTGAAAAGAATGAACTTCCCGTGTATTTCTTAAAATATTGAAGCAAAATATTAAAAATTGGAAAAATTTTAGGTTTGGGACGAAAAGTACTGAAACACGTGGAACAAATAGTAATTGTGTGGTGATTTTGTACATATATTCATAAACTTGGACGTCAATGGAAGTTTTTCCGTGTTCGAATCAATAATTGTTCATTACGCCACGCGTTTCCAGTAAAAGATAACAGAGGTCCGCCCTATCATTCGCATAAATTATATCTTGACCCGAGCAAGTAGTCCCGGAAAAGCATAGTTGAGATAAGTAAATATATATTGTGAACACAATGCTATGGCGTTTTGGTAAAGAGGTACAAGTCATCAATTACTTATTTGTCAGTTTGAAGTTTTGCAACACTTGTATTCCTGAAATACATAATTTATGTATTCAAAATTCCTGAAATACATAATTTATGTATAAATAATTTATGTATTCAAAGTTTACCTTTAAAATTTACCTGAGGTCTGTATTTCAGGAATACAAGTGTTGCAAAACTTCAAAAAAAACTGATATACGTAGAACAAATAGTAATTGTGTGGTAATTTTGTACATATATTCGTAAACTTAGACGTCAATGGAAGTTTTTCGAGTGAAAAGTATGCACTTTCCGTGTATTTCTCAAAATATTGAAGCAATATATTAAAAATTGGAAACATTTTCGGTTTGGGACGAAAAGTACTGAAACACGTTGAACAAATAGTAATTGTGTGGGGATATTTGACATTTATTCGTAAACTTGGACGTCAATGGAAGATTTTCGAGTGAAAAGTATGAACTTTCCGTGTATTTCTTAAAATATTTAAGCAAAATATTAAAAATTGGAAAAATTTTAGGTTTGGGACGAAAAGTACTGAAACACGTAGAACAAATAGTAATTGTGTGGTGATTTTGTACATATATTCATAAACTTGGACGTCAATGGAAGTTTTTCGAGTGAAAAGTATGAACTTTCCGTGTTTTTCTGAAAATATTTAAGCAAAATATAAAAAATTGGAAAAATTTTAGGTTTGGGACGAAAAGTACTGAAACACGTAGAACAAATAGTAATTGTGTGGTGAGAATGGACATTTATTCGTAAACTTGGACGTCAATGGAAGTTTTTCGAGTGAAAAGTATGAACTTTCCGTGTATTTCTCAAAATATTGAAACAATATATTAAAAATTGGAAAAATTTTAGGTTTGGGACGAAAAGTACTGAAACACGTAGAACAAATAGTTATTGTGTGGTGATATTTGACATTTATTCGTAAACTTGGACGTCAATGGAAGTTTTTCGAGTGAAAAGTATGAACTTTCCGTGTATTTCTCAAAATATTGAAGCAATATATTAAAAATTGGATTTTTTTTTATGTTTGGGACGAAAAGTACTGAAACACGTAGAACAAATAGTAATTGTGTGGTGATTTTGTACATATATTCATAAACTTGGACGTCAATGGAAGTTTTTCGAGTGAAAAGTATGAACTTTCCGTGTATTTCTTTAAATATTATAAATTGGAAAAATTTGAGGTTTGGGACGAAAAGTACTGTAACACGTTGAACAAATAGTAATTGTGTGGTGATTTTGTACATATATTCATAAACTTGGACATCAATGGAAGTTTTTCGAGTGAAAAGTATGAACTTTCCGTGTATTTTTTAAAATATTTAAGCAAAATATTAAAAATTGGAAAAATTTTAGATTTGGGACGAAAAGTACTAAAACACGTAGAACAAATAGTAATTGTGTGGTGATATTTGACATTTATTCGTAAACTTGGACGTCAATGGAAGTTTTTCGAGTGAAAAGTATGAACTTTCCGTGTATTTCTCAAAATATTGAAGCAATATATTAAAAATTGGAATTTTATTAGGTTTGGGACGAAAAGTACTGAAACACGTAGAACAAATAGTAATTGTGTGGTGATTTTGTACGTATATTCGTAAACTTGGACGTCAAAGGCAGTTTTTTGAGTGAAAAGTATGAACTTTCCGTGTATTTCTTAAAATATTGAAGCAATATATTGAAAATTGGAAAAATTTGAGTTTTGGGACGGAAAATATTGAAACACGTAGAACAAATAGTAATTGTGTGGTGATATTTGACATTTATTCGTAAACTTGGACGTCAGTGGAAGTTTTTCGAGTGAAAAGTATGAACTTTCCGTGTATTTCTAAAAATATTGAAGCAATATATTAAAAATTGGAAAAATTTTAGGTTTGGGACGAAAAGTACTGAAACACGTAAAACAAATAGTAATTGTGTGGTGATTTTGTACATATATTCATAAACTTCGACGTCAATGGAAGTTTTTCGAGTGAAAAGTATGAACTTTCCGTGTATTTCTTAAAATATTTAAGAAAAATATTAAAAATTGGAAAAATTTTAGGTTTGGGACGAAAAGTACTGAAACACGTAGAACAAATAGTAATTGTGTGGTGATTTTGTACATATATTCGTAAACTTGGACGTCAATGGAAGTTTTTCGAGTGAAAAGTATGAACTTTCCGTGTATTTCTCAAAATATTGAAGCAATATTTTAAAAATTGGAAAAGTTTTAGGTTTGGGACGAAAAGTACTGAAACACGTAGAACAAATAGTAATTGTGTGGTGATTTTGTACATATATTCATAAACTTGGACGTCAATGGAAGTTTTTCGAGTGAAAAGTATGAACTTTCCGTGTATTTCTCAAAATATTGAAGCAATATTTAAAAAATTGGAAAAGTTTTAGGTTTGGGACGAAAAGTACTGAAACACGTAGAACAAATAGTAATTGTGTGGTGATTTTGTACATATATTCATAAACTTGGACGTCAATGGAAGTTTTTCGAGTGAAAAGTATGAACTTTCCGTGTATTTCTTAAAATATTTAAGCAAAATATTAAAAATTGGAAATATTTTAGGTTTGGGACGAAAAGTACTGAAACACGTAGAACAAATAGTAATTGTGTGGTGATTTTGTACATATATTCGTAAACTTGGACGTCAATGGAAGTTTTTCGAGTGAAAAGAATGAACTTCCCGTGTATTTCTTAAAATATTGAAGCAAAATATTAAAAATTGGAAAAATTTTATGTTTGGGACGAAAAGTACTGAAACACGTGGAACAAATAGTAATTGTGTGGTGATTTTGTACATATATTCATAAACTTGGACGTCAATGGAAGTTTTTCCGTGTTCGAATCAATAATTGTTCATTACGCCACGCGTTTCCAGTAAAAGATAACAGAGGTCCGCCCTATCATTCGCATAAATTATATCTTGACCCGAGCAAGTAGTCCCGGAAAAGCATAGTTGAGATAAGTAAATATATATTGTGAACACAATGCTATGGCGTTTTGGTAAAGAGGTACAAGTCATCAATTACTTATTTGTCAGTTTGAAGTTTTGCAACACTTGTATTCTTGAAATACATAATTTATGTATTCAAAATTCCTGAAATACATAATTTATGTATAAATAATTTATGTATTCAAAGTTTACCTTTAAAATTTACCTGAGGTCTGTATTTCAGGAATACAAGTGTTGCAAAACTTCAAAAAAAACTGATATACGTAGAACAAATAGTAATTGTGTGGTAATTTTGTACATATATTCGTAAACTTAGACGTCAATGGAAGTTTTTCGAGTGAAAAGTATGCACTTTCCGTGTATTTCTCAAAATATTGAAGCAATATATTAAAAATTGGAAACATTTTCGGTTTGGGACGAAAAGTACTGAAACACGTTGAACAAATAGTAATTGTGTGGGGATATTTGACATTTATTCGTAAACTTGGACGTCAATGGAAGATTTTCGAGTGAAAAGTATGAACTTTCCGTGTATTTCTTAAAATATTTAAGCAAAATATTAAAAATTGGAAAAATTTTAGGTTTGGGACGAAAAGTACTGAAACACGTAGAACAAATAGTAATTGTGTGGTGATTTTGTACATATATTCATAAACTTGGACGTCAATGGAAGTTTTTCGAGTGAAAAGTATGAACTTTCCGTGTTTTTCTGAAAATATTTAAGCAAAATATAAAAAATTGGAAAAATTTTAGGTTTGGGACGAAAAGTACTGAAACACGTTGAACAAATAGTAATTGTGTGGTGATATTTGACATTTATTCGTAAACTTGGACGTCAATGGAAGTTTTTCGAGTGAAAAGTATGAACTTTCCGTGTATTTCTCAAAATATTGAAACAATATATTAAAAATTGGAAAAATTTTAGGTTTGGGACGAAAAGTACTGAAACACGTAGAACAAATAGTTATTGTGTGGTGATATTTGACATTTATTCGTAAACTTGGACGTCAATGGAAGTTTTTCGAGTGAAAAGTATGAACTTTCCGTGTATTTCTCAAAATATTGAAGCAATATATTAAAAATTGGATTTTTTTTTATGTTTGGGACGAAAAGTACTGAAACACGTAGAACAAATAGTAATTGTGTGGTGATTTTGTACATATATTCATAAACTTGGACGTCAATGGAAGTTTTTCGAGTGAAAAGTATGAACTTTCCGTGTATTTCTTTAAATATTATAAATTGTAAAAATTTGAGGTTTGGGACGAAAAGTACTGTAACACGTTGAACAAATAGTAATTGTGTGGTGATTTTGTACATATATTCATAAACTTGGACATCAATGGAAGTTTTTCGAGTGAAAAGTATGAACTTTCCGTGTATTTTTTAAAATATTTAAGCAAAATATTAAAAATTGGAAAAATTTTAGATTTGGGACGAAAAGTACTAAAACACGTAGAACAAATAGTAATTGTGTGGTGATATTTGACATTTATTCGTAAACTTGGACGTCAATGGAAGTTTTTCGAGTGAAAAGTATGAACTTTCCGTGTATTTCTCAAAATATTGAAGCAATATATTAAAAATTGGAATTTTATTAGGTTTGGGACGAAAAGTACTGAAACACGTAGAACAAATAGTAATTGTGTGGTGATTTTGTACGTATATTCGTAAACTTGGACGTCAAAGGCAGTTTTTTGAGTGAAAAGTATGAACTTTCCGTGTATTTCTTAAAATATTGAAGCAATATATTGAAAATTGGAAAAATTTGAGTTTTGGGACGGAAAATATTGAAACACGTAGAACAAATAGTAATTGTGTGGTGATATTTGACATTTATTCGTAAACTTGGACGTCAGTGGAAGTTTTTCGAGTGAAAAGTATGAACTTTCCGTGTATTTCTAAAAATATTGAAGCAATATATTAAAAATTGGAAAAATTTTAGGTTTGGGACGAAAAGTACTGAAACACGTAAAACAAATAGTAATTGTGTGGTGATTTTGTACATATATTCATAAACTT